>LR990612.1:0-600000 GCA_905147815.2 Phalera bucephala
ATGTTCCCTACATTGTTTATTCATTGTTTATTTTTTGGAACTTTAAACCCCAAAATTTTCAGAATTCTGTTCTAGCGAAATTCCAAATTTGGTATCGTTGCACAGTCCTCGTCAGCCCCTATCCGCAGACACCCCATTTATAGGGGTAGCGCGAAATTTGGCAAAACCGCATACCGAACCGAGGTATAGTGCTGAGTGCGATAATTTGGGTTTTCGTCGATTTTCCATAGTTTCCTTTGACTTTAGTATAGTAAACATTGAGGTATTTGAACTCGATACATCGAGCCCGATCTGTCCGGACCATTTCCCCAAATTTTTTCAAAGGAAAGTTATAAACTTTCCATACATTGACCGGTTTTTGGATTTTTAAATCCCAAAATTTTCAAAATTTTCTTCTAGCGAAGGTCCAAATTTGGTATCGTTGCACAGCCCTCGTCAGCCCCTATCCGCAGACACCCCATTCGTAGGGGTAGCGCGAAAATTGGCCAAATCTTATATCGGACCGAGGTATAGTCCTGAGTGCAAAAATTTGGGTTTTCGTCGATTTTCAATACTTTCTGTTGACTTTAGTATAGTAAACATTTATATATTTAAACTCGATTCATCGAGCCCGACATTTTAAGACAATTTCCCGAGGAAAATTCCGAAGGAAATTTATAAATTTTCCCTACATTGTTTATTCATTGTTTATTTTTTGGAACTTTAAACCCCAAAATTTTCAGAATTCTGTTCTAGCGAAATTCCAAATTTGGTATCGTTGCACAGTCCTCGTCAGCCCCTATCCGCAGACACCCCATTTATAGGGGTAGCGCGAAATTTGGCAAAACCGCATACCGAACCGAGGTATAGTGCTGAGTGCGATAATTTGGGTTTTCGTCGATTTTCCATAGTTTCCTTTGACTTTAGTATAGTAAACATTGAGGTATTTGAACTCGATACATCGAGCCCGATCTGTCCGGACCATTTCCCCAAATTTTTTCAAAGGAAAGTTATAAACTTTCCATACATTGACCGGTTTTTGGATTTTTAAATCCCAAAATTTTCAAAATTTTCTTCTAGCGAAGGTCCAAATTTGGTATCGTTGCACAGCCCTCGTCAGCCCCTATCCGCAGACACCCCATTCGTAGGGGTAGCGCGAAAATTGGCCAAATCTTATATCGGACCGAGGTATAGTCCTGAGTGCAAAAATTTGGGTTTTCGTCGATTTTCAATACTTTCTGTTGACTTTAGTATAGTAAACATTTATATATTTAAACTCGATTCATCGAGCCCGACATTTTAAGACAATTTCCCGAGGAAAATTCCGAAGGAAATTTATAAATTTTCCCTACATTGTTTATTCATTGTTTATTTTTTGGAACTTTAAACCCCAAAATTTTCAGAATTCTGTTCTAGCGAAATTCCAAATTTGGTATCGTTGCACAGTCCTCGTCAGCCCCTATCCGCAGACACCCCATTTATAGGGGTAGCGCGAAATTTGGCAAAACCGCATACCGAACCGAGGTATAGTGCTGAGTGCGATAATTTGGGTTTTCGTCGATTTTCCATAGTTTCCTTTGACTTTAGTATAGTAAACATTGAGGTATTTGAACTCGATACATCGAGCCCGATCTGTCCGGACCATTTCCCCAAATTTTTTCAAAGGAAAGTTATAAACTTTCCATACATTGACCGGTTTTTGGATTTTTAAATCCCAAAATTTTCAAAATTTTCTTCTAGCGAAGGTCCAAATTTGGTATCGTTGCACAGCCCTCGTCAGCCCCTATCCGCAGACACCCCATTCGTAGGGGTAGCGCGAAAATTGGCCAAATCTTATATCGGACCGAGGTATAGTCCTGAGTGCAAAAATTTGGGTTTTCGTCGATTTTCAATACTTTCTGTTGACTTTAGTATAGTAAACATTTATATATTTAAACTCGATTCATCGAGCCCGACATTTTAAGACAATTTCCCGAGGAAAATTCCGAAGGAAATTTATAAATTTTCCCTACATTGTTTATTCATTGTTTATTTTTGGAACTTTAAACCCCAAAATTTTCAGAATTCTGTTCTAGCGAAATTCCAAATTTGGTATCGTTGCACAGTCCTCGTCAGCCCCTATCCGCAGACACCCCATTTATAGGGGTAGCGCGAAATTTGGCAAAACCGCATACCGAACCGAGGTATAGTGCTGAGTGCGATAATTTGGGTTTTCGTCGATTTTCCATAGTTTCCTTTGACTTTAGTATAGTAAACATTGAGGTATTTGAACTCGATACATCGAGCCCGATCTGTCCGGACCATTTCCCCAAATTTTTTCAAAGGAAAGTTATAAACTTTCCATACATTGACCGGTTTTTGGATTTTTAAATCCCAAAATTTTCAAAATTTTCTTCTAGCGAAGGTCCAAATTTGGTATCGTTGCACAGCCCTCGTCAGCCCCTATCCGCAGACACCCCATTCGTAGGGGTAGCGCGAAAATTGGCCAAATCTTATATCGGACCGAGGTATAGTCCTGAGTGCAAAAATTTGGGTTTTCGTCGATTTTCAATACTTTCTGTTGACTTTAGTATAGTAAACATTTATATATTTAAACTCGATTCATCGAGCCCGACATTTTAAGACAATTTCCCGAGGAAAATTCCGAAGGAAATTTATAAATTTTCCCTACATTGTTTATTCATTGTTTATTTTTTGGAACTTTAAACCCCAAAATTTTCAGAATTCTGTTCTAGCGAAATTCCAAATTTGGTATCGTTGCACAGTCCTCGTCAGCCCCTATCCGCAGACACCCCATTTATAGGGGTAGCGCGAAATTTGGCAAAACCGCATACCGAACCGAGGTATAGTGCTGAGTGCGATAATTTGGGTTTTCGTCGATTTTCCATAGTTTCCTTTGACTTTAGTATAGTAAACATTGAGGTATTTGAACTCGATACATCGAGCCCGATCTGTCCGGACCATTTCCCCAAATTTTTTCAAAGGAAAGTTATAAACTTTCCATACATTGACCGGTTTTTGGATTTTTAAATCCCAAAATTTTCAAAATTTTCTTCTAGCGAAGGTCCAAATTTGGTATCGTTGCACAGCCCTCGTCAGCCCCTATCCGCAGACACCCCATTCGTAGGGGTAGCGCGAAAATTGGCCAAATCTTATATCGGACCGAGGTATAGTCCTGAGTGCAAAAATTTGGGTTTTCGTCGATTTTCAATACTTTCTGTTGACTTTAGTATAGTAAACATTTATATATTTAAACTCGATTCATCGAGCCCGACATTTTAAGACAATTTCCCGAGGAAAATTCCGAAGGAAATTTATAAATTTTCCCTACATTGTTTATTCATTGTTTATTTTTTGGAACTTTAAACCCCAAAATTTTCAGAATTCTGTTCTAGCGAAATTCCAAATTTGGTATCGTTGCACAGTCCTCGTCAGCCCCTATCCGCAGACACCCCATTTATAGGGGTAGCGCGAAATTTGGCAAAACCGCATACCGAACCGAGGTATAGTGCTGAGTGCGATAATTTGGGTTTTCGTCGATTTTCCATAGTTTCCTTTGACTTTAGTATAGTAAACATTGAGGTATTTGAACTCGATACATCGAGCCCGATCTGTCCGGACCATTTCCCCAAATTTTTTCAAAGGAAAGTTATAAACTTTCCATACATTGACCGGTTTTTGGATTTTTAAATCCCAAAATTTTCAAAATTTTCTTCTAGCGAAGGTCCAAATTTGGTATCGTTGCACAGCCCTCGTCAGCCCCTATCCGCAGACACCCCATTCGTAGGGGTAGCGCGAAAATTGGCCAAATCTTATATCGGACCGAGGTATAGTCCTGAGTGCAAAAATTTGGGTTTTCGTCGATTTTCAATACTTTCTGTTGACTTTAGTATAGTAAACATTTATATATTTAAACTCGATTCATCGAGCCCGACATTTTAAGACAATTTCCCGAGGAAAATTCCGAAGGAAATTTATAAATTTTCCCTACATTGTTTATTCATTGTTTATTTTTTGGAACTTTAAACCCCAAAATTTTCAGAATTCTGTTCTAGCGAAATTCCAAATTTGGTATCGTTGCACAGTCCTCGTCAGCCCCTATCCGCAGACACCCCATTTATAGGGGTAGCGCGAAATTTGGCAAAACCGCATACCGAACCGAGGTATAGTGCTGAGTGCGATAATTTGGGTTTTCGTCGATTTTCCATAGTTTCCTTTGACTTTAGTATAGTAAACATTGAGGTATTTGAACTCGATACATCGAGCCCGATCTGTCCGGACCATTTCCCCAAATTTTTTCAAAGGAAAGTTATAAACTTTCCATACATTGACCGGTTTTTGGATTTTTAAATCCCAAAATTTTCAAAATTTTCTTCTAGCGAAGGTCCAAATTTGGTATCGTTGCACAGCCCTCGTCAGCCCCTATCCGCAGACACCCCATTCGTAGGGGTAGCGCGAAAATTGGCCAAATCTTATATCGGACCGAGGTATAGTCCTGAGTGCAAAAATTTGGGTTTTCGTCGATTTTCAATACTTTCTGTTGACTTTAGTATAGTAAACATTTATATATTTAAACTCGATTCATCGAGCCCGACATTTTAAGACAATTTCCCGAGGAAAATTCCGAAGGAAATTTATAAATTTTCCCTACATTGTTTATTCATTGTTTATTTTTTGGAACTTTAAACCCCAAAATTTTCAGAATTCTGTTCTAGCGAAATTCCAAATTTGGTATCGTTGCACAGTCCTCGTCAGCCCCTATCCGCAGACACCCCATTTATAGGGGTAGCGCGAAATTTGGCAAAACCGCATACCGAACCGAGGTATAGTGCTGAGTGCGATAATTTGGGTTTTCGTCGATTTTCCATAGTTTCCTTTGACTTTAGTATAGTAAACATTGAGGTATTTGAACTCGATACATCGAGCCCGATCTGTCCGGACCATTTCCCCAAATTTTTTCAAAGGAAAGTTATAAACTTTCCATACATTGACCGGTTTTTGGATTTTTAAATCCCAAAATTTTCAAAATTTTCTTCTAGCGAAGGTCCAAATTTGGTATCGTTGCACAGCCCTCGTCAGCCCCTATCCGCAGACACCCCATTCGTAGGGGTAGCGCGAAAATTGGCCAAATCTTATATCGGACCGAGGTATAGTCCTGAGTGCAAAAATTTGGGTTTTCGTCGATTTTCAATACTTTCTGTTGACTTTAGTATAGTAAACATTTATATATTTAAACTCGATTCATCGAGCCCGACATTTTAAGACAATTTCCCGAGGAAAATTCCGAAGGAAATTTATAAATTTTCCCTACATTGTTTATTCATTGTTTATTTTTTGGAACTTTAAACCCCAAAATTTTCAGAATTCTGTTCTAGCGAAATTCCAAATTTGGTATCGTTGCACAGTCCTCGTCAGCCCCTATCCGCAGACACCCCATTTATAGGGGTAGCGCGAAATTTGGCAAAACCGCATACCGAACCGAGGTATAGTGCTGAGTGCGATAATTTGGGTTTTCGTCGATTTTCCATAGTTTCCTTTGACTTTAGTATAGTAAACATTGAGGTATTTGAACTCGATACATCGAGCCCGATCTGTCCGGACCATTTCCCCAAATTTTTTCAAAGGAAAGTTATAAACTTTCCATACATTGACCGGTTTTTGGATTTTTAAATCCCAAAATTTTCAAAATTTTCTTCTAGCGAAGGTCCAAATTTGGTATCGTTGCACAGCCCTCGTCAGCCCCTATCCGCAGACACCCCATTCGTAGGGGTAGCGCGAAAATTGGCCAAATCTTATATCGGACCGAGGTATAGTCCTGAGTGCAAAAATTTGGGTTTTCGTCGATTTTCAATACTTTCTGTTGACTTTAGTATAGTAAACATTTATATATTTAAACTCGATTCATCGAGCCCGACATTTTAAGACAATTTCCCGAGGAAAATTCCGAAGGAAATTTATAAATTTTCCCTACATTGTTTATTCATTGTTTATTTTTTGGAACTTTAAACCCCAAAATTTTCAGAATTCTGTTCTAGCGAAATTCCAAATTTGGTATCGTTGCACAGTCCTCGTCAGCCCCTATCCGCAGACACCCCATTTATAGGGGTAGCGCGAAATTTGGCAAAACCGCATACCGAACCGAGGTATAGTGCTGAGTGCGATAATTTGGGTTTTCGTCGATTTTCCATAGTTTCCTTTGACTTTAGTATAGTAAACATTGAGGTATTTGAACTCGATACATCGAGCCCGATCTGTCCGGACCATTTCCCCAAATTTTTTCAAAGGAAAGTTATAAACTTTCCATACATTGACCGGTTTTTGGATTTTTAAATCCCAAAATTTTCAAAATTTTCTTCTAGCGAAGGTCCAAATTTGGTATCGTTGCACAGCCCTCGTCAGCCCCTATCCGCAGACACCCCATTCGTAGGGGTAGCGCGAAAATTGGCCAAATCTTATATCGGACCGAGGTATAGTCCTGAGTGCAAAAATTTGGGTTTTCGTCGATTTTCAATACTTTCTGTTGACTTTAGTATAGTAAACATTTATATATTTAAACTCGATTCATCGAGCCCGACATTTTAAGACAATTTCCCGAGGAAAATTCCGAAGGAAATTTATAAATTTTCCCTACATTGTTTATTCATTGTTTATTTTTTGGAACTTTAAACCCCAAAATTTTCAGAATTCTGTTCTAGCGAAATTCCAAATTTGGTATCGTTGCACAGTCCTCGTCAGCCCCTATCCGCAGACACCCCATTTATAGGGGTAGCGCGAAATTTGGCAAAACCGCATACCGAACCGAGGTATAGTGCTGAGTGCGATAATTTGGGTTTTCGTCGATTTTCCATAGTTTCCTTTGACTTTAGTATAGTAAACATTGAGGTATTTGAACTCGATACATCGAGCCCGATCTGTCCGGACCATTTCCCCAAATTTTTTCAAAGGAAAGTTATAAACTTTCCATACATTGACCGGTTTTTGGATTTTTAAATCCCAAAATTTTCAAAATTTTCTTCTAGCGAAGGTCCAAATTTGGTATCGTTGCACAGCCCTCGTCAGCCCCTATCCGCAGACACCCCATTCGTAGGGGTAGCGCGAAAATTGGCCAAATCTTATATCGGACCGAGGTATAGTCCTGAGTGCAAAAATTTGGGTTTTCGTCGATTTTCAATACTTTCTGTTGACTTTAGTATAGTAAACATTTATATATTTAAACTCGATTCATCGAGCCCGACATTTTAAGACAATTTCCCGAGGAAAATTCCGAAGGAAATTTATAAATTTTCCCTACATTGTTTATTCATTGTTTATTTTTTGGAACTTTAAACCCCAAAATTTTCAGAATTCTGTTCTAGCGAAATTCCAAATTTGGTATCGTTGCACAGTCCTCGTCAGCCCCTATCCGCAGACACCCCATTTATAGGGGTAGCGCGAAATTTGGCAAAACCGCATACCGAACCGAGGTATAGTGCTGAGTGCGATAATTTGGGTTTTCGTCGATTTTCCATAGTTTCCTTTGACTTTAGTATAGTAAACATTGAGGTATTTGAACTCGATACATCGAGCCCGATCTGTCCGGACCATTTCCCCAAATTTTTTCAAAGGAAAGTTATAAACTTTCCATACATTGACCGGTTTTTGGATTTTTAAATCCCAAAATTTTCAAAATTTTCTTCTAGCGAAGGTCCAAATTTGGTATCGTTGCACAGCCCTCGTCAGCCCCTATCCGCAGACACCCCATTCGTAGGGGTAGCGCGAAAATTGGCCAAATCTTATATCGGACCGAGGTATAGTCCTGAGTGCAAAAATTTGGGTTTTCGTCGATTTTCAATACTTTCTGTTGACTTTAGTATAGTAAACATTTATATATTTAAACTCGATTCATCGAGCCCGACATTTTAAGACAATTTCCCGAGGAAAATTCCGAAGGAAATTTATAAATTTTCCCTACATTGTTTATTCATTGTTTATTTTTTGGAACTTTAAACCCCAAAATTTTCAGAATTCTGTTCTAGCGAAATTCCAAATTTGGTATCGTTGCACAGTCCTCGTCAGCCCCTATCCGCAGACACCCCATTTATAGGGGTAGCGCGAAATTTGGCAAAACCGCATACCGAACCGAGGTATAGTGCTGAGTGCGATAATTTGGGTTTTCGTCGATTTTCCATAGTTTCCTTTGACTTTAGTATAGTAAACATTGAGGTATTTGAACTCGATACATCGAGCCCGATCTGTCCGGACCATTTCCCCAAATTTTTTCAAAGGAAAGTTATAAACTTTCCATACATTGACCGGTTTTTGGATTTTTAAATCCCAAAATTTTCAAAATTTTCTTCTAGCGAAGGTCCAAATTTGGTATCGTTGCACAGCCCTCGTCAGCCCCTATCCGCAGACACCCCATTCGTAGGGGTAGCGCGAAAATTGGCCAAATCTTATATCGGACCGAGGTATAGTCCTGAGTGCAAAAATTTGGGTTTTCGTCGATTTTCAATACTTTCTGTTGACTTTAGTATAGTAAACATTTATATATTTAAACTCGATTCATCGAGCCCGACATTTTAAGACAATTTCCCGAGGAAAATTCCGAAGGAAATTTATAAATTTTCCCTACATTGTTTATTCATTGTTTATTTTTTGGAACTTTAAACCCCAAAATTTTCAGAATTCTGTTCTAGCGAAATTCCAAATTTGGTATCGTTGCACAGTCCTCGTCAGCCCCTATCCGCAGACACCCCATTTATAGGGGTAGCGCGAAATTTGGCAAAACCGCATACCGAACCGAGGTATAGTGCTGAGTGCGATAATTTGGGTTTTCGTCGATTTTCCATAGTTTCCTTTGACTTTAGTATAGTAAACATTGAGGTATTTGAACTCGATACATCGAGCCCGATCTGTCCGGACCATTTCCCCAAATTTTTTCAAAGGAAAGTTATAAACTTTCCATACATTGACCGGTTTTTGGATTTTTAAATCCCAAAATTTTCAAAATTTTCTTCTAGCGAAGGTCCAAATTTGGTATCGTTGCACAGCCCTCGTCAGCCCCTATCCGCAGACACCCCATTCGTAGGGGTAGCGCGAAAATTGGCCAAATCTTATATCGGACCGAGGTATAGTCCTGAGTGCAAAAATTTGGGTTTTCGTCGATTTTCAATACTTTCTGTTGACTTTAGTATAGTAAACATTTATATATTTAAACTCGATTCATCGAGCCCGACATTTTAAGACAATTTCCCGAGGAAAATTCCGAAGGAAATTTATAAATTTTCCCTACATTGTTTATTCATTGTTTATTTTTTGGAACTTTAAACCCCAAAATTTTCAGAATTCTGTTCTAGCGAAATTCCAAATTTGGTATCGTTGCACAGTCCTCGTCAGCCCCTATCCGCAGACACCCCATTTATAGGGGTAGCGCGAAATTTGGCAAAACCGCATACCGAACCGAGGTATAGTGCTGAGTGCGATAATTTGGGTTTTCGTCGATTTTCCATAGTTTCCTTTGACTTTAGTATAGTAAACATTGAGGTATTTGAACTCGATACATCGAGCCCGATCTGTCCGGACCATTTCCCCAAATTTTTTCAAAGGAAAGTTATAAACTTTCCATACATTGACCGGTTTTTGGATTTTTAAATCCCAAAATTTTCAAAATTTTCTTCTAGCGAAGGTCCAAATTTGGTATCGTTGCACAGCCCTCGTCAGCCCCTATCCGCAGACACCCCATTCGTAGGGGTAGCGCGAAAATTGGCCAAATCTTATATCGGACCGAGGTATAGTCCTGAGTGCAAAAATTTGGGTTTTCGTCGATTTTCAATACTTTCTGTTGACTTTAGTATAGTAAACATTTATATATTTAAACTCGATTCATCGAGCCCGACATTTTAAGACAATTTCCCGAGGAAAATTCCGAAGGAAATTTATAAATTTTCCCTACATTGTTTATTCATTGTTTATTTTTTGGAACTTTAAACCCCAAAATTTTCAGAATTCTGTTCTAGCGAAATTCCAAATTTGGTATCGTTGCACAGTCCTCGTCAGCCCCTATCCGCAGACACCCCATTTATAGGGGTAGCGCGAAATTTGGCAAAACCGCATACCGAACCGAGGTATAGTGCTGAGTGCGATAATTTGGGTTTTCGTCGATTTTCCATAGTTTCCTTTGACTTTAGTATAGTAAACATTGAGGTATTTGAACTCGATACATCGAGCCCGATCTGTCCGGACCATTTCCCCAAATTTTTTCAAAGGAAAGTTATAAACTTTCCATACATTGACCGGTTTTTGGATTTTTAAATCCCAAAATTTTCAAAATTTTCTTCTAGCGAAGGTCCAAATTTGGTATCGTTGCACAGCCCTCGTCAGCCCCTATCCGCAGACACCCCATTCGTAGGGGTAGCGCGAAAATTGGCCAAATCTTATATCGGACCGAGGTATAGTCCTGAGTGCAAAAATTTGGGTTTTCGTCGATTTTCAATACTTTCTGTTGACTTTAGTATAGTAAACATTTATATATTTAAACTCGATTCATCGAGCCCGACATTTTAAGACAATTTCCCGAGGAAAATTCCGAAGGAAATTTATAAATTTTCCCTACATTGTTTATTCATTGTTTATTTTTTGGAACTTTAAACCCCAAAATTTTCAGAATTCTGTTCTAGCGAAATTCCAAATTTGGTATCGTTGCACAGTCCTCGTCAGCCCCTATCCGCAGACACCCCATTTATAGGGGTAGCGCGAAATTTGGCAAAACCGCATACCGAACCGAGGTATAGTGCTGAGTGCGATAATTTGGGTTTTCGTCGATTTTCCATAGTTTCCTTTGACTTTAGTATAGTAAACATTGAGGTATTTGAACTCGATACATCGAGCCCGATCTGTCCGGACCATTTCCCCAAATTTTTTCAAAGGAAAGTTATAAACTTTCCATACATTGACCGGTTTTTGGATTTTTAAATCCCAAAATTTTCAAAATTTTCTTCTAGCGAAGGTCCAAATTTGGTATCGTTGCACAGCCCTCGTCAGCCCCTATCCGCAGACACCCCATTCGTAGGGGTAGCGCGAAAATTGGCCAAATCTTATATCGGACCGAGGTATAGTCCTGAGTGCAAAAATTTGGGTTTTCGTCGATTTTCAATACTTTCTGTTGACTTTAGTATAGTAAACATTTATATATTTAAACTCGATTCATCGAGCCCGACATTTTAAGACAATTTCCCGAGGAAAATTCCGAAGGAAATTTATAAATTTTCCCTACATTGTTTATTCATTGTTTATTTTTTGGAACTTTAAACCCCAAAATTTTCAGAATTCTGTTCTAGCGAAATTCCAAATTTGGTATCGTTGCACAGTCCTCGTCAGCCCCTATCCGCAGACACCCCATTTATAGGGGTAGCGCGAAATTTGGCAAAACCGCATACCGAACCGAGGTATAGTGCTGAGTGCGATAATTTGGGTTTTCGTCGATTTTCCATAGTTTCCTTTGACTTTAGTATAGTAAACATTGAGGTATTTGAACTCGATACATCGAGCCCGATCTGTCCGGACCATTTCCCCAAATTTTTTCAAAGGAAAGTTATAAACTTTCCATACATTGACCGGTTTTTGGATTTTTAAATCCCAAAATTTTCAAAATTTTCTTCTAGCGAAGGTCCAAATTTGGTATCGTTGCACAGCCCTCGTCAGCCCCTATCCGCAGACACCCCATTCGTAGGGGTAGCGCGAAAATTGGCCAAATCTTATATCGGACCGAGGTATAGTCCTGAGTGCAAAAATTTGGGTTTTCGTCGATTTTCAATACTTTCTGTTGACTTTAGTATAGTAAACATTTATATATTTAAACTCGATTCATCGAGCCCGACATTTTAAGACAATTTCCCGAGGAAAATTCCGAAGGAAATTTATAAATTTTCCCTACATTGTTTATTCATTGTTTATTTTTTGGAACTTTAAACCCCAAAATTTTCAGAATTCTGTTCTAGCGAAATTCCAAATTTGGTATCGTTGCACAGTCCTCGTCAGCCCCTATCCGCAGACACCCCATTTATAGGGGTAGCGCGAAATTTGGCAAAACCGCATACCGAACCGAGGTATAGTGCTGAGTGCGATAATTTGGGTTTTCGTCGATTTTCCATAGTTTCCTTTGACTTTAGTATAGTAAACATTGAGGTATTTGAACTCGATACATCGAGCCCGATCTGTCCGGACCATTTCCCCAAATTTTTTCAAAGGAAAGTTATAAACTTTCCATACATTGACCGGTTTTTGGATTTTTAAATCCCAAAATTTTCAAAATTTTCTTCTAGCGAAGGTCCAAATTTGGTATCGTTGCACAGCCCTCGTCAGCCCCTATCCGCAGACACCCCATTCGTAGGGGTAGCGCGAAAATTGGCCAAATCTTATATCGGACCGAGGTATAGTCCTGAGTGCAAAAATTTGGGTTTTCGTCGATTTTCAATACTTTCTGTTGACTTTAGTATAGTAAACATTTATATATTTAAACTCGATTCATCGAGCCCGACATTTTAAGACAATTTCCCGAGGAAAATTCCGAAGGAAATTTATAAATTTTCCCTACATTGTTTATTCATTGTTTATTTTTTGGAACTTTAAACCCCAAAATTTTCAGAATTCTGTTCTAGCGAAATTCCAAATTTGGTATCGTTGCACAGTCCTCGTCAGCCCCTATCCGCAGACACCCCATTTATAGGGGTAGCGCGAAATTTGGCAAAACCGCATACCGAACCGAGGTATAGTGCTGAGTGCGATAATTTGGGTTTTCGTCGATTTTCCATAGTTTCCTTTGACTTTAGTATAGTAAACATTGAGGTATTTGAACTCGATACATCGAGCCCGATCTGTCCGGACCATTTCCCCAAATTTTTTCAAAGGAAAGTTATAAACTTTCCATACATTGACCGGTTTTTGGATTTTTAAATCCCAAAATTTTCAAAATTTTCTTCTAGCGAAGGTCCAAATTTGGTATCGTTGCACAGCCCTCGTCAGCCCCTATCCGCAGACACCCCATTCGTAGGGGTAGCGCGAAAATTGGCCAAATCTTATATCGGACCGAGGTATAGTCCTGAGTGCAAAAATTTGGGTTTTCGTCGATTTTCAATACTTTCTGTTGACTTTAGTATAGTAAACATTTATATATTTAAACTCGATTCATCGAGCCCGACATTTTAAGACAATTTCCCGAGGAAAATTCCGAAGGAAATTTATAAATTTTCCCTACATTGTTTATTCATTGTTTATTTTTTGGAACTTTAAACCCCAAAATTTTCAGAATTCTGTTCTAGCGAAATTCCAAATTTGGTATCGTTGCACAGTCCTCGTCAGCCCCTATCCGCAGACACCCCATTTATAGGGGTAGCGCGAAATTTGGCAAAACCGCATACCGAACCGAGGTATAGTGCTGAGTGCGATAATTTGGGTTTTCGTCGATTTTCCATAGTTTCCTTTGACTTTAGTATAGTAAACATTGAGGTATTTGAACTCGATACATCGAGCCCGATCTGTCCGGACCATTTCCCCAAATTTTTTCAAAGGAAAGTTATAAACTTTCCATACATTGACCGGTTTTTGGATTTTTAAATCCCAAAATTTTCAAAATTTTCTTCTAGCGAAGGTCCAAATTTGGTATCGTTGCACAGCCCTCGTCAGCCCCTATCCGCAGACACCCCATTCGTAGGGGTAGCGCGAAAATTGGCCAAATCTTATATCGGACCGAGGTATAGTCCTGAGTGCAAAAATTTGGGTTTTCGTCGATTTTCAATACTTTCTGTTGACTTTAGTATAGTAAACATTTATATATTTAAACTCGATTCATCGAGCCCGACATTTTAAGACAATTTCCCGAGGAAAATTCCGAAGGAAATTTATAAATTTTCCCTACATTGTTTATTCATTGTTTATTTTTTGGAACTTTAAACCCCAAAATTTTCAGAATTCTGTTCTAGCGAAATTCCAAATTTGGTATCGTTGCACAGTCCTCGTCAGCCCCTATCCGCAGACACCCCATTTATAGGGGTAGCGCGAAATTTGGCAAAACCGCATACCGAACCGAGGTATAGTGCTGAGTGCGATAATTTGGGTTTTCGTCGATTTTCCATAGTTTCCTTTGACTTTAGTATAGTAAACATTGAGGTATTTGAACTCGATACATCGAGCCCGATCTGTCCGGACCATTTCCCCAAATTTTTTCAAAGGAAAGTTATAAACTTTCCATACATTGACCGGTTTTTGGATTTTTAAATCCCAAAATTTTCAAAATTTTCTTCTAGCGAAGGTCCAAATTTGGTATCGTTGCACAGCCCTCGTCAGCCCCTATCCGCAGACACCCCATTCGTAGGGGTAGCGCGAAAATTGGCCAAATCTTATATCGGACCGAGGTATAGTCCTGAGTGCAAAAATTTGGGTTTTCGTCGATTTTCAATACTTTCTGTTGACTTTAGTATAGTAAACATTTATATATTTAAACTCGATTCATCGAGCCCGACATTTTAAGACAATTTCCCGAGGAAAATTCCGAAGGAAATTTATAAATTTTCCCTACATTGTTTATTCATTGTTTATTTTTTGGAACTTTAAACCCCAAAATTTTCAGAATTCTGTTCTAGCGAAATTCCAAATTTGGTATCGTTGCACAGTCCTCGTCAGCCCCTATCCGCAGACACCCCATTTATAGGGGTAGCGCGAAATTTGGCAAAACCGCATACCGAACCGAGGTATAGTGCTGAGTGCGATAATTTGGGTTTTCGTCGATTTTCCATAGTTTCCTTTGACTTTAGTATAGTAAACATTGAGGTATTTGAACTCGATACATCGAGCCCGATCTGTCCGGACCATTTCCCCAAATTTTTTCAAAGGAAAGTTATAAACTTTCCATACATTGACCGGTTTTTGGATTTTTAAATCCCAAAATTTTCAAAATTTTCTTCTAGCGAAGGTCCAAATTTGGTATCGTTGCACAGCCCTCGTCAGCCCCTATCCGCAGACACCCCATTCGTAGGGGTAGCGCGAAAATTGGCCAAATCTTATATCGGACCGAGGTATAGTGCTGAGTGCGATAATTTGGGTTTTCGTCGATTTTCAATACTTTCCTTTGACTTTAGTATAGTAAACATTGAGGTATTTGAACTCGATTCATCGAGCCCGACATTTTAAGACAATTTCCCGAGGAAAATTCCGAAGGAAATTTATAAATTTTCCCTACATTGTTTATTCATTGTTTATTTTTTGGAACTTTAAACCCCAAAATTTTCAGAATTCTGTTCTAGCGAAATTCCAAATTTGGTATCGTTGCACAGTCCTCGTCAGCCCCTATCCGCAGACACCCCATTTATAGGGGTAGCGCGAAATTTGGCAAAACCGCATACCGAACCGAGGTATAGTGCTGAGTGCGATAATTTGGGTTTTCGTCGATTTTCCATAGTTTCCTTTGACTTTAGTATAGTAAACATTGAGGTATTTGAACTCGATACATCGAGCCCGATCTGTCCGGACCATTTCCCCAAATTTTTTCAAAGGAAAGTTATAAACTTTCCATACATTGACCGGTTTTTGGATTTTTAAATCCCAAAATTTTCAAAATTTTCTTCTAGCGAAGGTCCAAATTTGGTATCGTTGCACAGCCCTCGTCAGCCCCTATCCGCAGACACCCCATTCGTAGGGGTAGCGCGAAAATTGGCCAAATCTTATATCGGACCGAGGTATAGTCCTGAGTGCAAAAATTTGGGTTTTCGTCGATTTTCAATACTTTCTGTTGACTTTAGTATAGTAAACATTTATATATTTAAACTCGATTCATCGAGCCCGACATTTTAAGACAATTTCCCGAGGAAAATTCCGAAGGAAATTTATAAATTTTCCCTACATTGTTTATTCATTGTTTATTTTTTGGAACTTTAAACCCCAAAATTTTCAGAATTCTGTTCTAGCGAAATTCCAAATTTGGTATCGTTGCACAGTCCTCGTCAGCCCCTATCCGCAGACACCCCATTTATAGGGGTAGCGCGAAATTTGGCAAAACCGCATACCGAACCGAGGTATAGTGCTGAGTGCGATAATTTGGGTTTTCGTCGATTTTCCATAGTTTCCTTTGACTTTAGTATAGTAAACATTGAGGTATTTGAACTCGATACATCGAGCCCGATCTGTCCGGACCATTTCCCCAAATTTTTTCAAAGGAAAGTTATAAACTTTCCATACATTGACCGGTTTTTGGATTTTTAAATCCCAAAATTTTCAAAATTTTCTTCTAGCGAAGGTCCAAATTTGGTATCGTTGCACAGCCCTCGTCAGCCCCTATCCGCAGACACCCCATTCGTAGGGGTAGCGCGAAAATTGGCCAAATCTTATATCGGACCGAGGTATAGTCCTGAGTGCAAAAATTTGGGTTTTCGTCGATTTTCAATACTTTCTGTTGACTTTAGTATAGTAAACATTTATATATTTAAACTCGATTCATCGAGCCCGACATTTTAAGACAATTTCCCGAGGAAAATTCCGAAGGAAATTTATAAATTTTCCCTACATTGTTTATTCATTGTTTATTTTTTGGAACTTTAAACCCCAAAATTTTCAGAATTCTGTTCTAGCGAAATTCCAAATTTGGTATCGTTGCACAGTCCTCGTCAGCCCCTATCCGCAGACACCCCATTTATAGGGGTAGCGCGAAATTTGGCAAAACCGCATACCGAACCGAGGTATAGTGCTGAGTGCGATAATTTGGGTTTTCGTCGATTTTCCATAGTTTCCTTTGACTTTAGTATAGTAAACATTGAGGTATTTGAACTCGATACATCGAGCCCGATCTGTCCGGACCATTTCCCCAAATTTTTTCAAAGGAAAGTTATAAACTTTCCATACATTGACCGGTTTTTGGATTTTTAAATCCCAAAATTTTCAAAATTTTCTTCTAGCGAAGGTCCAAATTTGGTATCGTTGCACAGCCCTCGTCAGCCCCTATCCGCAGACACCCCATTCGTAGGGGTAGCGCGAAAATTGGCCAAATCTTATATCGGACCGAGGTATAGTCCTGAGTGCAAAAATTTGGGTTTTCGTCGATTTTCAATACTTTCTGTTGACTTTAGTATAGTAAACATTTATATATTTAAACTCGATTCATCGAGCCCGACATTTTAAGACAATTTCCCGAGGAAAATTCCGAAGGAAATTTATAAATTTTCCCTACATTGTTTATTCATTGTTTATTTTTTGGAACTTTAAACCCCAAAATTTTCAGAATTCTGTTCTAGCGAAATTCCAAATTTGGTATCGTTGCACAGTCCTCGTCAGCCCCTATCCGCAGACACCCCATTTATAGGGGTAGCGCGAAATTTGGCAAAACCGCATACCGAACCGAGGTATAGTGCTGAGTGCGATAATTTGGGTTTTCGTCGATTTTCCATAGTTTCCTTTGACTTTAGTATAGTAAACATTGAGGTATTTGAACTCGATACATCGAGCCCGATCTGTCCGGACCATTTCCCCAAATTTTTTCAAAGGAAAGTTATAAACTTTCCATACATTGACCGGTTTTTGGATTTTTAAATCCCAAAATTTTCAAAATTTTCTTCTAGCGAAGGTCCAAATTTGGTATCGTTGCACAGCCCTCGTCAGCCCCTATCCGCAGACACCCCATTCGTAGGGGTAGCGCGAAAATTGGCCAAATCTTATATCGGACCGAGGTATAGTCCTGAGTGCAATAATTTGGGTTTTCGTCGATTTTCAATACTTTCTGTTGACTTTAGTATAGTAAACATTTATATATTTAAACTCGATTCATCGAGCCCGACATTTTAAGACAATTTCCCGAGGAAAATTCCGAAGGAAATTTATAAATTTTCCCTACATTGTTTATTCATTGTTTATTTTTTGGAACTTTAAACCCCAAAATTTTCAGAATTCTGTTCTAGCGAAATTCCAAATTTGGTATCGTTGCACAGTCCTCGTCAGCCCCTATCCGCAGACACCCCATTTATAGGGGTAGCGCGAAATTTGGCAAAACCGCATACCGAACCGAGGTATAGTGCTGAGTGCGATAATTTGGGTTTTCGTCGATTTTCCATAGTTTCCTTTGACTTTAGTATAGTAAACATTGAGGTATTTGAACTCGATACATCGAGCCCGATCTGTCCGGACCATTTCCCCAAATTTTTTCAAAGGAAAGTTATAAACTTTCCATACATTGACCGGTTTTTGGATTTTTAAATCCCAAAATTTTCAAAATTTTCTTCTAGCGAAGGTCCAAATTTGGTATCGTTGCACAGCCCTCGTCAGCCCCTATCCGCAGACACCCCATTCGTAGGGGTAGCGCGAAAATTGGCCAAATCTTATATCGGACCGAGGTATAGTCCTGAGTGCAAAAATTTGGGTTTTCGTCGATTTTCAATACTTTCTGTTGACTTTAGTATAGTAAACATTTATATATTTAAACTCGATTCATCGAGCCCGACATTTTAAGACAATTTCCCGAGGAAAATTCCGAAGGAAATTTATAAATTTTCCCTACATTGTTTATTCATTGTTTATTTTTTGGAACTTTAAACCCCAAAATTTTCAGAATTCTGTTCTAGCGAAATTCCAAATTTGGTATCGTTGCACAGTCCTCGTCAGCCCCTATCCGCAGACACCCCATTTATAGGGGTAGCGCGAAATTTGGCAAAACCGCATACCGAACCGAGGTATAGTGCTGAGTGCGATAATTTGGGTTTTCGTCGATTTTCCATAGTTTCCTTTGACTTTAGTATAGTAAACATTGAGGTATTTGAACTCGATACATCGAGCCCGATCTGTCCGGACCATTTCCCCAAATTTTTTCAAAGGAAAGTTATAAACTTTCCATACATTGACCGGTTTTTGGATTTTTAAATCCCAAAATTTTCAAAATTTTCTTCTAGCGAAGGTCCAAATTTGGTATCGTTGCACAGCCCTCGTCAGCCCCTATCCGCAGACACCCCATTCGTAGGGGTAGCGCGAAAATTGGCCAAATCTTATATCGGACCGAGGTATAGTCCTGAGTGCAAAAATTTGGGTTTTCGTCGATTTTCAATACTTTCTGTTGACTTTAGTATAGTAAACATTTATATATTTAAACTCGATTCATCGAGCCCGACATTTTAAGACAATTTCCCGAGGAAAATTCCGAAGGAAATTTATAAATTTTCCCTACATTGTTTATTCATTGTTTATTTTTTGGAACTTTAAACCCCAAAATTTTCAGAATTCTGTTCTAGCGAAATTCCAAATTTGGTATCGTTGCACAGTCCTCGTCAGCCCCTATCCGCAGACACCCCATTTATAGGGGTAGCGCGAAATTTGGCAAAACCGCATACCGAACCGAGGTATAGTGCTGAGTGCGATAATTTGGGTTTTCGTCGATTTTCCATAGTTTCCTTTGACTTTAGTATAGTAAACATTGAGGTATTTGAACTCGATACATCGAGCCCGATCTGTCCGGACCATTTCCCCAAATTTTTTCAAAGGAAAGTTATAAACTTTCCATACATTGACCGGTTTTTGGATTTTTAAATCCCAAAATTTTCAAAATTTTCTTCTAGCGAAGGTCCAAATTTGGTATCGTTGCACAGCCCTCGTCAGCCCCTATCCGCAGACACCCCATTCGTAGGGGTAGCGCGAAAATTGGCCAAATCTTATATCGGACCGAGGTATAGTCCTGAGTGCAAAAATTTGGGTTTTCGTCGATTTTCAATACTTTCTGTTGACTTTAGTATAGTAAACATTTATATATTTAAACTCGATTCATCGAGCCCGACATTTTAAGACAATTTCCCGAGGAAAATTCCGAAGGAAATTTATAAATTTTCCCTACATTGTTTATTCATTGTTTATTTTTTGGAACTTTAAACCCCAAAATTTTCAGAATTCTGTTCTAGCGAAATTCCAAATTTGGTATCGTTGCACAGTCCTCGTCAGCCCCTATCCGCAGACACCCCATTTATAGGGGTAGCGCGAAATTTGGCAAAACCGCATACCGAACCGAGGTATAGTGCTGAGTGCGATAATTTGGGTTTTCGTCGATTTTCCATAGTTTCCTTTGACTTTAGTATAGTAAACATTGAGGTATTTGAACTCGATACATCGAGCCCGATCTGTCCGGACCATTTCCCCAAATTTTTTCAAAGGAAAGTTATAAACTTTCCATACATTGACCGGTTTTTGGATTTTTAAATCCCAAAATTTTCAAAATTTTCTTCTAGCGAAGGTCCAAATTTGGTATCGTTGCACAGCCCTCGTCAGCCCCTATCCGCAGACACCCCATTCGTAGGGGTAGCGCGAAAATTGGCCAAATCTTATATCGGACCGAGGTATAGTCCTGAGTGCAAAAATTTGGGTTTTCGTCGATTTTCAATACTTTCTGTTGACTTTAGTATAGTAAACATTTATATATTTAAACTCGATTCATCGAGCCCGACATTTTAAGACAATTTCCCGAGGAAAATTCCGAAGGAAATTTATAAATTTTCCCTACATTGTTTATTCATTGTTTATTTTTTGGAACTTTAAACCCCAAAATTTTCAGAATTCTGTTCTAGCGAAATTCCAAATTTGGTATCGTTGCACAGTCCTCGTCAGCCCCTATCCGCAGACACCCCATTTATAGGGGTAGCGCGAAATTTGGCAAAACCGCATACCGAACCGAGGTATAGTGCTGAGTGCGATAATTTGGGTTTTCGTCGATTTTCCATAGTTTCCTTTGACTTTAGTATAGTAAACATTGAGGTATTTGAACTCGATACATCGAGCCCGATCTGTCCGGACCATTTCCCCAAATTTTTTCAAAGGAAAGTTATAAACTTTCCATACATTGACCGGTTTTTGGATTTTTAAATCCCAAAATTTTCAAAATTTTCTTCTAGCGAAGGTCCAAATTTGGTATCGTTGCACAGCCCTCGTCAGCCCCTATCCGCAGACACCCCATTCGTAGGGGTAGCGCGAAAATTGGCCAAATCTTATATCGGACCGAGGTATAGTCCTGAGTGCAAAAATTTGGGTTTTCGTCGATTTTCAATACTTTCTGTTGACTTTAGTATAGTAAACATTTATATATTTAAACTCGATTCATCGAGCCCGACATTTTAAGACAATTTCCCGAGGAAAATTCCGAAGGAAATTTATAAATTTTCCCTACATTGTTTATTCATTGTTTATTTTTTGGAACTTTAAACCCCAAAATTTTCAGAATTCTGTTCTAGCGAAATTCCAAATTTGGTATCGTTGCACAGTCCTCGTCAGCCCCTATCCGCAGACACCCCATTTATAGGGGTAGCGCGAAATTTGGCAAAACCGCATACCGAACCGAGGTATAGTGCTGAGTGCGATAATTTGGGTTTTCGTCGATTTTCCATAGTTTCCTTTGACTTTAGTATAGTAAACATTGAGGTATTTGAACTCGATACATCGAGCCCGATCTGTCCGGACCATTTCCCCAAATTTTTTCAAAGGAAAGTTATAAACTTTCCATACATTGACCGGTTTTTGGATTTTTAAATCCCAAAATTTTCAAAATTTTCTTCTAGCGAAGGTCCAAATTTGGTATCGTTGCACAGCCCTCGTCAGCCCCTATCCGCAGACACCCCATTCGTAGGGGTAGCGCGAAAATTGGCCAAATCTTATATCGGACCGAGGTATAGTCCTGAGTGCAAAAATTTGGGTTTTCGTCGATTTTCAATACTTTCTGTTGACTTTAGTATAGTAAACATTTATATATTTAAACTCGATTCATCGAGCCCGACATTTTAAGACAATTTCCCGAGGAAAATTCCGAAGGAAATTTATAAATTTTCCCTACATTGTTTATTCATTGTTTATTTTTTGGAACTTTAAACCCCAAAATTTTCAGAATTCTGTTCTAGCGAAATTCCAAATTTGGTATCGTTGCACAGTCCTCGTCAGCCCCTATCCGCAGACACCCCATTTATAGGGGTAGCGCGAAATTTGGCAAAACCGCATACCGAACCGAGGTATAGTGCTGAGTGCGATAATTTGGGTTTTCGTCGATTTTCCATAGTTTCCTTTGACTTTAGTATAGTAAACATTGAGGTATTTGAACTCGATACATCGAGCCCGATCTGTCCGGACCATTTCCCCAAATTTTTTCAAAGGAAAGTTATAAACTTTCCATACATTGACCGGTTTTTGGATTTTTAAATCCCAAAATTTTCAAAATTTTCTTCTAGCGAAGGTCCAAATTTGGTATCGTTGCACAGCCCTCGTCAGCCCCTATCCGCAGACACCCCATTCGTAGGGGTAGCGCGAAAATTGGCCAAATCTTATATCGGACCGAGGTATAGTCCTGAGTGCAAAAATTTGGGTTTTCGTCGATTTTCAATACTTTCTGTTGACTTTAGTATAGTAAACATTTATATATTTAAACTCGATTCATCGAGCCCGACATTTTAAGACAATTTCCCGAGGAAAATTCCGAAGGAAATTTATAAATTTTCCCTACATTGTTTATTCATTGTTTATTTTTTGGAACTTTAAACCCCAAAATTTTCAGAATTCTGTTCTAGCGAAATTCCAAATTTGGTATCGTTGCACAGTCCTCGTCAGCCCCTATCCGCAGACACCCCATTTATAGGGGTAGCGCGAAATTTGGCAAAACCGCATACCGAACCGAGGTATAGTGCTGAGTGCGATAATTTGGGTTTTCGTCGATTTTCCATAGTTTCCTTTGACTTTAGTATAGTAAACATTGAGGTATTTGAACTCGATACATCGAGCCCGATCTGTCCGGACCATTTCCCCAAATTTTTTCAAAGGAAAGTTATAAACTTTCCATACATTGACCGGTTTTTGGATTTTTAAATCCCAAAATTTTCAAAATTTTCTTCTAGCGAAGGTCCAAATTTGGTATCGTTGCACAGCCCTCGTCAGCCCCTATCCGCAGACACCCCCATTCGTAGGGGTAGCGCGAAAAATCGCCCCCCCGCCCACCCGGTTGTTGCTCACTGCGTTGATTTTACCGACTACCAAAAGTAGGTATTTTAGAATAAACGCAGATACCGCGGCGCGGGTGGTGTTTTCGGCGACGGACGTACCTGAAACAGGATAGACTCTCAGTTTTATTGACGCCAACCCTTTTACAGTTGGAAAAAACGGAACGGACGTTGCGAAAACACGAAATTTATAGGGTATTGACTGAAAGTACTTACGGACGTAAATTTGACACACTCGAAGATCTGCTGGACACGTAGGGCGCGACGACAGCATTGGACGACTGCACCTGCAACAGAAATAATAATTAATAAGACACGACAGAAGAAGGGACAGTAAATCGACAATATATCCCAAAAAACGGGAATACGTAGCATTAAGTCCTTTTGACCCAACCCCTCTACAGTTGGACAAACAAAATATATAAAACAAAGACCAGACCACAAAAGTGGCCATAATATTGACAAATAAATAAATATACATATACAAATTCTAGTAAAATAAAATATACAATTTTAATTATAATTAAACAAATTTTAACAAAAGTACAAACAAGACAGTAAAAATATCATAGACTTTAAGAAAATAATTATTAAATTAAATTATAATCAATAAGACATATTTACATTTTAAACAATTATTATACATTCAAACAATTATCTAGTTTAACTTTTAATAAATATTGATTAAATTATTAAAAATATAATACTCAGCCTCTATACAGCTGTTGTTACCTGACAATCGACAAGCTCCAATATGTTCGGCTTCCGCACCCCCGTGAAATCCGCGACAGACGAGAAACAGGTGTCCCCAAAGGCACCGGCAAAGCCCCACACCACCAACAACGTGAGGCGTAGTATCGGAGAGTGGGAGTCCGCCGTAGACGCGCAAGAGGGGACATCTAATAAAACATCAACTTACCTGACAAGAACAGCCGAAGCCAAGGCCTGCCTCAACCGAGCCAAACTTCACCTAGGCAATTCGCGTAATCTAAAAACGGAGATAAAAACCGCCGTGATGCAGGCCGTGGATCGGCTGTACGCATTAGTGAAGGAGGCGGAAGCCAAAGAAAAGGAGACCAAGAAAAAGCCCGAAAAATCGGAGAAAATAGGAGTCACAGTCGCGGATCCTATTTTGTCCGGTCCTTCGGGGAATGAGCAAATAACTGCGATATCTGCAGCACAGAAGGCCTGGGAGCATAAATTGGTAGAGCACGGTAAAATGCTCGAAGAAAATAAACGGGAGATGGAGGAACTCCGCAAGGAATTGTCCAACACCACAAAAGCACTTGTGGAGACGGCAGAAAACAGACCAACGTACGCAGAAGCGCTTACGAATCCGAGGCCACCCCAACCGAAGGCCAACCACTCCATCCTAGTGTCTTCCACACAAGTGGAGGACACTAGCGATGATGTAGTTATGAAGTTGAGGACCACCTTAAAGGCACGAGACACCGGTCTCCAAATCAATTCCTTGAGGAAGGTGAAGGACCAGAAGGTGGTCCTCAGCTGTAAAACTAAAGAGGAGGCTGTAAAGACAGCAAATAAATTAAAAGAGAACAAATGCCTCAAAATTGAGGAGGCTAAAAACAAAAATCCGCAGGTGATTTTAAGATACGTGATGGCCTACAACACCGACGACGAGGTGTTGAAGGCCATCACGAATCAAAATCCTGAACTGATGCGGGGCCTGTCTGCCGAGGAAATAGCTGCCACAACAGTGAAATACCGCAGACGCGTGAGAAACCAACTGCAGTGCCACATAGTGCTGCAGGTGGCACCCCAGATGTGGCAGCGTATGACATCGGCGGGCAGGCTTCACGTGGACCTGCAATACATTCAAGTCGCGGACCAGTCGCCACTCATTCAGTGCACAAAGTGCCTAGCGTTTGGCCACGGCCGTAGGGCATGTAAGGAGGAAGGGGATTCGTGCACCTACTGCGGTGGTCAACACGTGCGAGCGGACTGCCCCCAGATGGCGACTGGTGGAGCGGCTGAATGTAAAAACTGCTCCCAAGAAAAGCTGCAGGAAACTGCGCATGGGGTTTTTACCGAGGACTGTCCCATACGGAAGAAATGGGACAACCTCGCTAGAGCGAGCGTGGCTTACTGCTGATAAAGGCACCCTTCCGAACAACCGTAAAACAGAGGAAGTCGTGAGCATGCGGGGGACGCTGGGGAGGAGCGGATCGGGAAATGGCATAGGAGGAACTATCGTACTTACCATCTTGGAAAACATCGTAACAACCCGAAAACGCAAGGTCCGATGCGCTGCTCCACATCACCGCCGCCGAGTGCCCACGATGAATCTGAAACAGAGAAAAATACATGAGAGCAAAAGTGACACGTCTAAAGCCTCCCAAAACAAAAAGTACACCCACAAAAGAAGTACCCAAAAAAGCACTGTCAAAATTAGTAGAGGAAGGAAGAAAGGAAACTTTGGGACGATCACGATAATATTAATGGTCCTGCAAGCGTCGACTAAAATCCCGGAACCTAAATATTTTGCAAATGAAGATGATATTCATTCTATAAATAAAACAATTACCGTGGAAAACGCGAGCAGGTCCATTCCCGAGTCGCAACAAAGTATAGGTAATACTCACCCCCTTGCGTTTGCTATGCAGCAAAGCATAGCAAAATTAAAGGGAAGGGGGTGCCGACCTAAAAAGCAAGATAAATCAGGCACGACCTCGAGTCGCTAGCCAACATGAAGTTGACAAAGCCGCATCTTATAAGATGTTAGCCAAAAGTGGGACTCGAGGCCGTGCTTGACGGAATGAGATACTGAGATGTCCAAACTCCAGTGCAATAAACTAAATAGTTGCCACGACAACCTCAGTACCCAGAAAAGAAAATAGAAGGAGAAAATATAATTAAAACCAAAATAAAAATATATATATATATATTATCAAAATTACTACAAATACAGGAACGCATTAAATACCACCCATAAACATCGAATAAAACACACCAATAAATAATTTCGAAAACTAATAAGAAAACTACGATATACACACAAATTAAAATACACCAATAAATAATTTCGACAAAATATAAGAAAAATAGGTACAAAAAATAGGTAAAATCGCCAAAACTAACTTAAATAAAAAATATATGAATCGCAGCACCAAAATAGCTCAGAAAGGTCTCCAACACATATTGGAGGAAACTCCGACGAACAAACTAATAAAAAAAAAAAACCTAACCTAACCTAACCTAACCAGTCGCGCTCGGTCTAATTTCTATACTTTCTTTTGACTATAGTATATACAACCCTATATATTTAAACTCGATTCATCGAGCCCGACATTTTAAGACAATTTCCCGAGGAAAATTCCGAAGGAAATTTATAAATTTTCCCTACATTGTTTATCCATTGTTTATTTTTTGGAACTTTAAACCCCAAAATTTTCAGAATTCTGTTTTAGCGAAATTCCAAATTTGGTATCGTTGCACAGCCCTCGTCAGCCCCTATCCGCAGACACCCCAATTGTAGGGGTAGCGCGAAATTTGGCAAAACCGCACACCGAACCGAGGTATAGTGCTGAGTGCGATAATTTGGGTTTTCGTCGATTTTCCATACTTTCTTTTGACTTTAGTATAGTAAACATTGAGATATTTGAACTCGATACATTGAGCCCGATCTATCCAGACCATTTCCCCAAATTTTTTCAAAGGAAAGTTATAAACTTTCCATACATTGACCGTTTTTTGGATTTTTAAACCCAAAAATTTTCAAAATTTTCCTCTGGTGAAAGTTCAAGTTTGGTATCGTTGCACAGCCCTCGTCAGCCCCTATCCGCAGACACCCCAATTGTAGGGGTAGCGCGAAATTTGGCAAAACCGCACACCGAACCGAGGTATAGTGCTGAGTGCGATAATTTGGGTTTTCGACGATTTTCCATACTTTCTTTTGACTTTAGTATAGTAAACATTGAGATATTTGAACTCGATACATCAAGCCCGATCTATCCAGACCATTTCCCCAAATTTTTTCAAAGGAAAGTTATAAACTTTCCATACATTGACCGTTTTTTGGATTTTTAAACCCAAAAATTTTCAAAGTTTTCCTCTGGTGAAAGTCCAAATTTGATATCGTTGCACAGCCCTCGTCAGCCCCTATCCGCAGACACCCCATTCGTAGGGGTAGCGCGAAAAATCGCCCCCCGCCCACCCGGTCGTTGCGCACTACGTTGATTTTGACGAACCGCGAGAATAGGTATTTTATAAATAACGAAACAAGCGCAGCGCAGCTGGTGGTAAAGGTGAGAGACATTCCTGAAATAGGAAAAATACTCAGTTTTGCTGACCCCAACCCCTTTACAGCTGGGAAAAGGAACTGACTTTGTGTAAATAAAACATTTTTAATAAAAATAAGCAAAATTTGACTCAAAGTACTCACGTACTAGATCGGACACGCGCGTGAGTCTGCGGGTGACGAAGAGGCGCGACGACAGCAACCGACAACTGCAACTGCAACAAAAAAAAAAAACAACAATTAATTATATAATAAAGAAGGGTGAAATAGACCAATCCCGAAACGGGTATAAATACATACAAGTCCTATTGACCCAACCGCTATACAGTTGGATACTGACATTAAATACCAAATATAGACGTAGCTAGTTCAAATAGCTCTAATACATCACATTTTAAATAATAATTATAGGTAAATAATTCAATAATATAATAATTTTACAATCTAATTCCAATAAATAATTTTAAAAATTATAATATACGATAATCAAACATAAATTGAACTCTAAATTATTAAAAAACTACTAACTAATTCCCTACCCCCCCCCCCCTTTTTAATACAGAACGTCATTACACAGCCCCTTTACAGCTGTAGTAAGTTCAAAATCCCAGAGTAACCCCTTCACATTACAAAATGTTCGGCTTCCGTACTCCTATCAAACCTTCACAAAATGAACAACAGACGTCCCCAAAGGCACCGGTGAAGCCTCACACCACCACCAGCGTGAGGCGAAGCATCGGAGAGTGGGAGTCAGCCGCAGAAGAGTCAGAAGGGACGTCTGGACCAAAATATACATCTAGAGTAGCCGAGGCCAAGGCCTGCCTCAGCAAAGCCAAACTCCATCTAGGCAATTCTAGGAATTTAAAAACCGACATTAAGAATGCCGTGACGCAGGCCGTGGATCGGCTATATCAATTAGTGAAGGAGTCGGAGGCCGTGGGGAAAAAGAACAGGGAGGAATCCGGAAAGAAGGAGGAACTGGTCCCGGAAAAAGAGAAAGAGAGAGCGACTGTCCCAGAAAAAGAATCCCTCATCGCCTGGGAAACAAAATTAGAAGAGCACTGTAAGCTACTACAAGAGCATAGGCAGGAGATGGAGCAGCTCCGTCAGGAGATGGGGAAGTCTGCAAAGGCAATTGTAGAGTCCGCAGAAATAAGATCTTCTTATGTGGAGGTAAGACCTACCTATGCGGAAACACTTGCGAAAAAGATGCCACCCCCCCCAAAGCCCCACCACTCTATCCTGGTGTCATCCACTAAAGTGGAAGACACCAGCGACGACGTAGTCCTGAAGCTGAGGACCACCTTAAGGGCCCGAGATACCGGAATCCAAATAGAATCATTGAGAAAGGTAAAAGACCAAAAGGTGGTCCTCAGCTGCAGGACAAAAGAGGAAGCAGCAAAAACTGCAATTAAATTGAAGGAAAATATACATCTCAAAATAGAGGAAGCAAAAAATAAAAACCCTCTGGTGATCCTAAGATATGTGATGGCCTACAACACCGACGATGAGGTGCTGAAGGCCATCACAAATCAAAACACAGAATTGACGCGGGGCTTGTCTGCCGAGGAGATAGCAGCCACAACGGTAAAATACCGCAGACGGGTAAAGAACCAACTGCAGTGCCACATAATACTGCAGGTGGCACCCCAAATGTGGCAGCGAATGACCTCGGCAGGCAAGCTCCATGTCGACCTTCAGTACGTGCAGGTAGAAGACCAGTCGCCGCTCATCCAGTGCACCAAGTGCCTGGCATTTGGCCACGGCCGTAGGGCATGCAAGGAAGAAGGAGATGCATGTACCTACTGCGGTGGCCAACACGTCAGAGCGGACTGCCCCCAGCTGGCGACTGGTCAAGCGACCATATGCAAAAATTGCTTCCATGAAAAATTGCAGGATACCGCTCACGGGGTATATAGCGAGGACTGCCCCATTCGCAAAAAATGGGACAACCTCGCACGTGCAAGTGTGGCATACTGCTAAAGGCAACAATAAAATAAGAATTGCCGCGAGCCCGTGGGGGACGTCAAGGAGGGGCGAGTCGGAAGAAAATCGCTGGAGATATAGGACACAAACCATTAGAGGAAACCATATGACGATCCCGAAGCGCGAAAGCCGACCCGCCGCTCCATGCCGCAGCCGCTGCGAGCTCGATTCATCCCTAAAAATAAAAATAAGATACACGTACAAATGCAGTAAACTTAAAACCTCATCCCATAGTAGCGTACAGTTAAAAATGATTTTAGAAAAGAACAGTAGACAAAACATGAAAATGACAAGAGGAAAGACTGGGACGCAAAACAGGCATCAAACCGATCTAAAGGCGTTAAAATATTTCGAAGCAAGAAAATTTAGAGATGAAAGTGATTTTCATAACGAATTTACGGCAACTGCTGAGGAATTCGCCTTTGGACTCACCCCGAAACTGATCCGACGCGCCAGTATATCTCTCCAACTTGCACTTGTTATACGCCCAAGTATAACAAGAATAAAGGGAAGAAGGAGAGATATCTGGAAAACACCCAGAAAACAGAATGAATCAGGCTCGACCTCGGGTCGCTTGCCAACTTTAAGCTGACCAAGCAGCATCTTATAAGATGCTAGCCGAAAATAGGGACCCAAGGTCGAACCTGCTGGAAAGAAACTAAGGAACATAAAAAAGGAAGTGCACCAAATTTACAAGTTGCCACCAAGACCCCTTAGTCCTAGAAAAGTAAAACGAAAGTAGAATAAAAGACAGGAAAAAGACGACAAAACAGTTAAGGCGAATATCCCAATAAATAAATAAAAACAATGCGACAGTCGACAAAATAGATCTGACAAATAAGGGCCCTGACATATATTAGGGGAAACTCTGGAGACCAAATATAAAAAAAAAAAAAAAAAAAACCAGTCGAGCCCCTCTCGCGTAAGCATCGTTCCTAAGTTGCTCCGCGTTCGAAAAATCGCAAAAATAGGTTTTTTGTGTCGGATTGCAGTGGATTTGGTGTCAAAACGTGCGTCTCTGTGCGTGCAATAGTGTGGTGCAGTGCACGCTGGTGTACTGGATTTTTTCCGGCGATTTTCACTGGAAAAACCGGATTTATAACCTAAAAAGGTAAATTTTTCAACCTTTAACCGCGTGCGCTGCAAATCTAAATCAGGAACACATAGTTTTTAAATTGCAGTTTTGCGCGCATTTTTGAGACGCAAGTTTTGGTACCACTCACAGATTTTTACGATCACTGCGCGAAGTACAATTTCCAAAATAGTGGAAACCATGTGGCCACGTGCTAGTGGAAATCGCTGCATTTTTGACATTGTTGGAGCGCAACTTTATACCCTTGTAAAAGTCCCAGAACCCCTATTTTCAATTTTTGCTAACTTTTCCCAAACGACAGTAATACACGTATTTCAAAATAACGAATTTTTACCTGCCCATAACTTTTGAAATAGATCTACGACACATACTTTTTATTTTTGTCCCGTATAGAGCTTTGTACTCTCTACCAGTTCCTAAAAATTTAGATTTTTCCTACTAGTAGTTTTTGACCAAAAATTTTTTCAAAATTCCTAACTTCCCACGAGGTCGTAGAAGGAGGGGGCTCAGCGACTGTTTCCCTTTTAGGAAAGAAGGAGCTAACGAGGAGAGCAACCCAGCCGTTTCGAGACCTCGAAACAGACGATCGACTGCGGAGATATCTCATTTTCAGTGAAATTTTTGTGTTTTCTCCACTTCCTACTTAGGTCGCGCAACAGACAGAATAGTCCTGAATTAGATTGGATTCCCCTCACCGAGACGCGTTGTTTAAGCCCAAACTCGGGGTGATTCGGTCAGGCGGTTCCGGAGTTAGCCTTTGGAAGGTGGCACACGCCGCCATATTGGAATTCTTTAAACGCGATTTTCTCGGGAACCGGCTGTCCGATTTCGCCGCGGTTTTCTCGCGGATTACCAGGATTGGCGTGCCTTCACCGCGGGCTCGGTAAAAGGGGGGATAAAATTCTCGAATTTTCGGGACGGATTTTCTGGGCGCGCGGATTGCTTGGGGGGAGGCCCGGGTCAACAAATCAAATCCGGGCTTTCTACGACCTCTGGTTCAGGAGTTACGGGGGTTTTGATTTTCGACCGCCATCTTGCGACGCCATCTTGGAAAGATTCGGAGGGCCATAACTTTGCAACCGCTTGTCCTAGAGCGACGCGGCTTTCTCGTGGGAGCTGGGCGGGGACGTGGCTACCTTTTGGTTGCGTCGAGGACGCGAAAAGGCACTTCCGGTTTTAGGGCGTCATTTTTATACACGCGGGTTGGCCCTCCCCGGGGCAAGGCGAGCGGTGCTTTTCCCGTCTTCCTGCGGCCACGAGATCCCGAGATATTCTAGATTGTAGTTGTGCGCCGCCATCTTGGACGCCATCTTGGAAAACTTTGATAGGCCATATCTCGGGAACCCGTAGGCCGATTCCCGCGCGGTTTTCGGCTGCTAGCCGGCCCTGGGGAGGAGCATCGACGACGCCTGGACGCGTGCGCCGCCCGCGCGGAAAAGCGCGCCCAACTTTGAACTCGCGAGAGCTCGGGACCCGCGGTCCAATTCAAGTCGATTTTTGGGGTCGGGCTCGTCGAGAGCTGGGGCACCAGAGCGGGCCTAGGGCGTCGGTTGATCGGGACTGCCTCCGGGCGAAATTGGCCCAAAACTTTGGGGAGCGATTGCTCGGGAACGGCCTCTCTGAGGTTGACGCGACTACTAGGGCTAGGCTGGTGGGCGAAGGGCACACCGTAGGCGCTGTAGTGGGACGCTCGGGAGGCGGTTGGCTGACTGGATAGGGGCCCCACTGTACTTGGCGCGAACCGGCGGCTGGTGTTGGGACCATTCTTTTGTTCCTTCCTTTCGACGCATACTAGGCACCTAAAACGAGATGGCTAGCCGGCCAGCTCCCTTGCTTCCGGCGGCCAGGTCGGCCAGAACGGCCAAAAAGAAGATCGCTCCCGCGACATCGGGGATGGGTTCTGGGAACGAGCAGAGGGCCCAAACAACGAGAAAGATGGCGCACGGGCTGGTGGAGTCGACACCCACTGGACGGGATCAGGACCGCGCGGACCGCACCCTCACCCCGCCGACGGAGACCGTGAGGGAGCCGGCGGTTGGAGCGGCGAAGGGACGAGAGGAGGAGCCTGAGGGTCTGCCGCTGGAGAGCGACCACCGGGAGGTGGGCCAATGGCGGGACTCGATCAGCTCGGCCGACGAGTTGTCCGACGCGGATGCGCAGACCATGTGTAGCAGAAGGTCGAGCCTGCTGCCGGGCGGAAGGACGGGCGTGACTATGGACCTTGCCACGAAGAGGGCCAATGAGCTGTACCTCTCAGGAAAAGACGCTCTTGAGAGGGCAGGAAACATGAAGAGGGAGTGCAAAACCGAGGCCCTGGAGAGTCTACAGACGCTCTACGAGCTAGTCCTCGCCATCTCCGACTCCAGGTCGAGGCACATCACGGAGCTGGAAAGAGAGAGGGTGCGATCGGCTCGCGAGATTGTCAGGACTGAGAGGGCGCACACTAAGCAGCTGACCACGCTCAACGCGGACCTAGCGACCAAACTGCGGGACACGCATGATGCCATAATTAGCACCCACAAGGTGGCGGAGGGGATACGCGGATGGCTTAATTATGAGTTGGACGCCCCCCTTAAGGACATTGGATCAATCCGGGGAGAACTAAGAACACTTGTGGTCCAAACAAGAACTCAGCAGACCACAACTGTCTCGAGAGCAGACGAAGCCCAACGGGACGTCCTGGGAGCGCTCAATTCCCGACTTATAGCCTTGGAGGAGGAGCTCGGCTCACTGCGTCGAGCGATGGAGCGCCTCCAGGACGAGATCGGGAAGGCAGTCAAACCCCGATCGCCACTACCCGAGCTGCAGTGGGACACTATGCTGGACCCGCGGCCGGAGCCAGTGCCGTCCACACACCTGCTGGAGACGGTACTCAACGAGTTGATAGGCTTCAGGCAGGAGTTTGCTGAGACCGCACAGGCCCGGCCGCCCCCACTCACGGAACATCAGCTGAGGGAAGAGCTCGGATCAGCGATGGGCCCCCTCCAGGAGCGCGTGAGGGCTATCGCGCGCGGCCTTGACGAACTGCGCGACAGGGAACCACCGTCGCCTCCCGCGGGTGCGCTGACCATGCTCGGTTCGGAGATAGCGTTGGCAGAGATAAGGGAGAAGCTTGACCAACTAGCGGATGGACGGGAGGGCAGGCGGCGAGAGGAAGTCAGTAAGCCGGAGAGCCCCCGTCCGACTACAACCAATAGGCTAAGCCCGGGCGCGGAAGTCGGGTGGGCCGGCGCGAAGCCAACTTACGCAGCGGTCACCAGGGCTAAACACTCGATGGTCGTGGAGTCACTGGACCCGCGTCACTCCAGCGAGGACGTCATTCGAGCAGTCAAGAGCTCGATTAATATAATGGACCTCGGAATAGGCGTAGCAGGCCTCCGCAGGGTACGGAACCAGAAGGTGGTCGTCGCATGCGAAACCGAGAAGGAGAGGACTGCGTTTGGAGAGGCCCTTTGTCGCTCCAACGCCCGCCTCACGGTGAAGCAGTTGCAGAACAAAAATCCACTCGTTCGTCTCAAAAGCGTAGCGTTTGACCTCACCGATCTGCAGATTGGGGAAGCCCTGCTGAAGCAGAATGCGGAGATGCTTTCTGAAATACCGCAGGAGGAAAAGAAATGTAAGTTCCAGAGGAGAGTAAGGAGCAAAAACAAAGCCGTTTCGGATGTAGTGTTGGAGGTCAGCCGGGCGATTTGGGGCAAGATTGCGGGCAAGAGGATCCGCATTGGGTTCCAGATGTTATTGGCCGTCGACCAATCTCCCATACTTCAATGTTACCACTGCCTGGGCTACGGCCACAGAGCAAGGGAGTGCGCTGACAAGGAGCCCACGTGCGGATTCTGCGGAGAGGCCCACGACACCAGGGCATGCACCAACTCCAATGGGGCCCCCAGGTGCACTAATTGTAGGTCGCGTAAAGCTGTCTCTCTCACTCATCCCGCCTGGAGTCACGAGTGCCCGGAATGGGTGAGATGGGACAAATTATCCAGAGTTGGGGTCGCGTATTGCTGAGGGCTCATTGGCGAGGGTAGAGTTCGTACAGGCTAATCTAGCAAGAGGCTACGCTGCCACCAAGGACCTCCTAAATAAAGCGGCCATGAACGGGGTGGCAGTTATGCTCCTCCAAGAACCCTATGTGGGCGCCAAAGGCTACTTGTCCTGCAGCTCACGGGTAATTCAATGCAGAACGGGTACGCAGCCCGTTAAGGCTGCCGTCGTCGTTTCCGACCCTTCCTTACCGATATCTGTTAACCCTGACCTAGTCACAAAAAATATTGTCGCCGTTACAATACACATGGGAAATTTAAAGATAGGAGTCATTAGTGCGTATCTCGAGGGGGACGTCGACGTCGAAGTACAGCTCAGCGAAGCATCTAGGTGTCTGGAAGCCCTTAACACAAAAGACATCATCCTAGCAGGGGACCTTAACCGTAAGAGCCCCTGGTGGGGCTGCGACATGGAGGATCGGAGGGGAGCAGCGGTTGCAGACATGTTCCTCGCCGAGGACCTGAGAGTGCTTAACCGGGGAGACACGCCCACATTCTGTATACATCGAGGCGACCGACTTTACTCCAGCATCGTGGACGTCACGGCTGTATCGGCCACCATCCTTCCGAAGACTGCAGACTGGAGGGTAGATCCAGAGTTCTCCGACCTGTCAGATCACAGGCCGATCCGCTTCAGTATTGGGGTTGGTCCTCGGGGCGCCCCGCAACGCGGGGCGGTAACGAGGATCTACAACACAGCCAAAGCGGACTGGCCAAAGTTTGGAGAGCACCTGACTGCCAACCTTAACACCCAAAACATCAGCGAGAGGACCATCGCGGAGGTTACGACAGCCGAGGAACTGGATGCAATTGTTCAAAGGCTAACAGAGGCTGTGGCCTGCGCCTGCAGCGAGACTATCCCAGCGGTAAAGGAAAAGCGCTGGAAGAAGGCAGCACACTGGTGGACACCCCACCTGGAGGACCTTAGGGGCACTGCCACGCGCCTCCGCAGGAGGTACAGGAACGCCAGCTCCAGACGCAAGCAGACCGTCCTGCAGGAGTACTTAAGAGCCAGGACGGAGTACAAGGAGGCGATAACATCGGCGATCACGGCGAGTTGGAAGAGCTTCTGCTCCCGCCAGGAGAAGGAGAGCATGTGGCAGTGCATCTATAGAGTTTTAAAGTTATGCGGAGCAAATAGGGAGGAAGAGCTGCTGCGCTGCCCACAGCGCGGGACAATCCTGACGGCCGCCGACTCGGTGGAATTCCTGGCCGCGACCTTCTACCCAGAGGATGACCCTGAATCCGACGATGCAGCCCAGGCACTTACGCGTAGAAAGGCACACCACATCGTCGAGCGGCTACTGGCGACACCGACGGAAAATGTCAAACTATTCACCACCCAGGAAATTAGGACAGTCCTTCACGGCATGAACCCAAAAAAGGCGCCGGGGGAGGATGGCTTCACCGCGGACATCTGCCAACAGATAGAGGGACACCAGCCATATATACTTCTAGCTCTACTCAACAGATGTCTGGAACTGGGGCATTTCCCGAAAACCTGGAAGAGGGCCGTAATTAAGGTCATACCCAAGCCTGGGAAGGGAAGTTACGACACTCCCAAAGCATACAGACCCATCGGACTCCTTCCGGTCCTGGGGAAGATCCTAGAGAAGGCGTTCGTGAACACGCTTACCCACTTCCTCGGCGCCAATAAGAAGCTCAGCGGAAAACAGTACGGGTTCACCCCGCAAAGAAGCACGGAGGACGCCCTCTACGACGCCATGACGCTGGTGAGAGATGGCATCAAAAACCGGAAGCTGGTTGTCATGGTGTCACTCGACATAGAGGGGGCGTTCGACAACGCGTGGTGGCCGTCCATCATTGTTGAATTGTCATCGCGTGGAGTTGACCAGGCGCTGCTCAAAGTGATCCAAAGCTACCTTTCAGATCGGGAAGTGGAGCTACGATACGCCAACCACAGGACAAGCAGGCGCACTACCAAGGGGTGTATCCAGGGGTCAACATGTGGGCCCATATTATGGAACGTATTCCTGGACCCTTTGCTCCAGGACTCCAGACAGTTAAAGGCCCACATGCAGGCGTTCGCAGATGATCTTTTGATAATAGCGCAGGGGAACACCGCGGAAGAGGTGGAGGAGTCTGTCGCCTCGGCCCTTGAACTTGTGATCGCGTGGAGTAGGAAGTCGAAAATAAGATTCGCTGCTCAGAAGACACAGGCCCTGCTCTTAACACGAAAATTAAAATATGACCAGCCACATATCTTTATGGAAGGGACCCCCATAACGTTTTCCACGAGCCTCAAAATACTGCTTACTATTGACCGGAGTCTAAACTTCGTGGCGCACATCGAGGAAACCTCCAGGAAAGTAATAAACCTCCACAAAATGATCTCTACAACCGCGAGAGCAAACTGGGGCCTTAATAGTGAGGTAATTAAAACCCTCTACCACGCGGTCATCGAGCCGACCATTCTATATGCGGCCAACGTTTGGGGAACCTCTGGAGCCAAGAAGGAATGCAGGCGTAGGCTAGACAGAATTACCCGGCAGTTCTCCATCCTCATCACGAAGGCGCACAGGACGGCCTCGCTCACCGCTACAGCAGTACTCGCTGGTATTCTCCCTCTAGACCTCAGGGCCCAGGAGCAGGTCAAGCTGTACGAAGCCAGAAGGGGCAGAGAGGTGATCGCGCTCTGCGGAAGACCACTTGAGACGAGAGTTAGTCCTTACGACCTACCGGACCCGGCGGATCGTCTGGCCCTCGAGGTTGGAGAAATTAGAGAGCCGGAGGATATTTCGAAGCTGGAGGAGGGATGGAGCCAGATATATACAGACGGTAGCAAGATTGAAGGTAGAGTGGGTGCCTCGGTGTCTCAATGGGCAGATGGCAGGGAAGAGGTGCACGCCCGATTCAGGTTATACGATGGCTGCAGTGTATAAGGCTGAACTGGCTGCCATCTACAAAGCGCTTAAAATTGTGAGCAAGCAACGAAACCGTAAAAGACATTACATAATAAGTGACTCGCTCTCCGCTCTACAAACGATTCAGGACTGCGGCACACTCCACCAGATCGCAGTTAACATAAGAACGAAGCTCGCCAGCCTCCGGAACGAGGGAGTCGAAATTAGGTTATTCTGGATAAAGGCGCACTCTGGCTTTCCGGGGAACGAAAGAGCCGACGAACTTGCTAAACAAGGAGCTCTATATGATAAGCGAGCACCGGAATATGACCGCTGCCCCCTGTCCTTCGTGAAGCGCCTCATCAGGACCGAAACCCTAGACGCGTGGCAGACACGGTTCCTGGAGGAAGAAACAGGAGCAACTTTAAAGATTTTCGTCAGCGACGTGCGACAAGCGCACAAGGTCTTTCGGGGTACGCACTATGACAACTTGGGCGCCCAATTGTTTACGGGTCACGGGGGCATACGAGCGTACCTGTTTCGGTTCGGTTTATCCAGCACCCCATTCTGCGTCTGTGACGATGAGTCGGAGGAGACAGTTGAGCACATCCTAATAGATTGCCCCCGATTCGGAAGGTCGAGATATGACTGTGAGCAAAGGATGGGGTGTCGGATGGACCGAGCGGGAATAAGGGAAGCGTTCGGGGACGACGACGGCAGAAAGGAGTTATTGGCCTTCTGCCGCTCGGTAATGCGAACAGCAGCTAGGGCTAATGGCTCCACCGTAGCATAGCATAGTTGTAATATACATAGATATAGTATTGTAGCATAGTTATAGTGTAGATTATAGAGCAAAGTAAAGAAGGCCATAATGATGTAGTAATAGTAGCCAATCAATAGTGTTAGGATTTCGACAGAGCACAATGTTTAATTAGGAACCATTAGCATTTTGGTAGTAATTGTCTTAGAAAGAATAATTGGGTAATATTGTGGCGAAACTGAAGACTGTAGCAGTCACAAAGTACCTAAATGCTGTTAAACATTTATGTGCTCTGTTGAACACTTACCTATATGTAGTAATATTGTAATCATAATTGTAATTCTAATTGTAATTGTAAAAGTAGTAGTAATAATGTCTTGCTAAATAATACATTGTAGCGGAAATGCAGGCTACCGCCATCTTAAAGCACCAAAACGATAAATGCTCACTCGTGTAGTAATATTGTAATTATCTAGATGTAATGCTTAAGGGATTATTGTTGCGGGAACGCAAGTTGCCGCCTCATTAAATTTTAAGACGCTACTAAACGCTTTGCCTATCTTGTCGCATAAATTATCAAACATTGCTGTCGTTCCGAACAATCTCACCTGCATAGCAACTTAGCAACAGTGTAGTAGTAATAGTAAAATCAGTAGTAGGTGTTGAGTAGAGCTATAGCTATATAGAGTAGATAGTAAGTTAGCATTGTCCTAAGATAAATAAGAGGATTAATAAAAAAAAAAAAAAAGATGTTAAAAGAAAAAGAGTTCAAAATATAAAGAGATAAAGGGTGCGTAATAGCGATAGCAGCAGTATTAAGGGGAAAAAAATAAATAAAAGCTAATAAATAGGCGAGAAGCTATGCCACTGGCCTTTTGCCCGCCCCGCCCTAGCGCATACCCCCGGGCCGAGGGGACGGCCCGGGTGGTTATGTGGGGCTTGCACCCACTAAAACCCCCCGGCGTCCTACTGCCCTTTTGCCGGACCACAGGAATCGTCACTGGCATGACCTCTGTGGCGCCGGCGGGCTTGGTCCGCAGTTAGGCGCGGACCTCGACAAATGTAGGGGGGAGTTCGGTCTCCCCCTACCGCCTGTTGGAGGCTGCGCGGACGCAGCGCTATTACGACGCGGGCCTGCTAAGTGCTAGGGCACCGGGGTGTCCCTCCCGACGCCTGCAGGCCTATGTTACGGTGGGCGAAGGTCGTTCCGGGCGTAGTCCCTGCGCCTTCGCCCAACGCGCCGTCTGCGAGCGGGATTGGAGGACGACTCCTCCCGCACCCGCTCTGCCTCCTCCTTCGCGGACATGACGGACTCGCAAAAGGCCGCCATTGCCGCCCAGGCGCTCTCGCTCCCAACCATGGATGATATCACGGTCGGGAGCGATAGCCCCGGTCCCCCTGAACCGAGCGCTCCGGCGAGCCGGCGCCGCTCGGCATCCCATGCCGGGCACACCAGCAACGTGTGCGCCGCCGTGTCCTCTGTCCTCACGACCGATCCGCCACAGATACCGCCCGAAGCAACCGTGCCCGGACAGTATCTGCGTCAGACGGTACGTGAGAAAGCCGTGTCGTCGCCCCAGCCACTCCCAGAAGACTGGCAGCAGCGCAGCGATGACGGCGTGACCGGCAGTGGGATGGACGAGCTTGATCCGCCAGCTCTCCAGCGCGGCTCGGTGCAGCTCTATCCGCCTCGCTCTCGGGGCGCCGGGATCCCGGATGTTGTTGGGATCCCTACGCCAGGCATAAAACTCAGAGAGCGCCTGGGCCTCTAGCTCCCAGGGAGGCGTTCCGGCAAGGAGTGTCGCCGCCTCGAAGCCGATGGTGCGGTACCCTCGGACGACCCTGACGGCCATGACTCGCTGCGCACGGTGCAGCAGCACCACGTTTCGGGCCGTCAGGGCCCCCGCCCAGACTGGGGGCCCGGGAGTGTTGCGGCCTGGGACCGCACCACTCCCGTATACAGCCTCCTCGCCGAGGCCTCTGGCCCGCCCAAGTTAGGCAAGAGCCTCGAGAAGGCACCTGCAGTCGCCAGTAATTTCGGCGCAAGAGCGGCAAAGTGAGCCCTGAAGGACCAGCGCCCGTCCAACATGAGGCCCAGGTAGCGCATCTGGGCTGAGATGTCGATATGCTGTCCCCCAACAACGATGTTAGTATTGGGGGGTGGCCGGTTCCTTGGACCGTAAAATAACACGGCCTCGGTCTTGTTGAGGGCCACCTCCAGGCCGAGCCGCCGTATGCGGCCCACTACCTGTGCCACGCCAGCTGTGGCCAACAACACCGCCTCCCTGTGGCTCCGAGCCCTCGCGGTGACAAGAGCGTCGTCCGCGTAGCACGTCACTGCCAGACCCGGCAGCAACGTGCCATGCAGGACCCAATCGTAGGCGATGTTCCACAGAAGCGGTCCGAGGACCGACCCCTGTGGAACCCCGCACCCGACGTTCCGCTCCTGCCACCGCGACGGCCCGGCGTAAACTACCCGCCGGTCCACAAGGTAATCCGAAATGGTCGAGTGGAGGTATTCGGGGACGCCGTGATATTGCAGAGCCGCGAGTATGGAGGGATAGGGGACGGAATTGAACGCGTTGGCGATGTCCAAGGACACCGCCAATGTCACGTCCTCCCGCTCCGCGGCCTCCTCCGCCGTCACCTGTACTCGCCTTATGGCGTCCACCGTGGACCTGCCTTTCCTGAAGCCAAACTGGCACTCGTGCAGGTCCGGCCCCGTCTGAGAAAGGTGCTCGACGAGTCTGTCCGCAATCACTCTCTCGAAGAGCTTGCAGACCTCGTCGAGCAACACAATGGGGCGGTAGGCGGACGGCGAGTCTGCCGGGCGCCCCTCCCTCCTGATCAGGACCAGTTTCCCCAACTTCCAAAGCTGAGGAAACCGGCCCTGCCTGAAGCACTCGGTCCAGAGAGCCCTGAGACGGCGGCCGAGCGGACCGTGGGACAGAACCCACACTCGGCCGGGGACTCCATCTGGTCCGGGTGCCACCTTCTTCGCCCGCAGTCTGCGGACGGCGGCGTTCAGCTCCTCTTCCGTAACTTCGGGAGCGGCTTCGCTCGACGGCTTGTTGGGTCCGGGTGTCCGGAACATTGCCGGAGCACTGGAAGCCGCTCCTTCCGGAAAAAGGGCCGACAGCACGCAATCCGCAAACGCCGGCGGCATGGTCTGCGTGAGGGGGGGGGCGTCCAGGGGCGGAGTTTGTTCCGCACCATGCGGTAGGGGCGTCCCCAGGGGTCGGCGTCGATGGTCGCTAGGAGCTCCTCGCGGGCCCGCGTCTTTGCTTCCGCTATGGCCACCTGCAATGCCGCTTTTGCAGCCCGGTAGACGGCATACAGCTCCTCCTCCCTGGGCGTCAGACCCGGTAAAAGCGGTGGGTTCTGACGCCTTCTTCTCCGCTGTCTGGTGTACTGGCGGCAGCAGCGACGCAGGCGCGTCGCAGTTGCGCAATTTCGCGCGACCACCAGTACACCTGTCGTCTGCGAGGAGCTGCATGCCGTACACGGGGCATGGCGGCATCGCAGATCGCCGTGGCTGCGGCTCTACACCACTCGGCCTCCCCTTGGATGTCGAACGGGGAGACCGGCGCCGGTGTCCAGGCCTGCACCTCTGCTGCCTCGACTGCGGCTTCTACGTCTAGGCGCGCCAAGGCCCACCGCGGCCCACCCCCAGATACGTCAGCCGGCACGGCGGCCCGAGACTCGGCGGAGATCTCAAATCTTATGTACAAGTGATGAGACAGAGTCTCCACCGAGTCGACAACCCTCCATCGCGGTATCCGATTTGCCAGCGTTGGGCTAGCGAAGGACACGTCGACGACCGAGCCACCGTCCCGCCTGACGCAGGTGTAGGCTGTGCCCCTGTTTAACAGCGCCAGTCCCTGCGCATTTGCCCATTCGTCCAAGGTCTCGCCCCTCACATCGTCGACGGGGGAACCCCAGGCCGAGGACTTGGCGTTGAAGTCCCCCGCGACGAGAACGGGACGCGGTCGACGACGCACAATGAGGTCGCTGAGTCGCGACAGGAGGGCCTCGAACTCCGGTAGTGGTCGGTTTGGTGAAAAATACACCCCAACCACCACCATGGCCCCCAAACGAGCGGCGACAAAGCCCCTCTGCCTCTCGACGTCTTCGAGAGACAGAGAGCCTCCACTCCTCGGCAGCAGTATGGCCACCGTGCCGTCCGCGTCGCCAGCCCAGTTGCTGGCGGGCAGCACGAAGTATGGCTCCGCTGCCACTGCCACGTTGATCGAACACTCTGCCATGCTCTGGAGTAGGAGGTCCTGAGCCCTGGCAGAGTGGTTGAGGTTCGCCTGCAGGAAGTTGATTGCGGGGGGACGACTACCCATTGGCGGCGTCCATGGGTTCTACCACCCGGGTCTCTCGCAGCCTGGTCGGCGCTGGCCGCTCGGAGGTGCGCTGCGGGGCCCCCTTGCCTGTGGGACGCGACCCACAGGTCTTTGAGCCCGCCCGGTGCTCGGCGGGCTTGCCTGCCTTGCTGCAGCTCAGGCAGTGTGCGGGCTCCGTACAGTCCCGCGACTGGTGCCCCAGCTGCCCGCAGTTGTAGCAGCGCTCCCTGTGGCCCGTGATGCCCGCCGGACAGAGAGCGCCGACATGCCCCTCCACCTGGCAGCGGAAGCAGCGCAGCGGCCGCGCCCGCAGCAGGGCCACGTCCTCAGACACCCATCCTACGAGCAGCCGCCTCGCATCGGCCAGCTTTTTGGCGGCCTCCACGGGGCAGGTCACAACGGCCGAGAACAGGCCTCCGTAACCCGCCCGTATGTCGCCGCACTTCACGCGCTGCAGGTCGCATCCTCCTGCTTTGGCCACCGCGGCGATGAGCTCGTCCAACTGGACCGAGTCATCGAGCCCGCTGATGCGGAGGCTCGCCGACTTATAGGGCCGCGAGATGAGGATTTCCTCAGAGGACAGCCCTTCGCGGAGCTTCGCCGCCAGCGCGTCCGCGTTCGAGGAGCTGTTCGCACCCGGGATTTCGAGCAGGCGCGCACCGGTTACGGTGCGCTTGGCTCTGAGACCCTCGATCCCGAGCTCCCCGATGTCGATCGTCGACCTGGCGAGATGGATGATCGCGGAGTAAGTTTTTCCGGCCTCCTCTGCCCCAGGCGCCAGGGTCAGCACGACCGCCGCCGAGTTTGGAGCGCGCAGCCTCCGGCGTTCGCGCGCTCTCGCCTTTTTGGCCCTTCTGGCCGCCTTCTTTTGGGCCACTTTGGCCCCCGCAACCTCCCACTGGCCCCCCTCTCTGGCATTGGGAGGCGCTGTCTGTCGTTGCGGTGTCCTCTTCTTATAGACTTCGGCCGTCCCCTTTTTGGCTTTGGCTTTTTGCCGCGGGAGGTTTGAGAGCGGCGGGTGCGGCTAGGTTCGACCCAGGTTTGGTCATCTGCGCTGATGTCGACGGCACGGATGCGGGCGCCCGCGTCGACGTCGACGGCACGGCGTCCCGCCCCGAGAGGCGACTGGGGGTTTTAAGCGGCGCCTTCTGCGAGGCTTTCTGCGCGTACGTCGCCGCGGGTACGGGCACCGTCGGCGTCTTGGATGCCAAGGGAGGGCGCAACACTTTTCCCTCCAGGAACGAGAGTCTCTGGAGGACTTTGCCCATCTCCTCCCTGATTACTTTTGCCAGGTCGTCGTCTGGCGCTTTGAGAGCCGCCTTTGGAGCCGGATCTTGTGGCCTGTCCTCGTCGCCAAGGACCATGTTCTTTACCACATCCAGCTCCTTTTTCATCTCCGCCATCTGCTTGCGGAGGCGGATGTTCTCCACCTGCAGACGGCGGACCTCGTCCGAGGCGGTGCGGGAAAACGCCTCCTCCACCACTTCGGCGATGGAGTTGGCCGCCAACTTTAACACCTTCTGGCACGTGCCCTTTAGCCCCTTAGATATACGGGCTACGTCCCGTATGTTCTCGAGGGACTGGGCCACTTTGCCTTTCAGCCCCTCGAGGAGCAGCTCGTCCGGGTCGGGATTGGACGAGGCGCGCGACGCCGCACGTGAACTACTCTCGGCGGCCAATGCGGCCTCGGCGCTCGGCTGGTTGGTCTGCTTCTTGCGGTCCAGTTTCTTTTTGGCCTCCCAGTATCCCACGTTGCATAATACAGATATAACACATACGTACACCTGAATATGTATTATAAATGTGTAAATAAAGGGAAAAGGAAATTGTATACATATATTATGAAAGGAAAAATTAACATTTACTATAAAATAAAAAGGACTAAAATGGTACAATACATAGAACTCTGTGCCTGCGCAGGCGGTATGAGGTATAATTATATATAATTGTTGTGTTGAGCGAGTGAGAATCGTTTCGATTGCACGAAACCGGTTCTCCGCGCGGCATTCCGTCGCATGTGTGTTGATCTCACTCCGCTCATAGGCAACTATGCAATATACAAAACCATTGTACTATTATGTGCTTAACGGTAAAGTATTAGATTACACAAGGTTTGCAAACAAGTAAGGAAATAAGTGCCGAAAATAGTTGAGTCTTAACTAGTGATAAGTTTATTTATACGGACAAAGAAAATAATTATGAGTTATGGGTGAAGTGTATAAAATACCATGACGCCATTACTTGATGCGCATATGTCGCCGCTCCACCACCACTTTTGAATGGACTAATAAACCTAAGGAACCAAGAGGTTAGCACTACAGTCTATCTATCTACGACAGTAGTTTGTACAGTATCATTTAATAAAATCGTTAAATTATGTAATTTTAAAATTGTGTTTTTTTCTAAAGTTATTTTATTTTCCCATGGTTACAGCTTTTACTCTGTCAGGTCTACAGCCCGTATATTGTATAATACACTGCAAATATGACAGATGAAGAAGAGAAGCCTAAACGTGAGTGAACCAGACCCTGAGGTAAGTTATATTTTTAATTTACAGGTCCCCACTAATCAGGGAGTTATTGAAAGAAAGTGTGTGTGCTTTTTATCAGCAACAGTGAACGCGAAGGGGCACTTAACTATCTATCTACTAGGGTATGTATTATTTATTCATTACAATTCGTGTTATATTATAGATATATCCAGATTAATATTATTATATTGCCGCTGCACCTCGACCAAGTGTTTTTTAAGTCTAATCTTAAATCTATTTATGGATTCCAGGTTTCTGATTGGCGGCGGCAGATTATTCCAACACTTGGAGGCTGCGTACCTGAAACTACCCCGGAAAGCGGCTGAACTGTACTGTTCGATGGAGAGTTGTAGTGAACATTGTCTACGGGCGCAGCCTCTTCTGGCTGCTCCCCAAGTAAACTTCTCGTACAAGTATTTCGGAGTTTTGTACTTAAGAACACCAAAGAGGAGGCACGCCAGGTGTAGTTTGCGTCGGGACTTCATTTTTAGGCAGTAGAGCAAGGCAATATCAGGCCCAGGTAGCGCATCTGGGCCGAGATCTCGATGCGCTGTCCCCCAACAACGATGTTAGTATCGGGGGGAGGCCGGTTCTTGGGACACGGCCTCGGTTTTATCGAGGGCGACCTGCAGGCCGAGCCGCCTTACGCGCCCCACCACTTGTGCCACGCCAGCTGTGGCCAACAACGCCGCCCCCCTGTGACTCCGGGCCCTCGCGGTGACAAGGGTATCGTCCGCGTAGCACGTCACTGCCAGGCCCGGCAGCAACGCGCCACGCAGGACCCAGTCGTAGGCGATGTTCCACAGGAGCGGTCCGAGGACAGACCCCTGTGGAACCCCGCACCCGACGTTCCGCTCCTGCCACCGCGACGGCCCGGGGTAAACTACCCGCCTACCCACGAGGTAGTCTCGAATGGTCCAGTGGAGCTATTCGGGGACGCCGTGGTGTTCCAAGGCCGCCAGTATCGAGCGATAGGGGACGGAATTAAACGCGTTGGCGATGTCCAAGGACACCGCCAGTATCACGTCCCCCTGCTCCACGGCCTCCTTCGCCATCTCCTGGACCCGCCTTATGGCGTCCACCGTGGACCTGCCTCTCCTAAAACCAAACTGGCTCTCGTGCAGGTCCAGCCCCGTCTGTAAGAGGTGCTCGACGAGTCTGTCCGCAATCACTCTCTCGAAGAGCTTGCAGACCTCGTCGAGCAACACAACGGGCGCCCCTCCTTCCTGATCAGGACCAGTTTCCCCCGCTTCCAAAGCTGAGGAAACCGGCCCTGCCTGAAGCACTCGGTCCAGAGAGCCCTGAGACGGCGGCCGAGCGGACCGTGGGACAGAACCCACACTCGGCCGGGGACTCCATCTGGTCCGGGTGCCACCTCTTCGCCCGTAGTTTGCGGACGGCGGCGTTTAGCTCCTCTTCCGAGACTTCAGGAGCGGCCTCGCTCGACGGCATGTTGGTTCCGGGTGTCCGGAACATTGCCGGAGTACTGGGAGCCGCTCCCTCCGGAAAAAGGGCCGACAGCACGACATCCGCAAACGCCGGCGGCATGGTCTGCGTACGGGGGGGCGTCCAGGGGCGGAGTTTGTTCCGCACTATGCGGTAGGGGCGTCCCCAGGGGTCGGCGTCGATGGTCGCTAGGAGCTCCTCGCGGGCCCGCGTCTTTGCTTCCGCTATGGCCACCTGCAATGCCGTTTTTGCAGCCCGGTAGACGGCATACAGCTCCTCCTCCCTGGGCGTCAGACCCGGTAAAAGCGGTGGGTTTTGACGCCTTCTTCTCCGCTGTCTGGTGTACTGGCGGCGCGCAGCGACGCAGGCGCGTCGCAGTTGCGCAATTTCGCGCGACCACCAGTACACCTGTCGTCTGCGAGGAGCTGCATGCCGTACACGGGGCATGGCGGCATCGCAGATCGCCGTGGCTGCGGCTCTACACCACTCGGCCTCCCCTTGGATGTCGAACGGGGAGACCGGCGCCGGTGTCCAGGCCTGCACCTCTGCTGCCTCCACATCCAGGCGCGCCAAGGCCCACCTCGGCCCACCCCCAGCCACGTTAGCCGGCACGTGATCAGACAGGGTCTCCACAGAGTCGACGACTCTCCACCCTCTTATGCGGTTCGCCAGTGTTGGGGTGGCGAAGGATACGTCCACCACCGAGCCGCCGTCCCGTCTGACGCATGTGTAGGCAGTGCCCCTATTCAGGACTGCCAGTCCCTGCCCATGCGCCCACTCTTCTAGGGCCTCCCCCCTCACATCGTCGACGGGGGAATCCCAGGCCGAGGACTTGGCGTTAAAGTTCCCCGCGACGAGAACGGGACGCGGCCGACACCGCACAATGAAGTCGCCGAGTCGCGAGAGGAGGGCCTCGAACTCGGGTAGTGGTCGGTTTGGCGAGAAATATACCCCGACCACCACCATGGCCCCCACACGAGCGGCGACAAAGCCCCTCTGCCTCTCGACGTCTTCGAGAGACAGAGAGCCCCCACACCTTGGCAGCAGGATTGCCACCGTGCCGTCCGTGTCGCCAGCCCAGTTGCTGGCGGGCAGAACAAAACAAGGTTCCGCAGCCACTGCCACGTCGATCGACCACTCTGCCATGCTCTGAAGCAAGAGGTCCTGAGCTCTGGCAGAGTGGTTGAGGTTTGTTTGTAGGAGACTAACAACGGGCGAACGACTACCCATTGTTAGTCTCCATTCGTATCACCGCCTCGGTCTGGCGCGTCCTGAGCGGTGCTGGCCGCTCGAAAGTGCGCATTGGTGCCTTCTTACCTGTGGGGCGTGGTCACATAGAGGATGCTCTGCACCTCTTTGAGTGCAGCCTCCCTGTGGCCGGTCGCTCCCACAACCTCCGCGTTGGCAATCGCAGTGTCCTCCGCGGGGCCGCCGGTCTCGGCCGCCTCCTCCCTTCGGGCGGGCTCCGCAGCCATCTCTTTCTCAGCCCGTTGTTTAAGCAGCCCCGACTGCTTGGCGAGTTGCACCATGGCCTCGGCGTGGCCAACATACAGCCCCGAAGTGGGCGGTCTGGAAAAAAAAAAAAAAAAACTCCGGTGACACCAGTCGCATAGTGTCGGGGACAACAGGAACTCCATTGTACGACAACTGCAGCCCCGACGCGAAATGCCTTTGTAGGCCCCTCTGGGAGCGTTAGGCGCCCCCTTTCTCCCCCCTCCCTACTAGGCGCCATGCCGGTGTCACTCGGCATGGCGTCTCCCCCTCGAACTGGGCGACAGACTCCCCCGAGTCTGCCACCCAGGTGATTTCGATGGAGACACCCATGTACTCAGACTGTAACATCTGAGACCATGGGCATCTCCGCCTCTAGCGCCCCGGGGGCACTTGCCTCCGTCGGCCGCCCCCGCGTCGCGGGAATCGACTCAGGGGCGGCAGACCGAGCCGCCTTCCTCCCACTGGTCTTAGGGGCCCGCCCAGCCGCCCAACAAATGGCCGGGACTTCGCCCGGTGTTGTCGCACAGCGCGCAGTGTGGTGCGGATTTGCAGCCGGCGGCCTTGTGGCCCGGCTTTCCGCACCTGTAGCAAAGCGCGCTGCGATCCTTTCCCCCCCTGCACTGCTCTCGAACATGACCTGGTTCGAGGCAGTGGTAGCACCTCATCGGCCTCACCTCCAGGAGATTGACTCTCGCGGAAGTGAAGCCGACCAGAAGCCGACCTGCAGCCACCTTCTTCGCCGCCTCGACTGGGCAGCTAACCACTATGGTGCCGAGGGGTGTCCCCCCCGCACCAACGCGGTGCTCACGGCGATGTGGGCGACACCAAGCCGCCGTCCTCCTCGGGGTCGCTCGTGAAGAACGCTCGAGGCCCCCGCCCCTTGCGTCCGTGACCCCGAAGGCCCCCCTGCTGATGTGGTTGCAGGGGGAGGTCCCCCGCCAGATATTACGGGCCCGCCCAAACCTAACCTAACCTACCATACATTCAACATTTTTGGCACATTCAAACGTCGATTTTTCCGAAATTTTCTATAGACACTTACCTTGTTTTATACCGTTGTGACCGCCTCGACGAGACCTATCTCTGGACACCAGAGTTCGGAGAATGTATATGGGTTTGTGTCATCAACCTTATGGTAACGCACTGGCGTATTGGTATTTCCCGTCTTAGGTAGCTTACTTCTGCATTCATGACACGTCCACTTTGATTTTTGCTCTTTAGTCATCGAAATTCGACGGACGATTTAGCGCAGTGGTTAAGAGCTTGAGCTGCTCCGCCCACTGTGTCGAATAGTCGCGGGTTCGATTCCCGCACGGAACAAATCTTTGTGTGATCCACAATTATTTTGTTCCGGTCTGGGTATTTGTTTGTGAATTTTCAAGTTTGTAAACGCACCCACGACACAGGAATAAATCCTAGTGTGGGGCTACGTTTTTAATAAAAAAAAACTTTTTTGTCCAATATATTAGCACAAGCTAGATCATAATGTTTACTGCATTTATTGAACTTTAAGTATTCTCGGTTATCAATTACGTTCCGACACCCAGAACAGTTAATTGCTTTAGACGCCATCTGTGAATTAAGTCAGGCACTGCGTATAGATCAATTGAACTGCACTGTACGCAAGAGCTTAAAGAGTACGCTCAGCCACCAGATGACGCTTGACTTATTGCTCGTTAGGACCGATACTGATCGCAGATTTCTCGTCGCTGCTCCACACTTGCGCTAGCGCAGTTGGTAAGGCGCCCGCACTGTGTTCCAATCGTCGCCGGATCCAATCTTGCTATCGGCTCGATTTTCAATTCAATATTCAGTATTAGGTGCGTTTCTTACCCACTCAGCGGCCTCCGGAGGTAAGTCCCAGTGCAGCTCCCGATGCTTACAATATCTGTGTCCCGCTTTCGCCGCCCACTGGGAGGAGTTATGCATAAGAACTTCACAAGAAGAAACGAGAGCCACCGACTTTGGCTCTACGCCAATCACAATTTAAATTGATGAATTTACAATCTAAAACGAAAATAAACGAGCGTACGTCCGATCTGCATGAAACCCAGAAACGGATGATTTTTTAAATTTATTATAAAGTGGGTAAACATTCACGACTATTGCATTGTCATAAAACGATAATGTCGTGCGAGAGGGGCATAAATAGTTCACTAAGCGCGCAAGCACAAACGGGATAGACATATTCTTAGGATTTATTATTGTATAATAAATATAAGAATTATTTGAATGACATAATAACAACAGAAAAAAAAAAACACCATTATACACACTTTTAAAATTTCAATTTCGTATAGTACATAACCTAACACGTAATTAAAATATAAAAATACCAAATTAAACAGAAACCATTCACTAACCGTATACAAATTTATTATTTAATCGTTTTAAATTATTCATAGTATTTTTTTTCTAAAGCTATGATTTTTAAAACTTATGATTTGGAGGTTAGGTCGAAAATTTTATTCATCGAATTCTATTTATTCCAGTTATACATTTACATAAATAATTATTAATTACTGTATTATTTCAAAATACTTACTAATAAATCAAAATCATCTTTACAAAAAAAAAAAAAAATTTGATGTTGTTTTGGAATTAGGTCGTGGGACTTTTGGCGGGAAATCGCAGAGTGATGTTGTCAATTTGTTTTAATTTCCAAAACTTCTGTTTTTTTTTACCTACGTCTATAACTTTAGAAAACCAGGCATAAGTTTCAAAGAAATTTATTGATATAGGCAGCGCATGAAAACTCTTAGAAAACAATTTATTCCGATCCAATCTACAAGATATCTTTTCTGATCACTCCTTGTGGGAAAAATCAAGGATTCGGGCGTGAAAATAAACTCTCAGCGATTAACTCGATAATCGAAAGCAGGCGCGATGGAAGATACACTTTAACTTGTCACACTACTCACTCACGATACACAACACAGTTTCTAGGGTTGAGGTTAACTTTTCTTGCAACGACCAGCAACGGAGTGACTCACGAATACAGAGTGCTCCCCGTTTTATCAGTTACCTCCCGCCACCTAGGCTCTGTGTACTTTGACATTTGTATCTCGTTTAAAAACTGCACTCATGCCCCGGATGCGACATTAATATTTACCTTTTTAATAAATCACCGTCACGCCTATATTCGCCAAGCGGGGGTGGTAGAGGTGTACTGAGTACACCCACGTTTCGCCGATGATGTTGCCATATACCGGGCACAATTCCAGACTCCGGACTCGACTTCGTTGGGAAGTCAATTTAATAAATCAATCATTATATTGTTGAAAATAGAACGAAAATTCGTAATCTGCGCCTATAGCCCAGTTGACAATCTACAGTGGTTGACGCTAATAGAAAGCGGAAAAAATGTACGAGAATGACATTACGGGCCTTAGAAACTAGATTAATTCTAGTAAAAAAAAAAGAAAAAAAAAGTTCTTATAAACTATATCGTTAATTTAAGATATCCTCTTTCATATCGTTGATTTGATAAAAAAAATTATATACAAGGTGTAACATAATAAACGCAAGACCTCAGACACCCCAATTAGAGAATTGCTTCATAAATTCAAAACGAAAACCATATTTAAGGGTTTTTACCCCTTTTTTTAAGAACTTTTATACCCCAATTAACAATGAAACTTGTACGCGTATGTGTGCATTTTGAGAAATACGGGTTAGGAATGCATTTGTAATCTCTTTATTGCTATGAATCAAGAATAAATTTAGTTTTTTATAGCGCACTGAAGGAGTAAAAGCATTTTTTTTTTTTTGCAAATTAAAAAAAAAAACCAAGAAAATAGTTGGCATCAATTCAGTTATTGATTTAGAACAAACTCCTTTCAGGTCTTGCGTTTATTATGTTACAGCTTGTATAGATTTGTCAATGATATTTAGGTAATATTTTTCAATAGTATTTGTGTTGAGCCGCGTTTGTGTCATTCGTATGAAGCTGTGTGTTGATTCAGGCGAGGTGCGCTACGAGGCGCGTGTAGCCGGTATGCGCCGCGACGCACGCGCGGCTTCGCCCTTACAACCCCATGCCGATCTGGATTGAAACATTTACATACATCATAATAACACGATTCATCGCCTAATGGCGAGGTGCTTTACCTTAAGAAAAGCACACGCAGTGCCGTGAGCAGCGTGATGTTTGGCGCGTCAACAGCGTGACCAGCAGGCCCGCCTGGAAGTAGGTGTATCAGCGCGCCACATCTCTCGCGGTCGATGCGCTTTTATTAGTCTCGTCGCCAAGTTTGAAAACAAAAGTCTTCAATCAGTGCCTCCTACCTCTCATGACATACGGAGTTGAGACGTGGACACTTACGGAACGACTAATACACCGACTAGTCACTCAGCGGACTATGGTGAGAGCTATGCTGAAGAAGCCAACCCGGGTTGAGATGATTCTACAGAGGACCAATGTTATGGACGTTACTGACAGTATCAGCACGCTGAAGTGGCAGTGGGCTGGTCATATTTGCTGCCGGATCTGTAAGTGTCGGGGTAGACGTGTTCTCGAGTGGAGGCCGCGGCTCGACGAACGTATTGTAGGACGCCCTGCAGCTGGGTGAAGCAACAATATACGTAAGGTTGGCAGTGGTTGGAAAAGAACAGCCGAAAATCGGGCTCAGGGGGGTGTTTCTTGGGAGTGGCCTATGTCCAGCACAGGACGGCCTATGTTAAGGTACGGCTAAACCAACGCGTCCAGCCGCGTCCGCTACGGTGACTGCGGTGGCGATCAGTTACTGCAGGAGTGTTTGTATGGGCGGGTTCACACTAACGCGTACTGCGTCCTGCACTCGCGATCATAGGGAGGATAGTTCAGGAATAAAGTACCGATCAATAAATGATTCTTTTGAAAAAGTAATGTGGATTGGGGTTGGGTTGTTTCCGATTTTAGATTGATCTAGTTGAGTACTTTTGAACGTGTACGGTCGCGTATAGTGATGTTCGCCGAGTTGCGTGCACGTTCCGCCGACGACCCTGGCAGCGGGCTCCAGCTCGTTACAGAGCCAAGGTATTTATAGGGTCACCTCAACTCCTCGCGAGCATAACTATACTTTCAGTATACCTAACATATATTATTACCATCACCATCACTAATTCTCTGTACCAAAAGGGGTAGTCTGAAGCATTTGGAATACAGTTCGTATTTCAAAAGGGGTACAATTGATCAAAGTAATCCCAAATAGCACACGTTATAGCGGTTGAGCCTGTTGTCATTACGGACTACTACTTGTTCCATGGTAACTAGTAGTCGTTCAAGTGTCGGGCGCGCCGTACGCGCGGGCCTCATCTCAGAGAGCGTTTTGTTGAGGCTTTGTGGTAAACAGTGCAGAATCAGTATCGAAAATTTAGTGGTGATACTAGTGAAGAGGTTAACCCTTTATCCGTGAAACCTCAGTTTCTTTTAGAGGGTACGGTTCTGGAAAAAAATAAAAAATAAATACTGTAAAAAAAAAACGATCCGTTTCTTTGACAGTTAGTGTACTGTTCGTATAACTTACAGTTGTTGTATCGGGCCCCCGCTATACGCGCCGCACACGCGCCCGCGGCGCCTCGCCGCCGTCCGACGAGCGCCGGGAGGGGTGGCGTACTCCGCTCCCCTACAATACTGCGCGCGGTGTGTTCGCATGAGACGACAGAGCCTCGACCATTATTCTTATACACCACATTGAGGGAGTAGAGGAGTTAGTTTCTTCAACATGAAGAGAAAGGTATCCTCGTTATTATGTATAACAAAATATGCAGTTGCTTTGTAAACCGTATGTGAGTATGTTAATATGTTGTTGAAAGAGAAAAAAAAAAGGGAGTGTAGTAACCCTATACATCGCGACATAGTTGCGACTACCTACCAATAGTTGGCGCTGACGATACGCCATACATGTCTAGAACGCGATATTAAAGTATGCACGACGTGTAACATGTATACAAGCCCCGACAACAACCCTAGGGGCTGCTCCGCGGCCGTAAGCGTAGATCATTTACACACACAACTCTTGGGGAGAGTGGTAGGCTCCACCAGATACGACACCTATCTGGCTAGAAAAATTTCCCTTTGACAAATCCTGTCCCAGAAGAAATAAAAAAAAAATTTTTTACAAATAGTCGCATCAGAGTTTCTACTTTATTTGTACATTATCGCCAGTTAGGCTTCGGCAACAATCACGCCATTCGTGTTCTTCAATAGCCCATAGTGCATTTTTGAATATTATCTGTAAGTCATATTAAAGGATGTCTATTAACCGACTTCTAAAAAGGAGGAAGTTCTCAATTCGACTGCATGTTGTTTTTTTTTTGTATGTATGTTACGCGATCATTCCGCCAGCCATGAATCGATTTTGAAAATTCTTTTAGCATTTGGTTCAGTATAGCTCCAAGGTGGCTATAGGCCAATTTTATCGGTATTGGACCTTGGATTTGGAAGATACTCCAGGGAACTCTTTAACGACAAACAATACGAATGCGTAGATTGAGATATTATGGGTATTACGTCAATCCCATAGGTACGCTGCCATAAAACTAATCAGAATATTAACCGACTTCAAAAAAGGAGGAGGTCGACAATTCATCTGTGTTTTTTTTATAACGTCTTTATTATAGTATTCTTTTTGCGTTGGGTTTAGTATAGTTTCGAGGTGGTCCCATTTTAATGAAATCGGTATTGAACTTTGGACTTTGAAGATACACCAGGGGACTCCTTAATGGCAAACAGCACGAATGTATAGATTACGTTATTATGGTTATTATGTCAATCCTGTAGGTACCTTGCAGTACAACTCAACAAAATAATATAATATAGGTATATAAATATTACTAAATAATTTACCTGTCACTTAAAACTGTAAATTAAAAATCTTAAAAAAAACCGACTTCTAAAAGCAAGAAATAATTATTTGAAGTCGGTGCCAAGTAAACGACTGCACTAACCGGTACCGACTTCAAATATTTATTTCTTGCTTTTTGAAGTCGGTTTTTTTATAAAAGATTTTTTCAGACTCTATACGATGCACGTCACAATTGACGTATACATAATAAACCCTATTATTAAACTGTTTGTGCGGATCGTACATATCTTTTTGGTACTTTGCAAGCTGGATTTGAACTTATAAATAATAAATAAAATAGGCCCACAGACCAGCTTTTGGCAAGTCGTTGGTGAGTGACGATACTACATACACCTCGAGTAAGCCTGAAAGAGAATCACCGCTCGAGTGTTTATTCCCCCTAAGTCTATTTGCTTTGCAATTGTAGTGCTCAAAAACTATTATACTTATATTTTACATCGATAACAGTACAGAAACAGTTGGTAAAGGTAACAAGCTACGAGCTCCAGAGAGCATCAAAATAAAAACATCGCAGTACAAACAATCGTTTTATTTCGTCTCTATCAAAAGAAATTCGACATATTTTCGATCGTTTCGTCGTATAAACTATAATACTGTATGTATATTATTTACAACATCGTAAAATTATGTTCCGCGGCGAGCCACGACGCCGGAAAAATACGACGGACATTTCGAGGCGTCGGCGTCGCTGGGTCACCGCGACGAGTAAACTATACAAAAGTGCGGCCCCTAGCGCGGCGGCGGCGGGCGCGGCTTGGCCGTGGCGTACGCGATCTCCGACAGGCGCACGTCGATGGGCGCGCGCTCGTCGTACAGCGTGGGCGCCTGCAGGATGATGCCGGCCGAGCCCACCACCACGGCCAGCGTGAAGATCCACAGGAACAGCCGGTCCAGCACCATCGCCACGTACTTCCAGTCCTCCTTCACCTGCGGACACGCGACTCGGTCAGCGCGACCGGCTGGAGGTGCGGTCCCTACTGTAGTGTTGCGCCGCACGACGCCGCACTCACCCGGGTGGACTCCTCCTCTTTGCGCGTCTGCTCGGCGATATAGTTGATGCCGTCGATGGCCTTGTTGAGCTCGGGGCAGCGGTGCCAGCGGCGCAGCGCGTCGCACAGCGCGGGCGCGTCGTGCAGCCGGCACGCGCGGCACGCGCCGCTCGCCGCGCCCGCGCCCGCCCCCGCGCCCGCGCACGCGCCCGCGCACGCGCCCGCCAGCGGCGACACCGGCTCCCACGGCGCGCCCTCCTCGCCCGCGCTCACCAGCCCCGCGCTGCGAGCGCGACACGAATTATAATATTACCCATATACCGAACAAATATGAATATTACTGAGTGATTAATATTCGAACATATTGATTTCTACTGATGGTAGACGGGTCAGCACTCTGAGGTTTTAGCAAGTCGCTACTTATTTCCACGGCGTACTAATGGAGTTAAGTATAGAACGCGTTTGCCGCGCGCAGCATTGGTACTGACAAGCGCGAGCGGTGCGGGTCGAGGCGGCAGTGCGGGCGGCGCATGACCAGCAGGCGCGGCAGCACGTGGATGAACACGCGGCGCACCCACGGCGCCATGGTGTGCGTCTGCGGCGAGCGGAAGTGCACGTTGAGCACCACCACCGTCACGCAGATGCTGCACACGCGACACACACACCGAAATAGTTCATTTGTGACGCTCATCAACAAAATTGTGCTGTCAAATTATGCGCTCGCCGTGCAGTACGATAGGTCGTTGTTTTTATACATGTTACAAATGTGACAGAAGAAGAACTTTTCAATATTTTATTTGCAAGATGTTGACAAAAAAAACCACACCCTTGAAATGGTACGATACTAGGCATGCCTTTTAAATTCTGTCGTTTCCATATTTCCCGGCAATTTTGAATTTGGAACTGTTCTATATTCGAATGTGTTTAAATTTTGAATCTCGAAACAGTTGAAAGTATTAGGATTAATGCTATTGTTTAGTCACAGCGTCGATTGGAATCTGTCAGGTTACGTACGAAAATGAATCTTTCTAAGGAAAATGTTCGTGCAATGATTTTCTACAACTTTAGAAGAGGCCTGACACGGCTTCAGTGTTTTGTAGAGATAACATCTGTGTTCAGTAATGAAGCCCCATGTCTGCGGACTGTCGAACGCTGGTATTTAGAATTCCAGCGTGGACATACTAGTGTTAGTGACAAATCTCGCGAAGGACGCCCAAAATCCGCCTTCACTGAAGATAACATCATTGCTGTGAGACAACTAATTCTCGAATATCGTCATGTGACGTATCGGGAGATAGAGGCTCTATTAGGCATCTCAGGGACAACCATTCAGAAGATCTTGCATGAAGCGCTTGGTGTGAGAAAGCTAGTTTGCCGTTGGATACCGCATCTGCTTTCCGACAATCACAAGGCGGCCCGCGTCAGATGGTGTAAGAAAACTCTGCAAAGGTTTAACCGAGGAGAGTCAAATCACGTCTACGACATCACCAGTGGTGACGAATCTTGGATCTATGCCTACGATCCTGATTCCAAACAACAATCTACAATCTGGGTCTTTTAAGACGAGCCAAAGCCGACTAAAGTTGTTCGTTCTCGGAGCACTTCAAAGAAGATGGTGGCCACGTTCGTTGGAAAAACCGGCCATGTTGCGACTATTGCACTTGAAGATCGTAGAACGGTTAACGCAGAGTGGTATACCATAGTTTATTTACCACAAGTCATTGCCGAATTTCGAAAATCTAACTCAAAGCGACGCATCATCCTGCACCACGACAACGCAAGCTCACACAGCGCTCAAAACAATTGAGTATTTGAAGCAAGAAAAAGTACAAATTCTTGACCATCCTCCATACAGTCCTGACCTAAGCCCTAACGATTTTTTTACATTTCCTAAAATTAAGAAAAGTCTTCGTGGTCAAAGGTTCCAGTCCGGTGAAGAAGCAGTCGACGCTTTCAAGTCAGCCATTTTGAACACCCCTACTTTACAGTGGAATAAATGTTATAATAACTGGTTTGAGCGAATGGAAAAGTGTATTAAGCTACGTGGTGAATACTTTGAAAAACAATAAAAAGTACTATAAGGTTCTAGTTGTGTTTTTTTCTTTAAACGACAAAACTTAAAAGGCATGCCTCGTACTGGATTATTTTATCTGTCCCGCATGCATTGTTCGTGTTCCGCGGTACTCACGATAGCGAAGAGGGCGAGGCGGTTACCTGAAGGTGTCGAGGATCATGGTGAACAGCACGAACTTGCCGAGCAGCGGCACCACGAGCGAGGTGGGCGGGATGATCTCGGCCAGCAGCAGGAAGAACACGGTGAGCGACAGCAGGATGGAGATGGAGAGCGACACCTTCTCGCCGCTGTCGGACGGCAGGTAGAACACCAGCACCGTCAGGAACGAGATGCCCATGCACGGGATGATCAGGTTCACCGTGTAGAACAGCGTCTTGCGCCGCATCGTAATGTTGAACGTGATGTCCAGGTACGGCTCGTCGCAGCACGTGTAGAACTTCTCGTTCCTGATCGACGAGACTACACGTTACGTATGTACGTAACACGAAATACTAGTTTACTAATGAACTGATGTAATAACTTATTCATGAAAATCCATAGCAATTTTTAATAACCCGTTCTCGGCAAAATAGGTATATAGGCCATAGGTACAAAAGACAAAATGTTGAACGATAAGAATTATATCAGTGGCGATGCTTTTCTATTAATGAAAATGCTATCTCCCCCGCTCACCTGACGGCGGGCACCTCCAGGATGTCCCACTCCACGGAGGTGTAGAACTCGGAGAGGTCCACGCCGAGCTCCACCACGTTGGTGCCGCGCGCCTCGTCGATGTGCCGCAGGTCCACCTGCGGAAGCAGCTCCAATTAACCAAGTGGAAGGGACATTCGCGAAACGTGAAAGGGAGATCTGAAAACGTATGTGCAATAGGGTGGTTCACGCTTGTATGGGGAAAAAATATACGCCATCCCCTGGGTTACATACACATGTATGTGTTATTATGTGTATCAAATTTTAGCCTCCTATCTCAACCAGTAGAGAGTGGTAATGACTTTAAAATATACAAATTATATGGAAAAAAATGAATAGATAACAAAGCAAAATGTTCAGTAAAATAATAAAAGTTTGTGCCTAAAAATCACAGTAAGTACAAATATTAATTAAAATTCACCATCTAGTTATATAGTGTTTTGTCAGTTTATCAATAGAATACCAAATAACTTATGAATTATAATTGGAATTAAAATCGAGGTAAACTAAAATTAAGCATTTTTAACAGACTTCAAAAAGGAGGTTATATATTTGTCTGTATCTATACTTTTTTAATGTCTGTTCACCGATATTTCCGTCAGTTGTGGACCGATTTTGATGATTCTTTTAGCATTGGTTTAAGTATAGCTCCGAGGTGGTCCCACTTTAGTTTCATTGATCCTTGGACTTTGAAGATACACCAGGGTACCTCTTTACGACAAACAATAAGAATGCGTAGATTGAGATATTATAAGTATGACGTCAAACCTATAGCTACCCTACTATAGAACTAAGCAGAATGGTAACCGACTTCAAAAAAGGAGGAGGTCAATAAATAGTCTGTTTTTTATAACTTCTTTGCTTATAAACCGATTTTGATGATTCTTTTTGCATTGTATTCAGTATAGCTCCCATTTTAATTTTATCGGTATAGGACCTTGGACTTTGAAGATACACCACGGGACTCCTTGACGGCGAACAGCACGAATGTGTAAATTCAGTTATTATGATTATTATATCAATCCTGTACGTACCTTACTGTAGAACTATGTAGAATAATATTATATAGGTATATAAATATTAATAATGAATTCACTCATCACTTAAAATTGTAAAATAAAAAACTTATTAAAAAAGGTAAACCCACCCACCACCCTTTTACGCTAAAGCTAGGCAACTGGAAATTCACAAGGTTATTACCACAGATACGTGTTACAAATTCATGGGGTGGCCAACCTGAAAATTAATAAATAAATATTTGGATGACCCTAATGTGCAAGTATCTAATTTATTAGAAATCTTTAACATAGTGTAAAATAATAAGTAGACAATAAGTTCAATAAGTTCAATAAGGAATTATTATGTGTTATGTTCAAAAAAAAATTATAAAAAATCAAGCAATTAGAGAAAACGAAGAAGCTCAATCAGGTCCGAGAAGACAGGGTCGGAGAGCGTGTGGTATGTGTCAGGAGAGGCGACGGCGCGAGCGTACCTGGAACCCATCGTAGGTCCACGAGCCGAATTTCATGACGCAGGTCTGCTGGTCGAAGGGGAAGTACTCGACGTCGATCTCGCACGAGGACTTGTAGATGGCGGGCGGGCGCCACTCCACGCGGCCCGTGTAGTTCAGCGTCGCCTTCGTCGCCAGCGTCACCTCGAAGTTGCCGTCCGCGCTGCCGACAGAACGAGCGGCGGTTAGCGAGAGTCGCGGACGTGGCGGTGGGGTCTAGTTGTGCTCTCACTTGTTGTACAGCACGATGTCGGGCCGCCAGATATGGTCGGAGGGCACGTGCAGCATCTCCACGCCGCCGTACTCGCGCGGCTCCCACGACAGCTTGTAGTCGTACCAGCTCTGCGAACGTCAAGCGGAGCGGCGGTTAGACGCACGGGGCGCGCGCTTTGCGGATTCATGCTCCAGCCGACAAAATCTTACCTGTTCCACCCACAGATTGGTTGTCATAATTTGGTTTTTGAGATTCTGGAAAGTAAATAAGACAAGTTACTTCATTTATTATAATAATAAATAATAATGACGGACTAACTAGTCGCTGATTTATCGGCAAAAGATATCGCCTAGTTGGCGCTTATAGAACTACAGGAAAACAGGACATAAATGAAATAAGTCGCCAGTGCATACTACACGTTCAATGTTTTCAAGTAAATCAGTACTATCAACGTATAATATGTAATCTATGGAGTCGATGTCGGCGACCGTTGCTCTACTTGTAACCGAGAGGAACACTGTGGCGCTGAAACGGACGAAGTCTTTTTTATATAATCACAGTCTCCAAGTGATCGATTAACTGTTAATGTTTTATATGGTTATTCATACTCGTGCCGTTTGCTGTTTACCCTGGTTACTACAAGAAATAACTCCCTGGTCCTTCACTTTACAAAAGTTACCTTTAATGTCATCGAAATCTCCACATACTCACCAACTTTATGATTTTGTAATATTGTTGTAATGAAATCAGATAAAAATTAAAATTTTATAGCCCAAAAGGAAGTGATTAAACAATGAACTTCTGGGTTTATTAAATTTTTGGTTAAAGAATTTTAAGTGCTGCGACCTTTGCAGACGGGACCATACGTTAAGTTATTAAATGAGCAAAGCCTTGTAGTTAATGCACGGGTCGTCGTACCGTTTTTGTAAAAAAATGAGGTGAATTCCAGAATGATGAGGTTCGTCTAGGAAAAGTGCCGGTGAGTGAGAAGAGTCTCGAACTGTGACTCGGAATACTGACAGTGACGATGTTGGTGGTGCAGGCAGGGTGAGATGTTTCGCGCATCCCCAATGTGCGTGAGCGAGACGCGAACACTCACCACGTCGATGAGCTGACTCAGCTTGAGCTTGATGCGCACGGTGAGCGCGTCGCTGACGTTGAGCACGGGTCGCACCAGTTTGTTGTAGTTGCTGAGCAGGTCGTCGTAAAGCCGCTTGGCGTCCGGGTTGCCGGCGCACCCTGCGGACAACCGCGCGACCTCGATCATTCACCGATACTTATCGGGTACCATCACTCGGGGTTTGAATATTTTCGTCATGAGAGTAATGTCCGATCGACACGAGGGCGGTCGGGCGGCGGGCTGCGAGTCTCACCGGCGAGCCCGAGGAGCAGCAGCAGCAGGAGAGCCGCGCGGTGCGGCGCGGCGCGGCGCGGCATGGCGGCCGCCGCATGGCGTCAGCGCATCGCCGCGGGCGCGCGCCGGCCGGGCCGTCGGGCGCACGGCACGCACTGCTCTCGTGCACTCTATTTGACCGCGTGCGCGGGACACGCGCGGGTGCGACTCGCCTCGCGGGGAACTCTGTCGTCCGCTGCCGGGCACATGCTCCACTTTATATCAGGGGGCGTCGACGGACATCACCTGCGACCGGAGCGCGCGACCCGGTGGTTATAGTATACGCTCACAATTTATTTATAAGTTCATACTGAAGAAAGTTTATCACTGGTTTCGAATCGATTATGGCGTCCGAGATGACAGTTTTTGTAGTCTGTTTATGAATAGTATCGGATGGCTTAGAACAAATATTCCTGAAAATATAATTAAAACCGTTCCTTAGTTGATATACGTTATTAAAATGCGTCCATTCCTTGCCCGTTGTTGTGTACTGGATAAGTTGAATGAAATAATTTTTAGCATTTCGAGTGATTTTATAATTGATCGTTTATTCACTGTCTGGCCCGTTAATACCAGCTTCATGATCATATGATCGACGTAGTTCGCTAGCATGGGTCTATTACTTGAACGCAGGAAATGCTGAGGTTAATGTAGTGTAGAACATTGTTTCAATTTAAACTTTCAACAACTTTGTGTGCTCGAGTGTGCTATTTAGCGTCAGCGGGTTTCACATGAAAAGATTGACGTTAGCGTGTATGCTGGCGAGTAATCGAGCTGTAAGGTTGAGATATTATATTAAACATTATTGAAACAACTAGACCTTTCATTGGACACACCCCGTCGCCCTAAACAGCACATCAGTGCATGGCGTCCCTGCCAGGGCTGCCTTATGGGCAGTTCTGTGCTAGAGTTTCATTAAGTGAAGGGACGTTCGTGGCAGAAGATTTTAATGAAAAGGCGTTAAACATTGAAAAATCTAGAGAAAAATGTTTAAGAAGGATGGCAATTTTTTGGACTTTCTGGGCGCTGGGAATCGTTTGCGTCTGATGCTGGTGCAGCTGGGAGCTGTAGGTGTACAACACTATAAAATATTCATGTTATCTACTGTTCTGGCCCCGAGTTCACTAGCTGTGCATTTCTGTTTTTTTTTACAAAATCTTTATTTTTCAATATTTATATTAAGAAATAATACTGCTTTATGTAAATGGGTACTCTTCTCTTTAAGTAAATGGTATGTATCTTTATGTATATGTATCTCTCTGAAATGACACTTGATTTCATCCAAAGAAGTTGGTATAGCAACTGACTGAAGCTCATTTGCACGACGGCTCATATATCATTGTTGTGTTACTGTTAGTAAATAAATTAGAAATGGTTAGAGATACCACACTATTCGCAATATTAAATGTATTCTGTATGTTATGTCTTTATCCAAACCAGCATAAATTCGAGTCGTAAGTTTTAAGTTGCACCAGAGTAATTTCTCGGTAACGCGTTTGTGAATTGCGATTAATTTATTAATGTGTGTTACTTTATCTTTCTTGACTCAACTCAATTATATTAATCAACCAACTAATTCTTCGAGAAGTTACATTTGCTGCCTGAGTCATGAATGCAAAAGCTTCTAGTTTGTGTACTATATTGCTAGAATGTTTTTTTATATTTCGCCATCGGTTTGGGTTCACCTACAGACTCTTAATTTAATGCCATCTACACCATTTACGAAAAGTAAATTTGAAATTAATATTTAGGGAATTAGATGTCGACTGACGTATTTCGAAAAAGAAACAAAACAAGCCTAGTGACTACAATCCAGGCTTCAGATCGGCGTGTGCAGGGGGTCCCTCGGACTCGGTTACTTATAGCGGTCGCAACGCAGCACCATACACAGAGCGGACGAGCGTCGGCGGGGCGACGCCGGTGACACCACAGAACAAACCGAGCACTGCTTCCATATCACACACATCGAAAAAATACGGGTAGGTCGTTCGCTCGCATCACGACGAGCGCGGAGAGCGCACTGTGCGGTCCACGTGCTCGGCGGGAAAATCGCTCCGCCTCGAAGGCAACGAACCGGAGTCAGGTGGGTACGGGGCGGATTCGGGCGCGACGTCGGTCTCGCGGGCGAGTCCGCGCGTCAATCGCAACAGAAGCGCGGCGTCGCGGATCGCGCGGCCGCGCCACCGGCGGAGAGCGGGCAGCGAGCGGGCGGGCGCGGGCGGGCGCGGGCGGGGCGGGCGGCGGCGTGCGGAGCGGGCGGGGGCGCGCCGCGGACTGCCGCGCCGCGCCGCCGCGCCGCGCTCCGGCCGGCGCGCCCGCCCGCTCGCCGCTCCGCCACTACGGCCAGCGGCGCGGGTCATGCGATGCACTCTCGCTAAATGTGTAAGTCGCTCGCAACGATGACAGTTTTTACCGAAATAGTAACATTTGCAACGAGGGAGGCAGGATCAATAGCGAAGCCGGGCCACTCGTCTGAATAATATCTTTGACTATATAGATTTTCAATATAGCTTATCCGGCAATTTGTCAAAGATGTCACGCATGTCTTTTCTAAGATCAACGTGCTCTTAATACATAAACTGTAACATTTATATAGTCACCTACTGTCTGCGTACTCCGGAAGGAACGTTAAACCGTCGGTCCCGAATGCCACTTCTGTGGTAATCGTTAAACCGAGTCAGGAGCCTAAGGGGCGATACGATAAGCCCTAATTGGAGATAGTCACACACAAACCTGCTTTCACCAATCCGTACTGGATCCGGTTGAAGTCTGACCTACATATTTTATTCTCTCACTATAATGTGTGAGAGAAAGGGTTTGCCCAATAAGAGTTAAAACATAATTTTACTGAAAATCTAGACAAAATCCGGGAACAAGACCGCTCAGTAGTATAGTACAGCTTGCATATACAAGAGGACAAAATTTATCTCACTTTTACATAATTTTGTATAAATACATAAGTTGCGTTGGACGATAGGGCCGATCATAGATTATGCACTTAGGCGAACGAAAATCAGCCGTACTAGTTAAAATAGGTACACAAGCCGGTTTGTTGCATTTAGGTAAGTCGGATGGAAGGAATCGTGTTTTATAAATTAGAACTGTCAAAATCGGAGCATAGTTTTTTATTAATAAAGAGTTGCATTTGTAAGTGTAGCGTATCCCAGCTGGAGCACTCAGACCACGGTGACGCGGGGCGGGTCCCGGCGGCGCGCGTCGTCGAGGCGCGGCTCCGCGAGCCAGGCGAGCGTGCGCGTCTGCATGCAGGCGTGCAGGCGCTGGCTGCGGTCGTCGTCGAGCGCGCCGGCGCACGCGTGCGGGCCCAGCACGTGCAGCGCCAGCGCCGTCTCGCACGCAGCGCGCCGACCGCTCGCGCCCAGGCAATTCTGCGCACAGCACATTGCTGCATGAACATGTGTAGTAACACTACAGTGAGCAGTTATGAGAGGGGATATATCGCGCAAGGGAGGAGTCTCGAGGATTCTTTTTTGGTGTTAAGTAATCCACCAAAAAAGACGAATACGAAGTAGTAATTTCAAGCAATGGAAAGGAATACATGGATATTCAATTTTTTGTATAGATGTGGAAGGGCAAGTGGACGCTTACCGGCAGGAAGCGGCGCACCACGCATTGTTGGTGCACTGGCGGAACTCTGGCGTACAAAGTGGACAACAGGTAATCGTAGTTGGACAACAGCAGCGTCGTCTCTCTTGAGGGCCTCTTATTTATTTATTAGGCATATCAACAATGCAAATACAAACATGTCTTTACTACATTGCAGGGAGCAGCAGAAGGCAAAACTGGTGTTTACACCCATTATAGACATGCACAACATTACAAAGGAAAAAGTAAGTATAATATATATATATATATATATATATATATATACAAGGTGTAACATAATAAACGCAAGACCTCAGACACCCCAATTAGAGAATTGCTTCATAATTTTTTTTTTTTTTAAAAACGTAGCCCCACACTAGGATATATTCCTGTGTCGTGGGTGCGTTTACAAACATGAAAATTCACAAACAAATACCCAGACCGGAACAAATAATTGTGGATCACACAAAGATTTGTCCCGTGCGAGAATCGAACCCGCGACTATTCGACACAGTGAGCGGAGCAGCTCAAGCTCTTAACCACTGCGCTAAATCGTCCGTCAAACCGAAAACCAAATTTCCAAATTTAAAGCTTTTTACCCCTTTTTTAAGCACTTTTATACCCCAATTAACAATGAAACTTGTACGTATAGATAGAGATAGACGGGTTAGGAATGCATTTGTAATCTCCTTATTGCTATGAATCAAGAATAAATTTAGTTTTTTAAAGCGCACTGAAGGAGTAAAAGCATTTTTGCAAATTTAAAACAAAATGTAAGATACATTAAAAATAGTTGGAATCAATTCAGTAACCGATTTAGAACAAACTACTTTCAGGTCGTGCGTTTATTATCTTTCAGCTTGTATATGGCAGTGAATAGGTTCAGAAATTGTACTTGCTTATGACATAAATAATGATGTAATTAGGTGGACCTTTTTACTGTTAATCGATAAAATTGAAACAAAGAGGTTATAAAAACTGTTCAGAATCATTGCACTTAAAATGTGTAAAGTACTCTATATCTATATATCTAATAAATAAATGTAACAGATGAAACTGGCGGTTCACTCACCATCGTCCTTGTCGTTGGCGGTGAGGCTGAATGCGTCGCGCAGTAGCTGTAGGTGATGGCGAACACGCCGCACGCGTCGCCCGTGCACGGCCACGGTGACGGCATGCACCAGACGTTCTGCGCCCACGCGCAGCACTGAGCACACGCTCGGTGCCGCGCGTGCACTGTGACGAACCCACACAGAAATCCCACCCCAACGCGTTTTCTACGTTATAAACAGCTTGAACTGAGTGAATTTACACATAATAGATTAATAAGACGTGCTGGCCGGTCACAGTGACGACCACTAGATCTAGTGGTCTGAATGTTTAGCACGCGAGATACACATTTATGTGATTCATACCTATTAGAAAGTGAAACGTTAGTCGTTTGTCTGAATTCAAAAATAAAAAAAGAATAGTTATTGGACAGTTTTAACTCGAAAAAATACTGTGTGTTATAACGAAGTGTATATTTTGCAGAGGTAAGTTGTTTTTTTTTATATTACAATAGTAAACGTATTAATAAATCATCTTTTTATGTATGTTTCACATACGGTACGTTGAGCTTTAGTGTCCGTTTTTACTTATACCTACTTACGATAACTTTCCTTATGAATACTTTGATTTTATTGCAGATAATGTCGCGAAGAAGATTGCGTGATGAAGATATTGAGGGTTTCTTGAATATTCCTACTGGGAGTGAAGATGAACAAGATTTTCCTGACGCTGAAAGTGATGATGACATCGAAAAAATTCAGTCCATCCAAAACTTTTTATCCGAGCCACTTAGCAACGTGGAAACTACCTTATCTCCGCATAGACATCAGTGTTCATCTCCCGTCAACGAGGTTGTTACGAATATTGAAAATCGTCAGCCAGAAATATCAGACCTTAAGCCTAGTATATCAGGAATGACTTCAGGGGCAACTACAGGTACCATGACACAATCTCGGGCACCTAGACGATCATCGACTATGAGTAACGCAATCGGTCATAGATCTAGAATCCCTGGCTCTGTGACTGTCACCCAAAGAAAAAAGAGAAGATTTATTTGGAAGAAAACATCTTTTCAATCACCTCTTTTTACATTTACTTGAAACACAAATTTACAGTTACCGATTATAGACTTTGAAACTCCCCTTCAATATTTTTTATGGTTTTTTGATGATGAGTTACTTCAGCATATTGTAGAAGAAATGCATAAATTTAGTATCCAAAAAATCCTTCAAAGCCATTTACAATAACAACTAATGAATTGAAAAAGTTTATAGGTGTTTGTGTGATTATGAGTTTGGCGTCACTGCCAAATATTCCGTTTGTTGCCCGTGGTACTACCAGTAGTAACACGGGAAATAATTCTTGCCCGTAGAACTACCAACAGGCCCAGTAGTAACACGGGAAGCTCAATTTACCCGTGGTACTACCAGTAGTAATACGGGCAAGAATTTTTTACCCGTTTGTATCCCGTATTACTACCAGTAGTTATACGGGCAATAATATATTCCCATATTACTACTGATAGGCCTAGTAGCAACTTAAGATGTCCTTATGCATTTCTTAACACACTAAATCCCAAATAATAAAATAAAAGTGCATTTAAATCAGTAAGTATAAACCAAGATATAAGACCGAGTCTTATCTGAAGGAAAAGTCAAGAGTCTCCGTAATCTGCGAGCGTGTTTGAAACGAACTATGAGAGTGGAGTAAGCCAGAGAGGTATGTAAGGAAAGAACCTGTTGGAACCCTGTACTCTCTGCCTACCCCGCAAGGGATCTGGCGTGATGATATAGATAGATAGAAGTATAAACCAACTTTTATTATATAATAAAATTTGACCTAAGAAACGAAAAGATTTCCTTCAGATCAAAAAAAAATCATTGTTATTCTCCCTTTACATAGTTTTAATTTAAAAAGATCTTTTTAAATTCAAGCTTTTATAGCAAAAACAACGAAGGTATCTTGCTTATTTGAGGAGTTCTTAGGCCTCCTTCCGGCTTCATCATCAAACCCTGCTTATTGTCTAGCTAGAGCTAGACAATAAGCAGGGTAAATAGGGAAAAATAGTTTTATTTTAAGTATTATAGTGTTAGGTTTTAGTCTATTAATAACACATTTAGAGTTTCTTAGTTTGAATTTTACCATAAATTAATAATTACTAATATTTTCCTGGCAACTCTGAAATACGAGGCGATTTAAAAATGGCGGGTAGAATGAGCGGGCAGTCTCACTCCGGTCGGCACGCCGAACAGTAAAGTGATTATTAGTGAAGTTGTTGGCGATAATTTGCGAATATAAAGGTAATTTATTGATTTCAAATATTATTCTTGTCTTAAAGAATTATTATGCTTGTTTAATCTGTGACAAAATTATGATAAGATAATATATATGTAATAACGGACAGTTGTGTTTTCACTTGGGGAATCCTATGAAAGTGCTATGGTTTGTATAAATGAGATTTGGCTTTTTACCCATAACAGACGGGTAGTTGCCACATTTCAGAAGTGGGATTAGCACCCGCTTGTGCCTGAATTTGATTAAACATTTAAATAACGATCATAACCTACGGTTACTAGAATGTCATTTAAGATACACGAGGTCATGCGACTTAAATAATTAGATTTTGATATAATTAAATACATAATTTTAGTTTTTATATATATTTTTTTTTAAATTATAAAATTACCCTTGTGAATTACGTATTGGTAAATTAATTGTGGGTGGTTGTGTTGTCATCGTTTTTAAAATACATCGCACCATTTTCGAGTTATTCGCGTTTTTCTGCAGGTGCAGGAAATATTAAGCTCCGTGGTTTCGAGTTTCAGACAATTCCACGTGATAGTGATGCATCCCCTCGTCGTCGACTTGTGACCCCGAACCAATCGCGCGGTGATTCGCGTTCGAAGGACGTCTGCTTGAGACCGAGTCGCAGTTGCAGCCGTCGCGGATGTCACGACCATCGCAGTCGCAGCCCGACGAGCAACGCTCGGCGGGAACAGAGTGGCAGTAAACAGGAGCGGCAGGGTGGATCGGGCGACGGCCGAAGAAGACATGAGCGAGTGCGGACTCGCAGCAGCAGCGAGCGAAGACGCGACTTGAATCTACGGAAACAAGAGCTGGAGCTTGATAGACAACGTGAGCGCCTCCGTATTTTAGAAGAAGGGGTCATCAGAGAACGCAGTCAGCTTCGTCAACGGCGCAGTGACAGTGGAGCTGCAGTTCGAGATGCAAGGTCACGTATCCCTAGTTTTTCTACTAAACAAGTTTTAAATATTATAGTCATTAAAGCCTCAACCGGCGATAGTAGGTACTTCATTACCATCTACAAATAGTGTAAACCACAAAAATATTTTATCACACCTTGATCCGTCCCTCAAAAATCAAAGAACAGATATTTGGATCAAGAAGGTAAACGAATGTGCCTCTGTTTATGGATAGGATGAGCGCACAACCGTACATTTTGCTATGCAAAAACTCCAGGGATCGGCCAAAGTATGGTACGAGAGTCAGAATTCTATTTTATTTAGTTGGACTGAGTGGCAAGAAAAACTTCTGAGCGCGTTTCCTTGTGAACAGAACTATGGCCAATCCTTGGAGGATATGTTACGTCAGAAAAGTAGGTACAACGATCCACTTGAAGTTTATTATTATGAAAATAAGCCCTGTTGAACCAATGTGACATCAGTGGAAAGCGTGCTGTAGATTGTTTGATCACGGCATAAGTGATAGAACAGTCAGATCTAGTGCAAATGCTTTACGATGCGTACAGCCTGATCAGTTATTACAGCTTCTTTTAAGTAGTCAGGACGTAACACAAACATCTGATCAATCCAAGGTTAGGAGTTGGATAGGGACTGACATGAACAGAGGTACTAATCTTAATCCGTCTCGAAAAGTACCAAACCGAGCTACCGGCGGTCAGACTTTCTGTTTTAAGTATAAAGTAGAGGGTCACCCCTATTTCAGATGTTTAAAGCCCTTGTTATTTGACCCTTGTTGTAATACAATGCACTAAATGTAATCGTTATGGTCACAAATCAGAAATGTGTAGATTTAGAAAAATAGATACTCAAATAGAGCTAAGACAACGAGCTGAAGATAACTCTGTACCGAAAACAATGCGAAGAAACCATTAGGTTTCTAACTCTAATTCCAAGTACATCAAGGAGTGCTCAGTTAATGGAGTAATAATGAATTGTTTTGCTGATTTTGGAAGTGAGGTGTCCCTTATTACACTATCTGCAATAGATAAACTGAGATTATGCTGGGATAAGAGGTCATCACCTTTAAAGGGTTTTGGCAATGACGTAGTTAATACATTAGGTAGACTCAAGTTAGATTTGAATGTGGATGTGTTGAAGCAGAAGTCACATGTCATATAGTGGAGGACATATTTTTAGAGGTTCCAGTGCTGATGGGTCAGTCATTTACCGAACAGCCTCACGTTTTGGTTTATAAAAACGCGAATGAATTAAAATTTTATAATAACGATTATAACGACTGTATTGAGCTTTGCGAACTCAATGAAAGTAGTATAATTGTGGTAATCAGTTCAGATATAGCTATTTTTGGCCCAGTTACAGTAAAGGCTCGAGCGAGCCCTCTGCTTAATGGAAATATCCTTTTGAATAGTAAGGTTATTGGGCGACCTAACCAGGAGTTTCTAGTAAACGTTGGTGTCTATCAAACACGAAACGGTTTTGTGTATATACACATTGTCCCTGTGGCTAGTGTTGTATTTTTGCGGGAAGGGGAGATTATAGCTAGAGGTACTAAAGTTCAATTGATTAATAGGATCAATAAGCCATCGTATGATGTATCGATGCGGAATGGCGATGGTTTTGATAAGAATAAAGTTTTATGTAGGGCAAACAATTAATGAATCTGAAAGACAAAAACTATTCGTGTTTCTTCGTTCGTATAGGCATTGTTTTGCTTCAACACTGAAACATTTAGGTTGTACCAATGTTGCGGAAATGGAGATAGAGTTAAATAGTCGTAAACCTATTATCTATCGGTCCTATAGATTGTCACACAAAGAACGCGAGTACGTTAGGGGAATGATTAGTGAGATGTTGAAGGCAGGTATTGTGAAGGAATCCGTTTCTGAGTACGCAAGCCCAATCATTCTAGTGCGCAAAAAGGACGTTGGGTTAAGAATGTGTGTGGATTATCGTATGTTAAACTCCATAACAGTTAAGGAGAGATATCCTATGCCTGTTATTGAGGACTAAATTGCTCTTTTATCGGGACAGGCATACTTTATCTCGTTAGAATTAACTTCAGGCTACTATCAGGTACCGATTTCTGAGAATTCGAGGCCACTCACCGCGTTCGTCACCCCGGATGGGCAGTACGAATTTAATTGCATGCCCTTTGGGTTAGCGAACGCACCTGCTGTTTTTCAGCGGATGATAAATAAAGTTTTGGGATCATCACGGTTTACAGAAGCAACTGCCTATATTGATGACTTTCTCATATACGGTGTGTGGACGAGTGTCTAGTACGACTTGAGAAAATTCTAAAATTGATAGAACAGGCAAACATAACATTGAATTTACCAAAATGTCACTTTTTGCAAGACAAAATTAATTATTTAGGTTATGAGATTAGTGTAGATGGGGTTCGACCTGGTGATAAGAAGACTCAAAATTTCCCTCGTCTCCTTAACCAGCACACAGTTCGTCAATTTTTGGGCCTGGCTGGATATTTAAAAAATTTATAAGAAATTTTGCATGTCTATCTCATCCTCTAAATAAACTTTTGAAAAAGAATACTCCATGAGAATGGGAAATGGGATATTTAGGCCGATATTAGCAATATACGATCCAACGGCACAAACCGAATTGCACACTGATGCCAGTAAAATCGGTATTGGAGGAATATTACTTTAAAGACATAAAGAATCTGACCCGTTTCATCCAGTGGCCTTCTTTAGCCTCCAAACCTCTCCTGAGAAAAAAAAAACTTTCACGCTTTCGAGCTAGAAACGCTAGCAGTGGTGTGTTCACTAAAAAAAAAAAAAAAACTTAGAGTATATTTGTTAGGACAGGACTTCAAAATTGTGACTGATTGTAGCGCGTTGCGATCAACATTTTTGAAACGAGATCTTATTCCTCGTATAGCTAGATGGTGGTTACTGCTACAGGAGTTTCAATGTACAGTAGAATATCGTGCAGGAGTAAAAATGGCTCACGTAGATGCTTTGTCCCGAAATCCGGTAGAAGATAGAGATTCTTTAGAGTTAGATCGATTTCCTTTTGTAATGACAATTAATAGTGAGGATTGGTTAGCAACCTTGCAGTTGGGTGATTCAGAGTTGCGTAGGATTTATGACATTCTTGATAGTGATATTAATGCTGATGGACTAAATTATATAAAGGACAATTATTTCATTAAAGAAAATAAACTGTATAGATATTTACACGGTGATAAATCTCAATTACGATTGGGTACCACACCCAAGGAACCGAGGTGGCAAGTATTACGTAAAAATTAAGATTAGATCGGACATATTGGGGTTGAAAAGACTTTAGAATGTACGAAAAGCATCTACTGGTTTCCCAAGATGTCCCGTTTCGTTAGGAAATATGTTCAAGCCTGCGTGGAGTGTGCATATTCCAAGAAAACTACTACAAATGAACGTCAACTACATCCCATCAATAAAATGGAGGTGCCCTTCCATACCCTCTATATCGATCACTTGGGTCCCTTTGTTCGTTCCAAAAAAAAGGGAATTGTTACCTGTTAGTTATAGTTGACGCTCTCACAAAATTTATTTTAATTAAGCCGGTCCGTAATACGAAATCCCAAAGTATTATAAACATCCTGGAAGAAATATTTTATACTTTTCGAATTCCCGACCGTATCATAAGTGACCGTGGCACTTCTTTCACGTCACATGCATTTTAAAAAGGTTTTGTTTAGCCAAAGGTATTAAGCATATATTGAATGCAGTAGCTAGCCCACAATCTAATGGGCAGGTCGAAAGATACAACCGAACCATTCTGAACTCTTTAATAGATCAAAATCTCAATGATAATGAAAAGAATTGGGATAATTAGGTAGGGATCATTCAGTGGGCCATGAATAACACTCTTCAAAAGACGACTGGTAAGACTCCAGTTGAAGTGTTGTTCGGACTTTCAATGAAGTCCGAAATTGATCCTAGGCTCAATGAAGTAGTTTCAGAGACTAGGGAAACTACTGATTTAACGATCATAAGAGAAGCTGCCAAAGATAATATAGACGCCGCACAGGCAAAGCAGAAGGAACTTTATGATAAAACTAGGCGTTTTTCCCGTACCTATAATGATGGAGAATTGGTAAAAATTACTAAAACCAATTTTAATAATGACTGCAAAAGCAAAAAGCTCTTGCTAAACTTAGGTCCATATAGAGTAGTAGAGGTATTAGATAAAGATCGACATAAAATAGCTGCCATTCCAGGATTAACAAGCAGTAAAAGTAAGCATAAAACCGTAGTTGCGCCTGGCCGCATGGCGCCTTGGTTACATGTCGCCACTTTAGAGGTTAATGACGATGTAGAAGCTGACAGCGATTATGATATTAATCAAAGTGATGAAAATGAAACTTGTGCAGAGTAGGTCCAATGATTTGTAAATTAAATAATTATTGAATGTTATTTTGTACAGTATGTATGAGAACTAAGTCATTTATTGATTATTATTATTATTTATTGATTATTTATTTTATGTTACAGGAAATTGAAACTGATTAAGGTATTTGTGTTGAACTTGGAGGGTTCTCGATGGTATAATTATGATTGTTGACATGATTTCTCTGTGATTGAAATGAAAATGAATGACTCTATTATTTTGGTAGTGAGAAATGAGGGTTCACGCCATTAGAATAGACACTAGACGTGTTCCTATATCATTATGGACTTGTAGGGTTCGTGATGATATGGTAATACAAATGACAAATGATGAATGAAATAATGACTATTAAAGGAATGATGAAATGATGTAATGAAAAGGAATACTGTTTTGTAGGTTGTAAGAAATGAGGGTTTGCGCCATCAAAACAGAAAATATAAGATTTCGAGTATTATTTTGAACTTGGAGGGTTCTCAATAATATTCGAAGCAAATGATATTGAACTGATGATGATAATGATATTGAATTGATAATGACATTGAATTGATAATGATATTGAATTGATAATGATATTGAATTTTAATTTTGAGACATGATTGATGAAGTTGTGATGAGATAATTGTATAATATGATGTATAATCCAGTGAAGACTGGATCAAGAAGGCCGCGTGTTAGGTTGCGCGTGCATGAGGACATGCACGACGTCAGGATGGACGAGTGTTAGGTTTTAGTCTAGTAATAACACATTTAGAGTTTCTTAGTTTGAATTTTACCATAAATTAATAATTACTAATATTTTCCTGGCAACTCTGAAATACGAGGCGATTTAAAAATGGCGGGTAGAATGAGCGGGCAGTCTCGATCCGGTCGGCACGTCGAACAGTAAAGTGATTATTAGTGAAGTTGTTGGCGATAATTTGCGAATATAAAGGTAATTTATTGATTTCAAATATTATTCTTGTCTTAAAGAATTATTATGCTTGTTTAATCTGTGACAAAATTATGATAAGATAATATATATGTAATAACGGACAGTTGTGTTTTCACTTGGGGAATCCTATGAAAGTGCTATGGTTTGTATAAATGAGATTTGGCTTTTTACCCATAACAGACGGGTAGTTGCCACAATAGATAATACTTAAAATAAAACTATTTTTCGGATTTTATCCCAGTTTATTTTTGATTTTTAAGTTTTTGACGTTTTGAGTGCTTTGCAGCACCCATGGTCATGGTCACGCAAATTAAAAATAAACCGCAATAAAATCCGAAAAATAGTTTTATTGCATGTGTAATATTCGCGTAAATCTAAGAATTCAGTCTATAGTATTTGTTTAAATGATTATTATTGCATTGTAATCGAATTTACATACGTGTTTGAAAAAATGTATCACATAATTTGAACCGGAAAGACATACAAACAGTGCAAGTTAAATAAAAGAGCATTTCCAACCGAGATGTCACCGTTCATCAACTGCACTAGTATGTGCCGTCGTTTAGAATGGCATGTTTTCTTCTTCTATTAAACAGTATCTCATCCTTTGACGTGATTTTAATACAACTTTTAGGCAAACTTTATTCAGATCACGAAGTAGTCGCATCAACGTAACGGTATTTTATTAGGAACCTTATTAATTTTTGAGTGATACCCCTCCACCGCATTATTAGTTAGATGACTTATACCATAAACACTGAGTAGGTTAAGATATTTATTCTTTATCGTAACTCAATTTTTTTCTGATTATTGAAGAAGTAAACTAAGTCACTTAAAAAGACTTGGTATTTCTGTCCACCACATTGCTAATTTAAATGCATTTTTATTCTATTACTTGGGATTAATTTTGTTAAGAAATGCGTAAAGACATCTTAAGTTGCTACAAGGCCTATCAGTAGTAATACGGGAAAGTATTATTGCCCGTGTAACTACTGGTAGTAATACGGGAAACAAACTGGTAAAAAATTCTTGCCCGTATTACTACTGGTAGTACCACGGGTAAAATGAGCTCCCGTGCTACTACTGGGCCTGTCGGTAGTTCTACAGGCAAGAATTATTGCCCGTGTTACTACTGGTAGTAAAAGCTGGTAGTACCACGGGCGAGCGAAACGAAATATTCGAATGTATTGGGCATCTGAATTGGGTATTCCTTTGATTATGGAGACAATGTCGCTAAATTATTTAAAAAAATCTGTCAGTTCAACGATAACTCCGCGCAACCGCCATCAGGTAGTCCAGGGTATGATCGTTTGCATAAAATCATGCCTATATTGGAAACATTAAAAAAAAATGCCAAAGCGTACCTCAAAGAGAAGCACTATCTGTCAACGAGCAAATGTGCACGACAAAAGCCTCTAATCTTCTACGACAATACCTTCCTAATAAGCCACACAAATGGGGCTATAAACTGCTGGTTCTTTGCGACGATCGTGGCTTTCCTTACGATTTTGAAATTTACTCTGCAATGGAGAACGATCCTGAGATAAGATATCCAAGTGAGCCAGACTTAGGAGCAAGTTCAAATAACATAGTACGCTTAGCTAGGTCCATACCAAAGAATCAAAATTACAAATTATTCTTTTATAATTATTATACGTCGCCAGAGTTGATTGCTTATTTGCCCAAAGAAGGAATACAGTCGCTGGGAATTGTCAACAAACGTCGTTTAGGAAAAGTCCTCAAAATACCTTCCATAAAAGACCTAAAAAAGGAAAAGGTTCAGAGAGGTTATTCAGAGCAATGGGTAGCAAATTGTGATAATACAGATATTGTCACCGTTATGTGATACGATAACAAACCAGTCGTTTTATCATCGTCTTTTGTGGGTCAAGAGCCAATAGAAACAGCAAGAAACAGAAAAAGTATATACAAGTGGATTGCGCCCAAATAATGAAAACATATAACTAGCATATGGGTGGTGTGGACCACCTAGATCATTCCTAGGGAAATATAAAATAAAAAATAGGACCAAAAAATGGTACTTGAGGCTATTTTATCATTTTCTTGATGTAACTCTTATCAATTGATGGTTATTGTACAGAAGAGTCTGGGAGCAGTAGCATACGCCTACCCCAATGAAACAGAAGGACTTCAAAGTTGAAGTAGGAAAAAGTTTATGCATGTTTGGGCCATAGATAAACAAAAAGAGAGGTAGACCAAGTTTATCTGATGAAATTAAAAACAAAAGGCAGAAGCCAAATACATCAATCGATCGATCTTTTTTTCGCGGGTGCATCGAGTCATGGTACTCGTATTCTTTACACTTCACCCATAGCTTATAAATATTATATTACTTATATCACTGTAATCTGCGGGTTTATTGTTAAGTACTTAATATTATATTACGTAGTTACGCAACAGCACAGCGCATCGTGCCCGTGAATGGAGTGACGACAACAAAGATGCGCCGGAGTGCCGCGCCGAGAACCGGTTCCGCGCAATCGAAACGATTCTCCCTCGCTCAACGCGACATAACAATAGTTAAATATATATCACCTGTGGTAGCACAGCGTACTATTTTTTTATATTGTGACTATATAAACAAACTTTTTATCTTATAGTAAATTATAACCTTTTCTTTTATTATATATGTATACAATATTTATGTCCTTTATTTACACATTTATATTACATAATTATGTATTTACTGTATTTGTAATATGCAGTATAGGCGACTGCGTCAGCATTAAGGGTAAAAATTTTATGTATAATAAATAGTAGCTGAGGAGGCTTTGGCTGAAAACCAGCGTTGGGGGAGACTTTGTCACCCTCCAACACATGCTGAGCCCAATGCCTTTCGGCACAGCTCACACCGAGGCAAACGTCACAAGAAGCAGCAGCAGTTTATTTGTCTTTCCTCGTTTTTTATTTTCTTTTGTTACCTTTCATATATTTTCTATTTGTGCTGTGCTGAATAAATATTTTTTCTTTCTTTCTTTCTTTCTTTCAATCCTACCTCCTCGTGATGTCAGACGTGATGGGGTTGAGTATTTTCCTGTTTGGGGTGAAAAAAGACAACGATGCAAATGTCCTAGTTGCAAAGGAAAAACATTCTTATCTTGCGACAAATATCGCGTAGAACTTTGCCTAAATAAATATAATAATTGTTAGAGATCGTTTCATCACTAAAAAAAATAACAAATTTATTATATTAGCTATATGTTTTTGTTTATTATAAATTGCAATATATAAAAAAGTAAAATATATAATAGTTATTTCATTTTGTTTAAAATAATAAGTCACTAATTGAAAAAATCTACTCTAATGTCATCAACATTTACCCCAGAAAGTGGTTATCGTTCCGGGCTGCCAACATTACGCGCGTGGAAAGTGTGGTGAGTGCGGGACGTGTATTAAATTTTTGGCTTCACCGCGCGGCGTGCAATTACGACTGGGAGCGGCTCCTGGATTATTTTTTATTGTAAGACCTATTCGTACGGCTTAAGGGGACTGCGTCGTTCCAAAGGGTTTATTTAAAATGCCAGAAATAGAAAGAATATTTTTCGCGCTGTAGCCTTCTTTCAGCTTATGATGATGTTCACAGTTGAAACTTTCAAGATACAGGTAGTTGTAAAGCCCGCGGAGGCGGGCGCTCACCTGGCAGATGCAGCTCCTGCAGATCTCGGAGAGCGGGCCGGCCTGGCCGTCGTCGTCCGTCTCCGCCCACGGCTGAGCGCGCGCTGCGCAACATAACATTCTGTCGGGAGGCTGCCACTCGTGACTCACGAATCAAGAAACGGTTCCAAAAATACTACTTACCGGCCGGTTACTGATTTGAGAATCTTAAGAAAATTTTAGCATTAATTATATGGTTTTGTGTTTTGGAGTTATTTAGTAGGTAGGCACATACGGATCTAAAGCGTATTTTTAAATGTTCAAATCTGGGACCGGTCGTATATGACTTACGCAATAAATTTCCGTACACAGTAATCATCGTTCGCGACCAGCACAGCAGCGCAGCCGCCACAGGGTGAGGGAACATGTTAGCGAGGTGCCAAGAGCGTTGTGCAGAGGCTAGTTCGAGTCGCCGGGCGTCGGACACGACTGCCGTCACTTTATCATTATTGACGCATTTATACCCAAACAAGACACAGTGCACAAATGATTGCGGTAGAGCAAAGCGTAGTTGCAGTATTAATGTAAAATTCAAACAGGATAACCTGCCGGGTTCAAAATAGCCATTATACTGTCTGTAGGTATATGGTCGGCGCACGCAGCTGTGACGCGGCGCCGGTGGAGGTGAGCCTGGGACCACCGCGTGCGCGCCACACTCAGCGCGGGCGACGCCGCTGTGTGTGTGTGTGTGAATGATGTACGCTGTTGGCCGCGAGGCCTTTACAGCTTCACCGGACTTAAAGGCGAGCGTGCAACCACTACGCTCTAGCCAGCCAGAAGGGCAAGAGGCGACATACTCGAGGGCGCCTCGAAGAGGCGCCCTCGGTTGGGACAGTCGCTGTAGGGGGACGGGTGCACTACTAAGTGCACCGGTCAACCGCCGGCTATGGGAGGGGATCTACTACTACGTCGTCGTCGTCGCCCGTATTCTGAGCGGAAAGAAGGGATGACAAAGCATCGGGGGGGTCGGTGAGAACATGTCGCGGCCGGCGGTGGCGGCAGGGGTCGGGGGGGAGATCGTAGTCGGCGGTGGCTACGATTAACGGATTCGCATGGGTAGATACGTTCGCGAAGTGACGTGTTGACGCCTTTTTAATAAAGGCGCGAATAGGTTCGAGACCTAGATCGGAGTGGAGGTCGACGTTCCGTACGAACCAGGGGGCTCCTACGGCTTTACGGAGGAAGCGGTTTTGAACCACTTGGAGTTTATCGATGTGAGAGGGGGCCGAATGCCCGAACACAACACACGCATAAGTCGTGATGGGTCGAACGCAAGTTTTGTAGAGTGTCACCTTATTTCTAAGGGACATTTTACTCCGCTTGCAGATTAACGAATGGAGACGACCGAGCACAAATGATGCTCGGTGACGGACCCGCTTGATGTGCGGGCCGAAGGACATGGTACTGTTTAGGGTGACCCCTAGATATTTGACCTCTTTGACCCAGGGAATGGGTCGGTCGAACATGGTCACTTGGCCGAGATTACTTTTAGGGCGGCGCAGGGAGTGGCGCGGGGTGGCACCTCTGGAGAAGAACACCGCAGCGCTCTTGTCCGGGTTCACCTCAATACGCCATTTCCTGAACCAATTCCCTAGGGAATTGGCGGATGCCTGAAGGTGTCTGGTAATGAAACCCTTATTCCTATGCGAGACGTAGAGAGCGGTATCATCCGCGAATAGCGCTGAGTGTGGCCACCGCCGGCGCGCACGTCACTGCCGCTTCCACGAGCGCCGCCGCGTCTGCATGCGTACGCGAGACGCGTGCAGCGAAGTGCGTCTATGTCGTTATCAGCAGCAATTCTGAGTAATATATAATAATAATAGAAGGTCCGTCGATTGATGACAGCGTATCGTATGCATCACCCGCGGTCGTCTGTTATGAGGTTGTACATCCCGCGGAAGTGTGGTGTTCGTGGGTTTTTAAACGCTAAGATACTACACAGCCGCGAGGTGTGCATACTCAGACAGTACTTTCTGAGTGTGTCCGTGGTTCTGTATTGAGACTTTGCCGCAATCGAAAGAGGTTCCAGGTATTAAGTATTTCGGATCCCACAGCCATATGGAAGGGCGAACGGACATGTTGAGAACCTTCTGAAGGCCGAAAAACAAGAATTACCTAAATATTTGGACCCGGCCCATGAGGTTACCGCCATGTGGAATGTTGATTCAACTATCATTATTCCGATAGTCTTATCAGTCAACGGCCTAATAGCGAAAAGCTTCGATAAACACTTCGAGAAGCTCTCGCTACGCAGTTTGGTGAAGGGCCTGATATAGAAGGCGGTAGTTCTGGACACGGCGCGCATTGTGAGGAGGTTCCTTACTCTGGAGCTCTTACCACCGGTAGCTTGGGTCGTAGACCTCGCTGTCTATATCAAAAATGTGCTCGGGCACATATTTTTTATAGAATATATATAAAAATATTTGTATTTTTATGTATATATTATATAAGAAATTCGGTTTAATAAATGCATACATACAAAATACGTCCAGATAGTAGCTATATATACGTAAGTAAGTTCTATACATATTTTTACTTTTGTTTTTGTTTACCAACTTGATTACGTGTAACCTTTTTTATTTTATAATTTTTATTAACTGACATCTGTCAAAGTGAGGCATGTTGATTATTTTTAAAACTTGCAGATAAGGCTTTTGGCCGTAGACGTACAGGCGACTTTACCATACACATTTATGGGTTCAAGTCGCACGTAATGCTGTTTTAGGTTTCCTGTTATTAATACACAGGTGTTTTTTTTTTATCCTTTATTTTTCGTTTTTATTTACTAACTAATTTTTTTTCTCATGCCTTAGCTTTTAATAATCTTTACTTTTGTATAGTTTATGTGGGTAAGTCCTGACACCCTTTGGCTTATAGTTTTTTATCGTTTTTTTTTTACTTTTAATAGTTTTTTAGTTATTTTATTTTGTTTTATTCCATTGTTATTTTTTTTTGTTACTAATTTTTTGTTTTTCCGCTGGCAGGTAGAAGACAGTAGTTTTTCTTTATTCTTTTTGTTTTTACCCTTTTCATTCCCATATTAAAATGAATGACGATAAAAATATCTTGGATCTTGACCCTAATGATACCTTTCTTTCGTGTTCCTCTTCAGAGAGCGATGACAGCAGTTTTCGCAGCATTGCACCTTCCTTACATGATTCCCTTATATCAGAGTTCTCTAATGTCTCTGAAAATTTTAATGTGGTGCACATTAACGCTCAAAGCATTCCCGCTCACTATCAGGACTTAGTTTTGACCATGGACAATAAAAATATCCACGCTATTTTAGTATCTGAATCTTTCTTACGGCCTAACCTTCCTTCTATTATCTACACTCTTCCTGGTTTAAACTTGATTCGTAATGACCGTACATGCAGTTCTTACGGTGGTGTAGCTATCTATCTTAGGGACTATCTTCTAAGTCCTTCTAGGTGTCTATTATTGCCCCTCTCTTCATATCAACTTTTTTTCTTCTTTTGAATCTCTCCTTGAAGACCTAACTCCATCATATGATCATTCCATTGTCATGGGTGACTTCAATACTTGTTTTCTTAAGAATGATTTTCAAGCTCGCAATCTTAAGGGTTTAGTAGACGCTAGTAACATGCATGTTGTCCCACTTACAGCAACTCATTATGCCCCTAACTGTACTCCTTCCTTATTAGACTTAATCGTAGTCTCTTCTCTTAAACATGTTGCTAAATATGGCCAATATAGTGCTGATGCCTTCTCTTGCCATGATCTGATATTTCTATCTTATAAGATTCGTCCCCCTAAATCTAAACCAAAAACCTTTCTTCAGCGCAATTTTGGTGCAATGAACCTTGATCGTCTTCAAGAAGATGCCAATAAAATCGACTGGTCCATAGTTGAGCAGGAAGAAACTGTTAACACCAAAATCACAGTGTTTGTGTGTTGAGTGACGTACGCTGTGTGGAGCTAGTATCAGCTGAGTGCTATTGTTTACCTTTTTTTAATGAAAATAAGTGTTAAGTTGCTATTATTTATTGACTAAAGTTTAACAGTTAAGTGTGTGGATGAGTGTAAACATTATACAGTGTATTAGTTAAGGACTAAGGATAAAATATACAAAAATCAAAATTAAAATAATTTATAGACTACTTGCAACTACTTAATCTACCCTAAACTTAAAAAAGAAAACCTATTTTATATACAAGCGCTCATAAACAATAGTGTTTTGTGGCCACAAACCATATAAACATAACTACCGGTGTATTGCGCCTTATGGTGTTGCAGGTCGCATCTATAGCGTACTTTACCATAACGATATTCTTTGTTTATAACGCCAGCTTTTGAGCTTTCCGGGACACACTGAGCTAAATCGATAGCAAAAAAGTATGCCGTCAGTAAAGTGTGGCTCTTGCGCAAAATTTTTGTCGCCGCTGGAGGGCGCTAAATGCATTACTTGTAATGCTATGTTTCACCGGCTTTGTGCGGCTTTACCAACTACAGGCTCCTTGTCCCCTAGCTGGAGCAGTCCTGAGTGTAATAAAAAGCTGGGCAAGAACAGTAAAGTCCATACACCAAATAGGGAGCACACCGAGGAAGTGATGAGTGCAAACGCACTGAGCTCTGCCACTCTGAACCCCACTGAGACATCTAACCTTAACATAGCCACTATGCTGAGTACATTTAAGAAAGAATTGCGTAACGAACTGCAGGTGATTATTAGGGAGGAATTGCAGAGTGAATTTCAAAAGCTGCGTGATGATATGGCGCAGCTTCGGGTGGACAGAGACCAGCTAAGGGCGGAGGTTATGTCGTGTAATGAGAGGATGGATGTCCTGGATGCACGAATGAGTGCCTTGGAACAGGAATTTAAGGGTCAGATAGGAAGAGAAGACGTGGTGGTTCAGCTGAGGATCGAATTAAATGATCGTGATCAGCAGCTTTTAGAGAACGACATTGAAATCGCAAATTTACCGGAAGTGACTGGCGAAACCCTGAATCACACGGTAAAGTTGATCGCAACTAAGCTGGGCGTCAGTATTGAAGAGCGTGATATTGTAAGCGCTGATCGCGTGGGTGGTAGGCACATGAATGTGACAAATCCTGCGGGCCCAGTGGAGTCGCGGCCGCGTCTGGTGGTTGTACGCCTGTCACGCCGAGACTTGCGCAACGAGTTTATACGCAGCGCGCGTGTGCGACGGGGGGCGAGCAGCATGGATCTAGGCGTGTCGGGCCCGCCGAAACGGTTTTATATAAACGAGCGTCTAACCAAAGTAAATCGGCAGTTATTTCGGCGGGCACGGGACGCTGGGAAGCGGCTTGGATGGCAATTCATATGGACGAGACATGGCCCTATATTGGCTCGGCATAAATCTGGTGATCAGGCGAGTCTAATCCGTAATGACGGCGATCTGCTGCGTGTTTTTGGTTCGGATTTTGATAAAAGGACTCAAGATTAGTTGTAACTTTTCCCATATAATTATTATTTTTATAATTATAACAATAGTTTTACTAGTTAGTTCGACGCATGTGTGTAAACTAAAATGGACTTTGGACTTTTTGAATTCTATAGTATATAGTAATGCCACTTTGAATGAAATAGCTATGGGCGTCTATTATTCATTTCTTTATAATATTGGTATAAACTGTCCCTTATTTCGCTTTGTGCACAGGTGTGTAGTTTATCAATTTACCCGGTTATGTTTTATTACTCAACGATATACGTCGTGGCCAGTGCGGTTAAATCTTTGTATGTAAATTTATTATTTAACCAATGCGCAAATGCCGGGTGATAAGCAGCTAAAATTAGGTCTTTGGAATGCAGGCTCTTTATCGACAAATCATGACGAATTTATAATAGCCATGAATCATCATTCTGTCGATATTATGGCCATTAACGAAACATGGTTACGCAAAGGTGAAGAGAGTTATCAGCTACGTCATATTCCACGTCCTGTAGCCGTTCGAGAAGGACGAGGTGGGGGTGTAGCTTTTTATATTAGATTGGGAATAAGTGCTCGTGTAAAGATTCATCCTCACCACCCTATGGTGGAACAAATCTGGGTCAGCTTAAACGTAAGAACTAAGAGAATGATGATTGGAACAGCTTATCGACCCCCCTGGTTAGACTTAAATATTTTTCTGGATGCAATCACTGACAGTATTTGCGCTCTAGCACCATATGATAATGTTATAATCTTGGGTGATTTCAATGTCAACTTACTCGATAATAATGACTCTAAAGCAAGGCGCCTAAAGGAATTTTTGAATTATCACAATATGGACCAATTAGTGACTGAGCCCACGCATTTTGTAGGTGACAGTGCTACGCTTATTGATGTGATCTGTACGGATGCTCCATGCCGAGATGTGAATGTGAACTTTATAAGTGAGCTCGGAAATCACACTTTTATAACATGCAAGATACTTGTCAAAAAAGAAAAGCCAGCTAAAAGAACAGTCTCCTATCGTCCAATCAGAGATATACTGCTGGACTATTTTGAGAAGTACTTGCATGCAGTTCCATGGAATGTGATATGCTATCTGAGTGATGTAAATGAGATGGTACATTTATTCAACACGTTCATAACTCGGCTTTTTGATGCTCATGCACCGATTAAGACCTCAGTATTCCGAAATCTACCGACGCCTTGGATAACAGATAATATAAAATTAATGTTTAGGCTAAGAGATGAGGCCCGCTATCGATACCGTGAAACTAAACTGGAAGTACATAAACAATATTATTTGGATCTAAAGCATCAGGCAACGTCTGCTTTATTTAATGAAAAAAAGGCATTTTTTACAAAAAATATAAATGAAAATATTAATAATTCTAAATTATTATGGTCTAATTTGAAGAAATATGTGCTTCCTGTTAATAGAGATAGTGTTTTCTTGGGACAGTTGGCTGATCCAGACGGGATAAACAATGCCTTTCTTGATATCCCTGGCGACTCAAATGTGAATATTTCTCAGCTGACTTACTTTGAATTCACACGTTACGGACCAGCGAGCTTTGTATTAAAGCCAGTGGATGAGACAACTGTATTAAATATCATTAATAATATATCGACAAATGCTCAAGGAATTGATGGAATATCTAAAGATATGATTAAGCTTACACTGCCGCAATCCCTGTCAGCAATTACTAGCATCGTAAACCAATTTATCTATTCTAGCGAATTCCCTAACTTGTGGCGGAATGCTATAGTGCGTCCTATTCCGAAAAACAATAACCCTCAAGGCTTTAAGGATCTTCGTCCCATTAGTGTATTACCCTGTTTGTCTAAGGTGTTAGAAAGGGTGGTATATGTACAAGTCGTGGAATTTCTGGAGTCAAATAGCATTCTTCCAGATTTGCAATCAGGTTTTAGACGAGGGCGCGGCACCGCTACAGCTTTAGCGGACATAGTGGGAAATATCCTTGAAGCCAGAGATCGTGGAGAGGGTTCATTTTTAACACTACTTGATTTTTCGCGCGCCTTTGACTCAATAAATATTTCTTTGTTGCTGTCAAAACTCACATACTACGGGTTTCAATCCGAAACTATAAGATGGTTTGATAGCTACTTAGTTAACAGATCACAACAAGTTGAGATTTGTAAAGATGATGGGTCAAAGGCAACTTCCTCCCCGCGCCTGCTAAAGAGGGGAATACAGCAGGGATCATTGCTCGGCCCGCTACTTTTTATACTCTACAGTGCTGATATGACTCATTGTTTTCGTCATTGTTTGTACCACATGTACGCAGATGACACGCAATTGTATTTGTCTTTTAATGCCAATAACACTGCATCCGCTGTACAAATGATTAATGCGGAACTAGATAATGTAGCCTCATGGTCAAAAAACAACTCACTGGTGTTAAATCCACAGAAATCTAAATTCATGGTTATAGGTAGTAAAAGGCAGATCAATTCGATAGTGTCCGCTAGCCCAGAAATTAAAATCTTGGGGGAAAGCATACAGAGAGTAGAAGTTGCATGTAGCCTTGGTCTTACCATCGATCCGGGGCTTCGTTTTGAAGATCACATCAATAGTGTAGTCAAAAATTGCTTTTATAGATTAAAAATATTATACAGGGTTAGGGACTTCCTTAGCGTTACAACAAGGACAAGATTAGTGGAAAGCCTAGTATTGTCGAAATTAAACTATTGTGACGTTGTTTATGGCTCTTGCTTTTATCTCGCACAAAAAAATTGATACAGCGCGTGCAAAATGCGTGTGCTCGATTTTGCTATAATATCCCCCGGAAAAATCACATTACACCGTATTTAAATAAAAATGACACTTTGAAAATGGAAGCACGTCGTAAGCTACATTTAGCCAGTTTGCTATTTGGTGTTATAAATAAAAATAAGCCGGGCTACCTCTTTAGCAAGCTAAGTTGGCGACTTGATTACTATGGCTATTCAACTCGTTCTACGTCGAATCCGCTCTCTGTACCTCGTTACAAGACTACAGCCTTTCGAGGGTGTTTCAAATACGCCGCCACCCGCTGCTGGAATGATATACCGCCCCCCATGAGATCCCTGAAACCAGTGACACTTTTAAATGTAACTTAAAAAAACATCTCTTGCAAGAACAAAAATATTCATTTTGGTTTATTTCTTTTTTTTTTGTTTATCGATGGCGGGTCTATAGAGATCTGCCAGCTCGGGGCAGAATTTGCACTTTGCTCCCTCTGTCTGCCGCGCGGGGAGCTTGGGCATGATAATTCGTACTTACTTCACGGTTCTGATCCGCGTGTGGTAGGTGGGTGTGCCGAGTCCCGGGCGGGTGTCGGCGTGTGGCGTTTATCTCGAGGCATTATTGGCTAAGGTATTCTTGAACAATTGTTATACGCAAAGCCTGATACTGTAGCTATAAATAAAATAAAATAATTATTGATTAATGTTTAAGTGGCTACCTCATTAATATTAATAGACACAGCTCTGGCTGGATTGGTATTGGTTCATGTATTTACTCACTATATTTAACCGGTTTCTCATTCATCCGTGTATGTAGCTATTACGGATATTAAATAAAAAAATGTACTTTTAAGTAATTAATTTAGAAATTATGACGTTCGCTTTTTAATACGATGCTTTCCGGTGTCGTCATTCACCACGCACTCACTCCACTGGTCTGCTCAAGACTGCTAACTGCGCGCCTCGCTCGGGCGCTCGCTTGCGCCTATGGAGAGTGATGCAATCGACATATTATCGATTGCATCATTTTTTTGCGGCGCGGGCGCGCGAACCGAGTGGGGGCGAGACGGAACGTGTGCACTCACGGTATGAGTGCATAACTATTTGTTAAATTATATACATATATAAGTAGTAAGTTTTAAGTTGTGCTGGTATTGTGTTCGTGTCAAGTTTACCGTTCGTTTTAAGTTATTTGTTTTAAGCTTCATACGCGCACGTCACTTGGGGTACCACTGAAAATCAGCGCTGTGTTGTAGTCCACGCTGCAGCATAGCTTTATGCTGAGTGGTACCCCATTAGTGCGGCTACATAGTATGTACATGTTACTTGATTTATTTTATTTTATAATTATCATTTTGTGTAGTGTACTTTACTTTTAGCCTATCTAATAAATGTTTCTTTTTTTCTTTCTTTCTTTCTTTCTTTCTTTCTTTCTGTTCATGTGTTCATAAATTACTCACTGAACTGTTTGATACTAAATGAGGACATTAAGGTTCTTATGGAAAAGAAAAATCGAGCTAAATCGAGGTATAAGGTTGATTCTAGGGATAAATACCGCGACAAATATCATCGCGCTAGAAACCGCTGCAATACAGCTTGCAGGGATGCACATCCATCGCTCTGTCGAAAAAGGGGATCCCGCTAAAGTCTGGAGGTTCCTGCGGACCTTAGGAATAGGTAAATCCCGACAAGATCTTGCCTCAAGTGACATTGATATGTAGCAACTTAATCAGCATTTCTCTAAGTCGACAGCTTTAGATGATAATATTAAAGTTGACATGCTTCACTCACTTTCTGCACAGATTTCCACTGATTATCCTGCTTTTTCTTTCACAATGGTTTCTGTTACTGATGTCAAAAAGAGCATTCTTTCCATTACTTCAAATGCCGTCGGAAGTGACTCTATTAGTCGTATTATGATCATACCTATTCTTGACAACTTATGTCCTGTTATAACTCATATTCTGAACTCCTCCATCACAAATGGCGTTTTTCCAAATTGTTGGAAAGACGCGCAAGTAACTCTATTGCCAAAAAAAGCTAATCCTCTTTCCTTTTCAGACTATCGTCCAATCTCTATTCTCCCTTTCCTATCAAAAATTCTTGAACGACTTATTCAAAATCAATTTAGTCGTTTTTTAAATATTCATAATATTCTAAATCCGTATTAATCTGGTTTTCGCCCTGGTCATAGTACGACTACTGCATTAGTGAATATCTCCGACGACATTCGGTTTGGAATGGAAAACCAGCAGCTAACTGTTCTCACTCTTCTTGATTTTAGCAATGCGTCAAATTGATCAGCTGCAGCAGTTGATCATGATATTCTCCTTGCCACGCTGCGTTCCCTTAATGTTTCTCCTTTGGCGACTGGTTTCGTAGCTATATGTGTGGACGTCGGCAACGTATTCGCATAGACGATACTTTTTCCTCTTGGTGTGAAGTTTCTGCCGGCGTACCGCAAGGTGGTGTGCGATCTCCGCTGCTTTTTGCAGTCTTTATCAACAGAATTACTAACGAGCTAACATCGTCCTATCACCTTTATGCTGACGACTTACAAATATACACACAGGCTGATCTTGCTCATTTATCAACTGCCATCCAAACTGTGAATTTCGACCTAAATCGTATTCATTCTTGGAGTAAGTCGCATGGCCATACAGTTAATCCAGCTAAAACAAGTTATTGTTATAGGCAGTCCTTGGTATATCTCTAGAATCAACTTTGATCAACTTCCTGTCATTAATTTTAACGGGGTCCATATTCCATACAGTGACAAGGTTAAAAATCTTGGTGTCTTCTTTGATAATACTTTATCGTGGAGAACACAGGTTACTGAGGTTAGTAGAAAGATTTTTGCTTCAGGAAACTCTTAAACACCTGCGCCTTAAAATTTCTTACCTATTCGTACTAAAATTGCGCTTGGTCAATCTCTCCTGTTGCCCATTCTTGACTATGCTGATTCTTGTTACCTCGACTTGCCCGTGGATCTTCTTAATAAATTGGAACAGCTTCAAAATTTCCGTATTCGTTTTATTTTCGACTTACGCAAGTATGACCACGTATCCGAATTCCGTTTTCAACTTAAGTGGATTCCTGTCCATCGTCGTAGAGACGTACATGTCCTTGCTCTACTCTACTCTGTCTTATTTAACCCGCGCACTCATATGTATCTGAAGCGAAGTTTCTCCTTTCTTGCTTCCACTCAGTCTCGTGACCTTCGTTCCTCTGATACACTTCGCCTTATAATTCCTTCCTATTCTTCCAACTTCTTTACTAATTCTTTCACTGTTCAAAGTGTCCGTCTGTGGAACTCCTTACCTGAGTCTATAAGACGCGCAAAGTCCTTGGAAATATTTAAGCGTGAAATTAAATCACATTTCCTTCAAATTTAATACAAGCTTCCCTTCCTCCTCAAAATTTTAGTTCGCTCGTTATTCATTCGTTACTTCTTAACTCTTATATATATTGTATTATGTGTAATAGGTAAAATTGACTCATTCATTTATATCCCTTAAATTGTTTATTTTTATTATTTAGTTTAAAATCTATTGAACTGTTGCACTTTGTTAATTTTTATCATAAGCATCGCTGTCCTCTACCTAAAGGTTGCCTGGAAGAAATCGCTTTAAGCGATAAGGCCGCCTTACTGTACCATCAACTATGTACAATACTTTTTTGTCCTTTTATTTTTATTTTGTGTGCAATAAAGTATATTATTATTATTATGTATATATTTATTAAGTATAATTTCTTATAAAATATATATAAAAATATAAAATACAAATATTCTTATATATATTGTATAAAAAAATATGCTCCACCGACAGCAAGGTCTACGACCCAAGCTACCGCTGGTCAGGGCTCCAAAGAGAGGAACCTCCTCACAATGCGTGCCGTGTCTAACATTACTGCCTTCTGTATCAGGCCCTTCACCCAACTGCCTAGCGAGAGCTTCTCAAGGTGTTTATCGAAGCTCTTCGCTATAAGGCCGTTGACTGAAACGACCATCGGAATAATGATAGCTGAATCAACATTCCACATGGCGGTAACCTCATGGGCCAGGTCGTCTGAGATTGCACACCTCGTGGTTGTGTAGTGTCTTAGCGTTTAAAAACCCACGACCACCGCACTTCCGCGGGATGTACAACCTCATAACAGACGACCGCGGGTGATGCATACGATACGCTGTCAGCAATCGACGGACCTTTCTATCCAGGGCATCCAGTTCAGACTGAGGCCACCTTAGTATGCCAAAAGAGTATGTCAGAACAGGCATGACCCAACCATTGAAAGCTCGGACCTTATTTCCACCTGATAGAAGGCTTTTTAACACTTTTATCAGGCGGGCAAAGAACCGATCTTTCAATGATTGTTTCATATCCTGTTCAGAGATATATCTTCAGAGAGCTGTAGATTAAAAGAATCTTCAACTCTCCCTCTTTGTACATGGATGACCGACCACTTGTCTACTCCAAACTCCATTCCGATGTCGTTGCTAAAATTGCCGGTTATTTTGAGCAACTTTATCAGGTCTGTTTTCTTCGAAGCGTACAACTTGAAATCATCCATGTACAGTAAATGAGATATAGGCTCACTCTCCCTCCGCAAATGTAACCTAGCTTTGTATCCTTGCACTTAATGGATTCAAAGCTAAGCAGAACCACAACGGACTCAAACTGTCGCCCTGAAAGATACCCCTGCTTATCTTTATCAAGTCCGACGAACCAGAAAGGCCTTCACATCCTGGGTGACGAAGAACTGTGGTCCACTGCCTCATACACGAACCGAGGAAAGAGCATAGCGCCGGGTGTACTCTGTACAGCTCTAGCACCCTCCTCAGCCATGTATGAGGCACCGAATCATAGGCCTTCTTATAGTCAATCCAGCCCATAGAGATATTCTTTCTAGATCGTCGCACCTGTTGGTAAATGGCAATATCAATGAGGAGCAAATCCTTTGTACCCCGGGACCCCCCCTTACAACCATTCTGAGTAGGCGATAGAATATGCTGTGCCTTAGGGTGATTATTGATTTTTATTCTCAGAATGGATGTAAGGAGTTTATAGACCGTAGGTAGACATGTAATCGGTCTATATTTTAGGTTCCGAAGTACTGCCAGATTTGTGAATCAAGTGAGTGACACCCGATGTCATAAAGCTAGGGAGCGATCCCAATTGAAGAGCTTCTTGGAATTGAGTCGCTAGACGAGAATGTGAGCCCTGGAGCCTCTTTAGCCAGAATGCGTGCAGTCCATCCGGCCCCGGACTTTTCCAGTTCGGCGCCGCATGAACCGCACAGGCCAGATTTTGCCCAGGGCCACAGGATCGTCCAACAACATCAAACCATTCGCCCTCGGAGTGACTGACGGGCACTGACCAAATTTTACGCCAAAACTCGGCGATCACGGCCGCATTTGGCAAGTGCACGTCAGTCACTCTCTATTGGGGGCGCTCCCAAGCCTGGTATACACTCCTTTGATTCGTCTGGAAGGTGCGATTCACGTGGTATCTATCTGCTCTCGCCTTATACCTGCGAATCCTCTTCGCCCATGCATAAACTTTTTGCTTCCAGTAGTCTATGCGCTCCGCGACCCCTGCCACATAGTCCACAGGAGCCACTCCTGTGCCTGCAAAGGCTTGGGCCACGAAACGCATAACTCTCGGGCGGTTGTTTCCAGCCTGGAAGCACAACAATTTCGCTATGAGTGTCCTAGCCATATTTATACGCCGCTCTATTCTGTACTGCCAGAATGGTTTAGCATTTGTGGGTTGGGTGGCTCGATGTAGATTAGGAAATCTTACACCTGCCACCCGACACACCGCCACCGCTCTACAGTACAAAATAGAGTGGGTATCACATAAGTCCACACTGGTCTCCCAGTGTGGCTTAAAAACATTGTCTAGGGCACTCACAAGCGAAATGTTACGTCTATGCATGGGAAAACGGGGTAGGCGTGGTCTTAGGGAAATCGGTGCAGACCGATACTCCGCAAAGGCATCCTCCAGAGCTCTCCTCACCTGCTCCTGTAGCTGGTCACTAACACTTACCTGCTCGCTATTTACCTCCTCCGATCGTGCGAAGTTATTTCAAGAGATAGGTTCTTCGACACTTCGCACGTTGTATTCAGTACGAGCAGGAAGTGCTTCGCGGCGCAGTCGCTCAAGCACTGTGTCATCCAACAACTTGCACCGCTGGATGGCACGTACTTGATCCGATAGTCGTTGCGCAGTAACGGCGACAGTCGGCTGAAGCCCCTGAAACAGAGACAATAATTGAAACTGATGATTTAATGTGTAAAAGGATGTTTTTCTATTTTTCGTTGTAAAAATTTTTTTCTCTAGACAAAACGACATGTGTCGTTGACAGGGGTTGCCATGGTTTTTTATTATTATTATTATTATTAATAATGTCATTTAATTCAGGCAACTGAAATTTTACAAAAATAATTTTGTTTAAGTTACAACCCATAGAATATATATCTTACAGTTTAACATACATATAATATATAAAAACTTATAAACTAAGTAATATAAAAACTTATTAACAACTCTCCGACGAAATCTTCTGAATACGACACCCCTCGGCCAGAACTCCTCATGAAGGTTGTAGTGTAGCGTAGTGTACCTTTGTGGTCACGACGCGATTGATGGAACGGTGTGATGTTTGTGACGGATGTCATTCCGCTAATAAATTGCCACGGAAAACTGGGGTTTGATTTCTATCCTGAGGAAACATAACAAAGGTCTCCAGCTTGGCAGTGGGAATACGCACAATAAAGACTCGGTGTGCTGCTGGTGGCAAGGCGCGGTACATCGTCCAACTCAGAACTGCTGGCGGATGTATTTTGCGCCCCGCGACGAACGTTTACCTTAGAGGCCTCGTGCGACCTACTTTCCAGGGTGGCGCCTCGCAATGACGCAACCTCTTCACGTAGTTCGTGGATGGTAGTTTTCGAAGCCTCTACCCTGTACTGAACCTCGGCCAGGCTAGACTTTAGAGTTTGTATGACCTGACAGTAGCCTGGTGACGTCGACGTGGTCGAATGTGAGGGGGGGGCAGCCTGTGCAGCTGCTTCGCCACGAAGGCGGGCACGTCGTTCGGATATGTCTCCTTCAACAGGGTGATAATGTCCTGGAGACTTCTCTCGACCTTTTCGTCCTGCCTAGGGGATGGCATCCCATCATTCATACCAAGCGATGGGTACAGCAGCGCCTTCGCAGCTTCTTGCAGATTTCTTCATGTTTGAAGTTAGTGGTGCATATCTGCACGATGTTAACTTCACCCATCGTTTCTATGGTGTACTCTAGTAACGCCAAGACTTCGTTGGCCATGAGTTTTTCGGAACTCGAAACAGTGTGGCACGCCTGAATCCGAGCGCGCACTCCACTGCACCTGATAACGAGCGTCAAACGTATTATATTATTAATAGTAAAAGTAAATCCAGTGCTCCGTCAGAATCATTTGAGTGAGATGATGGACTCTAGCGGTACCCTTTTGAAATAAAACTTCCCTGAATCTCGTCACAGCTGACAGGCATAAAAAAACAAAAATATGATTAAAATAATATATTAAAATAATTTTAATTACTACATTAAAAAGCTTAGGTCTAAGTTCAGTCGATGCTAGTACCGAAGTGCCCCAGCAACATGGTCGATGGCGATCGGCGTGGGAATCTACATCAACACTTTAGTTTCGGCGTAGGCAGCGCACGTAACACCTCCCCCCTTAAGACAGCAAATATTAGAGCACTTTGAGCGAGAATGTCGCTGGGGTGGTTCCTTCAGACTTTTCAGGGACAGCGTAGATTTCATCTCTGGATGGCTTCTTACTTTTCGGGTTATATCGTTGGTGATAGTGACGTGCGATGACTGCAGTTGCGAGTATAAGAGCTCCCGATAGTACGACATAAAAAGGGATAGTCGTCGTAGATTGCATCGTCGACTTAAATATGTTCCAGCTCGGGCGGCTGCTGTAGCAGAATCTTGTTCTCTCAGTTGTGCAGACTTCTCAGATTTATGGAATCAAGTCTTATATCCTGGACGGCGGCTGATGGATTCATCTCGTAGCTGGGTGTCTCGGCTGGTTTGGTGGCTGGCCCTTGATTCTATCTTCTTCATTGTACATTGTGATTTCGTCAGTTTGCAGGGAGCATCTTCGGGGTATAGTTGCAAGATAGCTTACGTGTAGCGTGATAAATTCTTGACGTCCGCATCTCAACTCCGTTTTTGTTGGCTTGGAGAAGATAAGAGTATAGTGTTGGTCTAGTTGTTTCAGTGCTTGTCCAGTAAGTACTAAGGATAGTTTCATTCATACGTGAACAAGACATGCCACACGACTAGGAAGTCGTCTGGCATGTCTTGTCCAGTTTGGCTGAGAATGAGGCTCTTGACAATGAGGAGACTTCGAGACAGTCTGAGTGTTCTTTCGGGTGATTATTAGCAGTTTCCTCACAGATGTGATGCTGATTGAACTTCGGGCATTCAGCCTCCATGTACATGAATGCTTTCCCGTTGGTTGCTAGAAAAGGATGTGGTGGGATAATAGTCTGGAAGGATTTATTGGGAACAATTGCTAATCTATACAATTGGAGCGTGTCTGGGGAGGAGGGAGGGATAACTGGTATCTTAAATATCAACCATCTTCTTATCAATGAAATAATAACCAGGTTTAATTATATTATAATATTCCCTTTTATCTTATTAGATTTTAATACTTGATCCTTTCCATATAAAGATAAGATCGATCATGTTTCTTAAGACATTTAAACTTATCATACTATGATGTGTGCTCGATGCACGTACAAATGCTAAGCTGGTCCTCTATTTCTATTAATTTCTATTAATTAAGGTTTTGAATTCATTCGGAACCTTATTAAATATATGGATGGCCATACCTAATACGCTTTTTTTACCTAATAAGCTGCACTTTTACAACCAGCTTTATTGTGATTTGGTATTCATTGGATAACAAAAGATTAGTTGGCACCGGTATCTACAAGTAATTTGAGCGGGGGTTCCGATATCTGAATGTATCGAAGCTGTTGTTTAGTTTGCAAATTAAGCTCTATTCTGGTTCGGTTTTAGGGATGTCCTAGGAAAAATCCGGTACGGTACTCTCGGGCTGTGGGGGTTCAAGGACGTTATTATACGTGGAGTCGTTCTGTCTATCATAAACATAGTCGTAATGATAGTCGGGGTATACGTCAGTATTTATCACTCAATGCTTCAGATTCTGTTAGTTGACACTTTTGGCTCTAACGAGAATTAATTTCGCTCTGCGCGGCCCGTGACGCTGCCGCGGCCGGCGACTATCTTGAATTTATTATCGGCAAGATGAGTAGATAGCACGACATTTTTAAAACGAAATTTAATAAGAATGGAAATGGAGCAAGGATAATACCTACTGTAAATGTGGATTCTACAGGATAAATGGGATGACGTCTTGGCTCAAATGGATTCTTGGAGTTATGAATCGTTACCATAGCTTATGTTTATTAGGGTTCAATATAAAACAACCCACACGGACTGCGACGCTAAGCCGTACACACCATTTTACTGTTGATTCTTAAAATTCTATCAAACCGATAGCTATCTTCGAATTAAGGTATACTTATTTATGTACATAGTCCACCATAATCCTGCTCCATAAAAAAGGAGATAAGAACGATGTTAATAATTACAGACCAATATGCCTAATGTCAAACATATACAAAGTGTTCTCAAAAGTTGTACTTGGAAGAATAACCAAACAACTCGAAGCAAACCAACTAAGGGAACAAGCAGGGTTTCGCCATGACTATTCTACTATCGATCATATTCATGTAGTAAAACAGATCATAGAAAAATATAATGAGTATGGTCAAAATTATTATTTGGCATTTATAGACTACAGTCAGGCTTTCGATTCCCTAAGTCACACCTACATCTGGAAGACACTAGAAAACCAAGGCATAGAAAAAGAGTACATAACAATCATAAAAGAAATATACAAAAATTCCACAGCAAAGGTACAACTTGAACAGGTAGCAGAAGAGTTTGTCATCGAAAGAGGCGTCAGACAAGGAGATCCACTCTCGCCAAAACTTTTTATAGCAGTGCTTGAAAATATATTTCGAAATATAGAATGGGAGAATTTTGGAATAAATGTAAACGGAACCAATCTAAATCACCTAAAATTTGCGGACGACATTGTGCTATTTGCAGAGTCACCAGGGACACTCAAAACTGTGATACAACAACTGGATCAAGAAGGCAGGAAAGCAGGCTTATCGATGAACCCAACAAAGACCAAATTAATGACAAATGCATCACAAGAAAACATAGAATAGGGCAGGAAATTATCGAATATGTCGATGAATACATATATCTGGGACAAATAATATCCACAAAAGACCAATATACAAAAGAAATAGACAGGAGGACAAGCAACACTTGGAAACGCTATTGGTCTCTAAAAGCAATAGTTAAAAACAAAACCATGCCCATGTCAATAAAAAGTAAATTATACAACACATGTATTCTCCCATGTCTTACCTATGGTTGTCAAACGTGGGCTGCTACCAACAAAAATAACCGAAAACTTGTAAGATGCCAACGCCACATGGAACGAAGTATGTTAAGTATAAGGCTAAGTGACCGGTTGACCATTTCAAAAATAAGGAAAAGAACAAATGTAATTGATGTTTTTAAAACAATCAAAAAATTAAAATGGAACTGGACCGGACACATTATGAGGGCAAATAAAGAAAAATGGACGAAAGACATCATGGAATGGTACCCGAGAAACGGAAAAAGACAAAGAGGACGTCAAATAAAGAGATGGGAAGATGATTTACCAAAGGGATGGAGAAGATTAGCTCAAGATAGAAAAGTATGGAAGAAACTAGGGGAGGCCTATGTCGAAGCACAACCTGACTAACAAACTGGTTACTGGACAATAATGTTTCTTTACTTATAATTACTATAGTTTTTAAGCCATTCATTATTATAATACTTTAAGTTAAGTTACTCATATGGTCAGCGAATAAAGGCTATATCTATCTATCTATCTATTTATGTACACAGAAGCGAGTAGGAGTAGAGTGGACGTACCCACTGTGCTGACTGAGCGTGAACCAAGCGTTCTTAGCTCAGGACTCAGCACGAGCAATTTATATGTTTAAGGAAAACCAACACCTAGATTTAAATTAACAAAAAAGGGTGACGTCGTCGGTAGTACCGATTATATCGAAGTATCGAATTGTTTCGAATAAAATGATCCGTAAAAGCTGTGCGGAGAGCGCGCGTCGAGTGGCACGGGGACGACATGCTCGCGCCCGAGAGGTTATTGTGTTGATTGGCCCTCGAGGGCGAGGGCCTGTTCGAGGGCGCCCGTGCCGCGCGCGCAGCGCACCGCTCCAAATAAAACGACAATTATTTATCTGCGTTTGTATGCAACCGGACGCTTGTCCAAATATTGTGATAAATATACTGCGTCGTTTGGCTGTTATTAAGCGTATACTTACATTAGATTCGGGGAGTGCTGTTAATTATGTTCACAAATAGCACAGATTGTGCCTGAAAACCGCTGTACCCCTGGCGCAGGCACGTGTATTGTATATCAATACAATAACAACTAATTTTTTGGTACTGGTGCAGTCGCTGATCATAATATTATTATACTGTGTCCTTCGTTCTCGATATAAACTATATTACCAGCTCTCTCGAGTCGCTTGGCAACCGCGCGTCATTCAGCCAATTAAAAAGTCAACGCCGCCTCTATGGTATCTGTGGACATAACCTCTGGAACCATTCTTTTGAAAGCGCGGCAGCCGACGCTTTGTAATAAAGTTTTTGGTCGACAATTAATTTAATAATTTTGTTATGGCACTGATATTATATAACAAAAAGGTTGTAATATACTCAAGTGACCTTGTGAAATAAATTTAAAACATCGTATAGGCAAATTTAGAAAAGTTTACGTCCTGGCAATTCTAAAAAGATCAACCGATAGTTGTTTATTTGTGGTGTTTTTCAGCTTAACTTGTTTATTTATATAATATCCAATATTTGGAGACGTGAGTTTCGTCATATTAAAATTTGGGAAAGCTTCGTCGTCCGAAAAGTAAACTTATGAAGTCTATGTTCCTATTCGTGTACAAACAGTTTAACACGAAATATACCTGAAAACGATTATTAACCGTCTATAAATTGGCAATGTTATACCTCCAATAAGAGAAATTAGGGGGACGTTCATCAATTATGATGATTGTTCAGGATCGATGGCATTTTAAGGACACGGGTGATGTACGAGATACATCGACGTGGTCCGCAAGACTTGACGATAATTCAAGGACACGAGTGGTGTACGAGATACATCGGCGTGATCCGCAAGACTTGGGGCCCATACGAGATATGTGCTGAAGGTCATACTACTCATAGGTTTCATCCATGAGGTGTTCCTGTGCAGTTCACATTTCTACAATGGTAAGAATCAAAAATGTTACCTAAAATACATACCTTAAACATGCCTAAAACAGTAAATACAAAGACTATTGCTATAAACTATAAGCAATTTGTCATATTATATCTCCAAAAGGAGACTTACTGAAAGGGTAATTAAAGTGACATTGTTTATGTATAACAATACATTATTAATAACAAAAGTCACTCCTTTGCAGAAACATAGTGTTTTTATTGATTTCATTATTAGACATACTTGTATAATAATACTGAAATAGCCCAAACCGGAGCTTATTACACAAAGAATTGTGCAAATTTATGAGTACTTGTATTACAAAAGTTAAATCCAGCAATACTTATTCCTGAACAGGGTTTATAACCAAATAAGCCAAAGTAATATACTAATGGCAATGCCTGTTGTAACTGACAAGCAACAGGACTGTGGATACATTCCAAATATAATATCTTATCCTACCGATGCTGCGGCAGGCAGGTTGTGGGATAATTTGTGTTATGCACAAAGATACTTAAAAGATAATATAAAATACCTGGTCTAGCCAGTTAACATAGAACTAATAATTATCTATCAATATTATCAACCTAGACTCCTTGCAGGGTAGCCAGAAAAGATTAATCCTAACAACACAGTCATGAAACCTTTATTGAGATAAGAACCTTTAAGGTCAGCAGTATATATTTTGCATAAAAGGAGTGTTAATATAGTGGATTATCAATATGGAATTATTAACTAGCTAGTCATAGCCAGTAGTTAAAATTTCATAAAACAACCACCGTTGTAAACAATATAGACCAACAATCCTCATCCTGGGTGTGAAAATATTAAGTCACACTGTACCTATCAGTTCACCAAAAACAACATCACGTTGGACATTGGAAATCTCCTACCAAAGAAAGTGAGGTACAAAAAGCATGATAGGCATTTTACACAAGGACTTGGTTTTTATGTTGCTGAAAAATTCAGAAAAACAATCAGGAATACAACATGGGTTTTACAAAGAAACCATAATATTGGAGGCTAAAGGTATTCACTGACTGTGGTATGTATCTATGACACTAATAATGCATTCAACGACAAACATAATTTTATTGGTTTTGTGCAATTACTTGCACTTCAGACAAGTGAATCTTGTCCTACATATGTTTAACATTATGTACAGAAACATTATTATTAGAAACACTATTGTTTAATAATTTGAAATATAATTTACAGCCATTTTTATTTAAAAAAAAAAAACTTAATGCTATTACGCTAGACCTTACAGTCATAATAAATATACTAATAGAAAATTTATTAGTACCTATTCAGTTTTCTATCATGTAATGAGTTCAATGGTTTTGGGTTCTTGATTATTTCCTGCATCAATTATAGTGTACCTAATAATATTAGAAATTTGAGGCACACACAATGGAAAGCTATACATCAATTCATCATTTGGAGAATTAGATGTTTTTACTGTATTTTTGTTTGATCATATGATAATCAATAAATAATATGTAATTAAATAAGATTATTCAAGAAATTAATAACTATAAAAAAAATAGTTTTGTAATTAGTTTGGAATGTGTACAGTTATTTTGAACACCAGTGATGTTTTCTGGTATAGTTATGATAACACAAGCACAAACTGCTACCATTAAAGTAACAAGTTGGTTTTAGAGCACTATATATGTTGTAATTTATTTAAAGGTGTTTCAGTAAAAAATATTGGATTGAGATATACAAAAATTTGCAATTTTGGTATTGTTATATTTAAATTATTACATCCACATGTTACATGTATCTTATAAATAGGTATCTATATATAAAAAGACAATAAAGTCATGCAAATGACTTGATAATAATATCCATTTGAAAATTTAATGATATTATGTTGACAAGCTACGGTGGATGAAATATTGAGTTACAGTATTTGAAAGTATGGATTATCTTAAACAAGAATAATCAAAAGTATATTCTTATCACAGGTATGATAAATATTATGTAGTATCAGCAATAATCTAAGTCCTAAGGAACTTGATATTATTTATTTATTATTAATGGGGGATACATAATAATAAGTTGAGTAACACTCAATTCTCACGGTTGGACATCTAGAACTAACTAGAAAGTTACCCATTGCAATTTTTGTTTTTACTTATAAATACAGTCACATACAAAGAAGCAAAGGAAGTGTGGTATGAAATGAAAATTTCATGGTATGAAATAATTCAGTTATGAATAGGATTCCCAATATGATACAGTTGTAACCCATGGTTCGGTTTAGTCGACTGTAACTTATTCGCTTCTTAAGTTATTACTAAATTAGGAGTGTATATTTTAGTATTTTTAGTATCAGTAATGTAATGGGTTCAGGAGTGGTCCAATCGTATTGCAAAAAAAAAAAAAAACGAACGTTCGCGGGCGTTATTGCGCAAGAACGAATCGTTAAGTAATACATAAATATTTAGGTAGCCAAGGATTTATTTGTCGGCGCACACTCAGAACATGGAAATGATTCCGGAATAGTTTCGAAATTTAAATTGAATTAATAATAGTGGTATAGTAATAACACTGGGGTAGGTTATGTTTGTTTACCACGCATTAGTACTGCCCTTCGTTCCAGACTCTAAAATTGGGGGGGGGGGGGGGGGGGCGAGATTATATAGGTAAAGCACATAGCCTTATGTGAGGAATCTCTCCAGATAAGGTGTGTGTGTGAGTGATGTACGCTGATGGCCGCGAGGCCTTTACAGCTTCACCGGACTTAATTCCATATAAGTTCATTAGTACAAAGGCCTCTAGTACAAAAAATGTTAAATTTTGATATATGTACATCTTTAAAGATTAAAAATATAACTAAAATTAAATATAGCCGAATGTTGATATTAAAAAAAAAAAAAAAAAAAACATAAATTAAATATGTAATGATAGCAAAAACATTCTTATAATCACCAAGTTAATTCGTAGCCTTCGTTTGGTACCGTACTCAAAAGGAGATCATTTGAAAAAAAAAGAAGAACCACATGGCAGCTGGAAGACACATTAGTGGGGAAATAGGTTTCCCTGTTATATTTGTATCATATTGTTATAGATTGGGTACTAACAGACTTTGTTTTCAGGTCTAGTACACAGTAAGGGTTTCTAGCTATCTATCTATCTCTATCCATATTATGACGCCAGATCTCTTGCGGGGTGGGCAGAGAGTGCAAGGTTCCGACGGGTTCTTTCCTTGCATGCCTGCCTGGCTTTCTTCGCTCTCATAGTTCGTCTCATAATGGTTGTCAATGATACAAGAATTATTATAAAGGATTTAATTTTATATAAACAAAACTCTAGATGGGCAATTCCTCAACTCTTGTTATATAGAAGATATCTATAGAAGAAAGATCTCTATAGAAGACAACAGATACAGACTGCACTGATATCTGATAAGTAATGATTGATTAATATTACCCGGTATTAATGAATTTTGGACAACAGGTGTGGTATAAAGGTATATAACAGGTGCTTTAAAGGTTTTGTTGGGATGGATCTACACTACATAACATAATATGTTATAGAATTTGATTATATAAATTTATTTTAAATAAGTTAGACAGACTGGTTGTAAGAAACAATATATGTGTATATATTTGTTGTGTTTGTGTTGTATGGCAAAACAAAGAACGGGAATGTGTTATAGTACAAATATACTAATGATATGTTATTTTTAGAGGTCACCTCAAAAAAAAAACTAAAAAAAAAACCTTTATGTGGTATACTTCAACTTTACCCTTATAGCTCTAAACAGCTGCTAATATAGTTTATATCGAGAACGAAGGACACAGTATAATAAGTGATCAAACGAACTTACCTGAAGTGAAGTTCGATCATTATTATACGAAGTCCTTCGTTCGAAGATATAAGTACCCAACCCGCCCTGCCCGTTGGTAAAGTTGAAATGTACTACTTCTAAAAGGAATGGTTCCAGAGGTTATGTCCACAGATACCATAGAGGCGGCGTTGACTTTTTAATTGGCTGAATGACGCGCGGTTGCCAAGCGACTCGAGAGAGCTGCTAATATAGTTTATATCTTCGAACGAAGGACTTCGTATAATAATGATCGAACTTCACTTCAGGTAAGTTCGTTTGATCACTTATTATATCTAAACTCCGGCATGATCGCCGCGCCGCACGCACCGTGCTACCATCGCACCAACTAAACGATCACAGGTACTCGGTTTATATTTATCTGTGTTATGTCTGTTGTAATGATGATAATGATAAAAGAGATAATGGGAAAAGGAAATGAAAGCAAATGTGCCTTACAGTTGCTTTCATCGTTATGAATATGTTTCCGGCGGAGTGCGGATTAGAACTAACGCATAGAGCTGCCGGTATCCAGTGAACGGCGGAATGCCGATCTGTCAGGGTGACAGCCGCCCGACAATAACCCGCCGCCTGGTGAGGTGGGAGGCCAGCTCTCGGCCAAGTCGGTCGCAGAGCTAACGTGCGAAGCGGCTGGCGCGCGCGGGCTGACGCGGCAGCAGCAGCGGGTGCTGCGCCCGTGACCCGGTAGCACAACCCATTTTTCCCTTTTAGAATAGAAACGTTGTCGCTGTAGATACGCAGTTTTTCTTGGTCACAGGGTTGGCGTCTCGTTTTGCATCCCTGGTTTTTCACTCAGGAGATTTTTTCTGAACGTTTTCCATCACCCTTGCGTCAAGGATGTCTGCTCGGATCAGATCGCTGTAACGAACGCAAAGGATTACGAATTTTAACGGGTGCGAGAGGTTCGTTTACATTTTTACAGGGAAATGGATACCTATCATACCAATATTGCAATACTGAAACGATTTTTCGACAATCATGAGTAGAGTAGGGGGTAAAGCTGATAGAGCAAATATCTGTAACAAGATAGGAGCGGGCCGCGGCCGGCGCGGGCGGGCCGCGGCCGCAGGACGCGCAGCAAACTGCGGGACATGCTTTATCATTGTATCAGGGGTTGAACCTGCAGGTATCTCTAATTCGTATTTATGTAAGTAATGTCTTCTTTGAATTCAGTATTCCCCATTCCCTGCCTGCCCCATAAGGGATCGAAGTAATCATCATTTTATTCATTCGTGAGTTTTAATATATTATCAGGTTATCATAATCCAAAGCTCTTCATTTGAGATTTTGTTGTAAACATATTTTTTACAATAAATGACAATACAGATAATTTTATATTATCGACACATAATACTGTTAAGAAGTTAGCAGCCACCCCAATGAATATCATATTCGTGTCATTAGTGCGTTGAATTAGAGCACTTATAAGCCACATGATAAATCCGGATTGAAATACATACATACATTAACTTCAGAGCATCACAGCCCGATTGCTCAAGGGTCAGACGAAGAAGTCAGCGTCGTGCGAGTAATAATGAAATAAGCTGTTTCCTAATAATGAATGTTTATGTATGTACCTTTTGGTTACACCAACTAATGTTTATTTTTCAGAATATGCAGAGGTAAGTTCCGGCGCGGCGCCGCGCGCCTCGTGCAGGTATGTACTCACTTAAAATATCCTATGAAGCGAATAATTCGGATAAGCGATAAGACGCGCGGGGGCGGCGGGGTGACGGGGTGGGGGCGCGGGGTGAGCGAGCGCAACTCACTGTCGGTAAGCCGGATTTGTCGACAACGCAGATCTCTCTATTTATTATTCTATCAATTTCTGAAATGTCGTGTTTTTTGTAAAAATCATGCGATGTTTGGGATGTTTGACTCATAAAAGTATTGCATGGACTCGTAACGACAGGCCGACGGGCCCTTGTCCAACATTGTATTAACTCCATACCTGGTCGTACGTCATACGTCCCTGGTACCCTGGACATTCATCTATGCTGATGATGTAGCGATCTGTTCAACATCTCGACGCGAAATTGTGCATGCTTTAGAGAATGGAAGTGCCAGTTGCGGACAGGCGGCCTATTGCTTAGTGTTTCGAAGACCCAATACATGGTGGTTAACGACCCAAATTCCACAAACAACCCGCTCATTACTGACGGACAGCAAGTCATCAGGTGTAACAAATACAAATATTTGGGTACTATGTTACACTGCTCCGAAAATTTGGATATAATCATATAGAATCGGATAGCGGCAGCCTGGTTTAAGTGGTGGGGAGTATCTGGCGTAACCTGTGACAGACGCATGCCCGTTAAGCTTAAGAGCTTAGTGTACAAAAGCATGATCAGGCCAGTCTCAACGTATGGTAGCGAAACATGGGCCGTAACGCAGCGCCAAGTCCATTTCATTTAAGTCACTGAAATGAAGATGCTTCGGTGGATGTGCGGGGTGACGAGACTCGACAAAATTCGTAACGAGTACGTTCCTGGAAGTCTCGGTGTACCCGACTCGGTGTGTGCAACATCGCTGATAAGCTACAAGAAAGTAGATTCCGTTGGTATGACCATGTAAAGAGAAGACCTCCCGATTATGTGGGGAATGTTAGGCCAATCTGAACATCTTAGGGCCCAAAAAGATGGGCAGATGTGGTCAAAAACGACCTGTGTATCTAGAATACCTCCGAACATGAGAGGTCCGATAGACCAAAGTGATTAATTAAGTATGAACCGATAAATTATATTAGCAATAAGTCAGTACCGCGGTACAAAACGGTCCTACACGGCGCTACGCGGCACTATACGGTGATGCTCAGTACTACGTAGTACTGCGGATAGTAATGCGGTGCAAAGCGGGGCACAGCAGACGCGGACGATGCGGGTGCGTGTTGCCAAGTGACACTTGTGACACATAAGTGACATAATCCGGCGGCAGGTGCGGCCCGACATTAAACCGGCGCAAGTTTTTGCGAGACCACGTCGAGAGAAACGAAGGAATAAGTATTGCATATAAATGGGAATATAGGCAAATGGTTGCTCGCGACAGACGATTAGCTTCTCAAGTATTCTCACGCGCCATGTTTTATGTATACATACATATAATAAAACTGTAACCGAGCCGAATCTGTTCATTGAATATTTTTTGAAAATTTCAATTGAGGTACACTTACTTATTGATATAGAGACCGAAACAATTTTTTTTGGAATTATTGTCTGTCTGACGGTCCTTCTGTCTGTCTATCTGTCTGACTCTTTGTATTTCAATCACTTAAAACTACCGAACGGATTTCAATGAAACCTGGTACGGTAATAACTTATACTCTAACTAACCTGCGGAGGGGGCCCCGCTGACGCGTGCCTTTCGCACTCTTAACCTGATCGCTACGGAGACGGACTTGGTCAGTACAGTATTTTGAGTAAATTCACAAGGATAGCGTTATTTACTATAAGTTATAAAATTAAGCCAACTTCTTATTAACAATAAGTTCTAAATTAAGTTTATACACCATCGAATTAGGTAATTCTGTAACGATGGTGTTATTTTTGAAAAATAAATAAATAAAAAATAAATAAATAAACTTAAAATCTAGAATACTTTTCATCCTGGAAAAATCAAGCAATCTCGCATTATCGCGGGATAAAGCATTAAACTTGCAATGTTACGTTAAATTGTTTGATTTCGCCTACAGATATTGCACTCCGGTCAGTGTTGGGCACTAATTGTTTAATTGTTCAATTGTAGGACCAAACAATTGAAATTTCAATCGCAGAAAAAATCAATTGCAATTGACGATTGAAAATTTAATTGTTAATTGTAGGGTTCACAATTAACAATTGATCAATGGTAATTGTAAAACGTTGCAATTACCATTGATCAATTGTTAATCGTTTTTTGCATGTTTACGATTAAACAATTAACAATTAAACACAGGACAATATATTTTAGACACATCCAAGATGGCGGACGTGACTTTTGAAGTAAAATGGGTGTCATTTTTGGGGTTTCAGGGAATACTGATTGCAAATATGGCGTGAATTTTTGGATCTAAGTAAAATACGACGATAAGACTTTTGAAATAAAATCCATATGGGAGTCACATTTTTGATATTAGGGGATGCTGATTACGAATATGACGTTAATTTCTGGATCTAAGATGGTGGTCGTAACTTTTGTAACAAAATCAATATGCATGTCACTTTTATGGTTTTGAAAGAAGTTGATAACGAATATAATGTTAATTTTAAAATCCAAGATGGCAGACGCGACTTTTTATGAAAATCGATATGGGTATTGATTTCGGGGTTTTATGAGATGCTGATTACGAATATGACGTTAGTTTCTGGATCCAAGATGGCGGACGCGACTTTTTATGAAAATCGATATGGGTATCGATTTCAAGGCTTAGGGAATGTTGATAACAAATATAACGTTAATTATAAAATTCAAGATGGCGGACGCGAATTTTTATGAAAATCGATATGGGTAACGATTTCAGGGTATTAGGGTATGCTGATTACGAATATGGCGTTAGTTTCTGGATCCAAGATGGCGGACATGACTTTTGAAGTAAACTCAATATAGGTGTCACTTTTAGGGTTTAAGTGATGCTGAGTAAAAATATAACGTTAATTTAAAGATCCAAGATGGCGGACGTGACTTTTGAAGTAAAATCGATATGGGTTTTATTTTTGGAGTTTTAGGGGATGCTGATAACAAATACAACGTTATGAGATGCTGATTACGAATATGGCGTTAGTTTCTGGATCCAAGATGGCGGAAGCGACTTTTGATGAAAATCGATATGGGTATCGATTTCAAGGTTTAGGGAATGTTGATAACAAATATAACGTTAATTTTAAAATCCAGCATGGCGGACGCGACTTTTTATGAAAATCGATATGGGTAACGATTTCAGGGTATTAGGCGATGCTGATTACGAATATGGCGTTAGTTTCTGGAAACAAGATGGCGGACGCGACTTTTGATGTAAAACCAATATGGGTGCCACTTTTAGGGTTTTAAGGAATGCTGAGTACAAATATAAAGTTAATTTAAAGATCCAAGATGTCGGATGCGACTTTTGAAGTAAAATCGATATGGGTTTTATTTTAGGGGTTTTAGGGGATGCTGATAACGAATATGGCGTTAACTTTTGGAACCAAGATGGCGGAAGAGACTTTTGGAGTTAAATCGATATGGGTTTCATTTTTGGGGTTTTAAGGGATGCTGATAACAAATATAACGTTAATTTAGAAATCCAAGATGGCGGGCGCGACTTTTTATGAAAATCGATATGGGTATCGATTTCGGGGTTTTAGGGGATGCTGATTACGAATATGGCGTTAGTTTCTGGATCCACATGGCGGACATGACTTTTGAAGTAAACTCAATATATGTGTCACTTTTAGGGTTTTAAGGGATGCTGAGTACAAATATAACGTTAATTTAAAGATCCAAGATGGCGGACGCGACTTTTGAAGTAAAATCGATATGGGTTTTATTTTTGGGGTTTTAGGGGATGCTGATAACAAATATAACGTTAATTTTGAAATCCAAGATGGCGGGCGCGACTTTTTATGAAAATCGATATGGGTATCGATATCGGGGGTTTAGGGCATGCTGATTACGAATATGGCGTTAGTTTCTGGATCCAAGATGGCGGTCATGACCTTTTTTGTAAAATTCGATAAGAGTTTCATTTTTGGGGTTTTAGGAGATTCTGATAAGGAATATAACGTTCATATTGGAATCCAAGATGGCGAACGCGACTTTTGAAGTAAAATCAGTATGGGTGTCATTTTTGGGGTTTGGGGGAAGCTGATAAAGAATATAGCGTTAATTTTGAAATCCAAGATGGCGGATGCGACTTTTGAAGTAACATCAATGTGGGTATCATTTCGGGGGTTATGTCCAAGAGCGTGCTCGTTGCGACCCCTGCCAGCCATCTAGGCTGGGTCGTCTCCCCGAGGCAACGCGTGTAGTCTAGGGTACCACTGAGTGGTCGTGCCAGCAAGGGGGTGGGTATCTTGCTGTCCCATCGCCTGGCTTCTGGAGTGAGAGACTATGGCCTGTACGATGCAAGATTCTCTGAGTCCGTTTAAATCCTAAGTCTCACTAGGGTATTTTTGGATGCAGCATACGCTTCCGTAAACTTGTCGACACACCAGGAGCTTGAAAAGTTTTGGGATAATGTCAGGGAACTTTTGAATCTGACTGATGTGCAAATAAAAAGGTGATTTTGTGCGACGACCTGAATAAATGGGTGGGAACCAGGTGGCAATCTTACGACGTTGCTCTAGGTCCTTATGGTGATAAGAGAGTAAATGATGCGGGTAAGCTCATTGTAGATGCATGTTTGGAAAGAGGCCTTCTTGTGTCAAATACGATATTCCAACATAAAGCGATTTATATTACGTGGAGAAGATATGAACAGAAAATCATGATAGATTTGATCCTAGTAGATAACCGTCTCCAGAGCAAACTTAAAGATATCCGTGCATATAGAGGTCCCACTCTTGAATCGGAACACTATCTCATAGTTACGTGGTTTAGTGGTTTGTTTAGAAGAAGAGGTAATGGCGAGAGCATATACCCTTCCGAGGCCATAAAAGAATTATAATTGAAAAGTTGCAAGAGTGAGAAGAATGTATAAAGATCTGTTCATACAGACTCTGGTTCGGGAGAAGTTTTTGACAGCAGGTACTTCGGACTCGAATATAAATGAATGCTGAAATAGCCTAAAAGAGAATTTGTTAGAATCCGCGAAAGAAGTATGTGGTTGCTCAAAAAAGCAAAGCACAGCGGAAGTTGGGACGGAGAGTTACAAAGCTTCGTACAAAGTAAGAAGAAAACGTGACAGGACTGTGTTTCTTCTTTGAATGTAAAAGACAGTATGACAGAGCTGAAGAAATAAATATACGGCAATGCAAGAGTGCCACCAAAACTTTAGTGAAAGAAATGTTTGAAAGAACTAGTAAGATTGGAGAAGAAAGGCTCGAGGTGATTCGTCAGGCTTAAGCCAAAAGGCTTAGCAAGCCATGCATTAAGGAGTGCTTGTCCTAACGCTGTTATATGGCAGTGAGGGTTGGGTATATAAGAAGAAGAATGAAAGCAGGATAAATGCGGTCGAAATGCGAGCACTGCGGAAGATGTGCCGTGATTGACCGTATTCGCAATAGCATAGTAAGAAAGCTTGTAGGTATGAATGATAATATTAGTGTAAAGATGCAAAAGGGTATGCTCCGTTGGTTCGGGCATAAAGAATGTCGGAAGAAAGAATGTCAAAACAGATATCAAATGCGAAAATGGAAGGATGTAGGTACCGGGAAATATCTAGACCATCTTACCCCGTTTGATTGGTTATGACGAGTACTTTATACCCTAAGAGTTCCGTTGGCCACCTTCCGGATCCATCATCAGGACGTGGCCGCCATCTGAGCTTAAAGTACTGGTCAAGACAAATCTAACGATCTAAAACACGACGGAGTTTCTAAATCTCGAACCGACCGAGACATGTTGGTCTAGTTTTTTCGACCCGCAAAGTCAATTTGTCTTCTTATGACAAATTGAATTTGTCATAAGAATTCAAGATAAACAATAGCAAACAAGGAGCTACAATAGTGTTAAATAAATATACAACGAGAAATATTAAAAATCAATTTTTATTTAAATCAATGTTCCGATTTAATGACACATAATTAACATGTTTTCTGTTTATTCTTTGAATAGGTTAAGTTGCACTTCAACACGACTCTCTTTTGAAACATTTGATCTGATAATCTATGACTTTTTGGTGAATTGGTCATAGTAGCAAAAGAAAACAATCTTTCAACTGCTGCGGAAGCTGGTAATGGCGTATTAAATTTTATAAAGACCGTTTTTATTTCTGGGCATTTGTTCAGCAGACTTAGTTCTTCACTTTCTTCAGCAAAAAAGTGTAGCATTAATAGCTCAGCCTTTGTTATAGGCATGTAAGTACTGGCAGCCGCTGTAGGTGACACATGAATATTACTATCTGAGTCAGAATCAGATTTAAAAAAATTTTCATTACGACTTTTAGTTGCTAGAATTTGTTGAGGCTCTTCATTGAGTTCTTTTGAAATAAGGGTTTTAAAAAGATTCTGTACCCTAGTTTGGTCTTGATTATCTAAGCGAGAAAGCCACTTTAAAACGGGGATAAGATACAGCAGCTATTGCTGCATGTTCTGCCTCAGCAGTGTTAAGGTTAAAAAACTGTTTAAATCTCGTTTCAACGCTTATTCTGTACGCCTCGATTAAAGGTGCACAGTACATCAAATTGCCTCTCCTTTCAATTTTTTGTATTTTTCTTATCAATGCAAACAGACATGGCAATAAAATGCCATAATAGGCATTGGTTTTACTTTGCATAATATCTAGTGCTTCTGCTACTGGTGCAGCACCTGTCAAATATTCTTTCAAGTAATCAAATTCAACATCTTTTATGGCATTACTAATATTTAAAGCTCTATGAAGCTGAAAACGTTTTTCTTGAATTGATAAAATTTGTTGAAGTGAATCATACAGGCTATTCCATCTGGTTTTACCCGGTCGACTTAATGTGTGTTGTAATATATCTTGTATAATTTCAGCTGTTTTTGGACGACCAGCTGCATTCCATAAAGAGTTGCATTTTTTTAATGTGGTGTTATGTATATGAGATAATGGAGTACCTATGTCATTTAAAACTTTATTGGCATCAACAGTAGCACATAAGCTTAATGTATGCGCACAGCATCTTAGATGGGCACGCAAATAAAATCTTCGGATTATTCTTCGTCCAGACTTGAGTCAGATTCCACATCTATTTCTTCAAACAAAGAATCTTCTGGCTGACTGGTTTTGTCACAACTGATGTTTGTAAGTTCCACGCCAAAAGCGCGAAATGCTTTTACATAATTACTGCCGTTGTCAATAATGGTTGCGACTACCTTATTACCGTTTAAGCCAAATTCTGTATAAATTTGTTTAATTAAATTAGTAATACGATCGTAACCATGAATGCCTATGAACCGCTGACATGCTAATGCTACTGAAACACGTTTCAAATCTTTTGTGATCCAATGTGCAGTCATACCTAAGAAGCTTCTCTTCTTTCCCGACCAGATATCAGTTGTAGTGCACACGAAATCAACAGCCTTTAGTTCAGATTTTATGGCAGACATTTTTTCTTCATAATATATATTTATACGGCGACTCAAACTTCGACGGTTACAACTTTCAAATTCTTATCGGATATCTTCAAGTTGCTAAACATCTCTAAAAATATAGGTTTTCTATAGCCCCCAATGGGATCATAGAATCAATAAAGAAGTTTATCATATTTTGTGCTAATTTTTCTGGTGTATATGGCTGGACCTCTTCAACTTTTCTTAAGCCCCTAGTCGGTATTTTTTTTGAAATGTTCGCACCTTTTTTATCATTTTTCTTTGTTTTTATGTATATTTTATATTCATTTACATAATCTTGTCCATGTTTCCGTTTGAGGTGACTCAGAAAATTGGATGTACAGTTGTCGAATCCTCTGATTTTAATAGTGACAGGCGAGCATTTAGTACACAGAGCTGTGATTATATGTGCTGTTGATTCTTCTGGTAAATATTTGTAAAATGTACCGTCAAGTAGTGCAAGACGCGGGGGTGAAGATATCGACGTGATTGAGCTCGGCCCTGAAGACTGCCCATCTCGATCTAACTGTTCATTGATACCCGTGTCCAACGTGTTAACTGACATATAACTATATTCCTCTTCATCCATAATGACTATAATGTCCAAAAAGTGTGGAATTATTCGTTGAAATATGCGAATATACTTAATAGAAATGAATTTAAGCTCCTACAATATTCCTGTGTGCGCACGATTCACACTCACTTTCTCTATGTTTGTGGAAATTAGTTTAGTTTAAACAACTGCTACTAAAAGTACACACACAAAAGTACTCTGAAGTGAGATCGTGTCGAAATATACGCGATACTTTGCGCTCCGCAAAAAAGTTATGACAATATTTTCGTCCTAAATCCTCAGGCTGAATGAACAGAGACACGCGGGATCTCAGTACGCGGGGTATGTGGTGTGCCCTACCACAGTGTAATATAATACAGTCAAACATTATAGTACTTATGGTCCGAATTAAACTCACGCACACAGACGCGCGCTCTACACGTCTTCTCGATAGTTTTATTGATATTTAGTAACTCATGTGGTTTTTAACAAATATACTTATATACAATTTTCGAGTAATCTATCATAAACACTCTCAATAACTATGAGATTCGAGAATACTTATATATAATGAGAATACTTATACGTAAAATGAGAAAACAGGTTTCTTTAAACAATTTTTGAAAGACGAACGATTTAGCGCAGTGGTTAAGAGCTTAAGCCGCTCCGCCCACTGTGTCTAATAGTTGTGGGTTCGATTCCCGCACGGGACAAATCTTTGTGTGATCCACAATTATTTGTTCCGGTCTGGGTATTTACGTGTGTGAATATTCATGTTTGTAAACGCACCCACGACACAGGAATAAATCCTAATGTGGGGATACGTTAAAAAAAATTGCAATAAAGGTAAATATTATTTAAGCATAAACATTAAAATTATAAACGTTTTCATTATGCTGTTATTACACAGCCCCTATGGTAAATTGTATTATGCTGCACTCATACGAAAAAATACAGGCTTATAACCACTGCAGTAAATAAGCTTTAATAAATGAAAAAAAAAAGGTGCTAACAACGTTCTGACGGGGAGTGTTGGTAATTATACCACTAAAACGGCTTAGATGAGTTACTGGATAGATAGATACTGTGGCATTACCGACCGACTCTAGTTACCTACGCACGTGCCCTTTGTCGGCTCGTGCCGGTGCCGAAAGGCGACGAGTAACTAGGGTTTATTATAAAGTACGTATCGTGCGTTATTTAGGGTAAGTATATCTTGTACTTTATGAGAACTGTAAAGTACTTTTAAGATTCATTATACATAAATCATTAAAAAGAAAAAAAATGATCGCAATTAAAAGCAAAGTAGATGATGTCTGGTGTTAAAATCCGAATCTATGGTACTAGATTTAAGAAAAAAACATTATTACATCTAACTTAAAGAAAATAGTAAAAACTATAAGCACTTCTTAATTCTTACTAATCTATTCAAATTATTATTGACTGTCAACATGCTGTGAAGGTGTTTAGCAATGATAACAGTGACTGAAAAGTTCTAAAAGTAATAATAAATATGTTTTTAAACAAAATAATAAAATGAAATAAATAATACTTTATTTTGATACAATGTACTTTTTTTGCCTACCTTTAAAAACCAATGTACTTAATTTGCTCAAATAAAAGGTGGCAACCCTACTAGTGACGCGCGCGCACTTGTCGGCTCGTGACACTGCCGAAAGGCGAAGTGCGCGCGCGCTTCTTTAAAGTTAGGTACCTTTTCATAAGCAAACATTTGGTTACCACGGGGGGTTGGCAGAGGGGTGCAGTGTATTGGCCGAATTTCGAATGCTTTATGAAACTGGAACTTATAAAATATTCCATTTTTATATGGACAAAATACTTAATTTTTATTTGCTCCCTGCCTTACTACTGCTTTCTACCTCGTTGGTCTGGTGGCAAAGTGCATCGCTTTGTGATCACGAGGTCCTGGGTTCAAATCGTAGGTCAGACAAATGTAGTTTTTCTAACGAAAAATTCCTAGTAGCAGTCCGGAGTCTGGAATTGTGCCCGGTATATGGCAATAGGCTCGCCCCCTATTACATGGGACCTAACATCGTCGGCGAAACGTGGGTGTACTCAGTACACCTCTGCCAATCCCTCTGGGGAATATAGGCGTGACGGTGTTACGGTGTTACTTTTATTTAACTTGCACTGTTCATATGTCTGTCTGTCTTTCCGGTTCAACTCTTCTGATCCTTTTCTCAAGCACTTACGGTATCCGATTCAGCTGAAATTGGCATACGTATGTAAGTTCGGTGACAATACAATAATATGGTACCATGGGGATGGTCTGATGATGAAGTTGGAAGGTGGCCATAGAAACATGTGAACTGGACAACATAATCCCCTCGTGTTTAGGTTGGTTAGTTTGATATTCACAAGTACAAGTAGATTGATATTGGTGTTAAATTAATATGGATATCATTTTTGGGGTTTTAGCGAATGCCGATAAAAAACATAGTGTTTAATTTGCGCGATATTCGTAATCAGCGTACCCTTAAAATCCAAAAACGATGCCCATATTGATTATTCATAAGAAGTCGCGACGCCATCTTTGATCCAAAAATAAACGCCATTTTAGTTATCAGCATCCCCTAAAATCTCATGATCATGATTATGTCTTCTTTTGTTTTAAGTCTTTTTAGAAGGCAAGCATTCACTCAAGCTTCGTACTCCCGATTCAAGCCTTACAACACCAGACAGAAGTGTACATTGTACACTCCCACATTGCGCCAACGTTAGGTGTGCTTTTTTTGATGATTAATTGTTTAATCGTAAATGTGCATAAAACGATTAACAATTGATCAATTGTAATTGCGTTGTTTTGCAATTACAATTGATCAATTATTAATTGCAAAACATTGCAATTACAATTGATCAATTGTTAATTGCATAACACTGCAATTACAGTTGATCAATTGTTAATTGTCAATTGTTTAATCAATTGATTTTTGCCCAACACTGACTCCGGTTCGTCTCCTTACGAAGAAACTCTTCAATGGTCAGACGCACGCGCTCGAAATTGATTATACACATTTGATTTAGATACTCACATACGATTTGTTGCACGAACTGACGATGCAGTGAGGATTGTCTCATAGGGAGTGAACTCTTCAACGATGAATGACCCGGTCACGAAATTTTGCATATTAGTTCGTTTAAGGTACCTAAACATGACTGATCTTGATTATGAACTGTGTATTCTTACGAGAAAATTGACATGAAATGTACTGACAAAAGCTTTGTTGCATACTTGGCTCTCATACAATAAAAACGAACTCATCGGTGCGCGTACCCTTCGTGTACCTTTTTTTGAATATTATTACTCCAGATTCTTAGCAGGGTAGATAGAGAAGGTTTCTGTGGTGTACTCAAAAGATACACTTCTTTGGTTATCACCATAAATACACTCAATGCACAGACAACCGCCCATGGCGGCAGTCAACAAGTGAATGGTCTAATGTCACCGTTCGCCCCACCAAGCCATCCCGTAGTCTATACGTCACATGCCTCTTCCTTGTTAAAAATAAATAAATAATGTTAGACATTTATGTAAGATAATATGCTCAATTAATATACTCGCAAAAACAAGCAAGCCTCTGCGCAAGACTCGTTCGATCTTATCGAGATACAATAATAATAATTCTTTTACCTTTGATGAAACCAGGTGAAGGTTTGAACTGAATAACCAAAGACGCACACGTCACATTTCCCTGAGCAAAGCTCCACACCTTTGACTTAGTCATAGTAATCTACTTCAGCCGCTACATATTATTAACCTGGAAGCTATGGATTGATATCAGATATTAATATTATCCTTCCCTCTCTCCTCCTTTTCATAATTTTCCACACTTCTTAAACTTCCTTCGGGCATATCCGCTGGTTCAAATCAGGGTCTTCAGTTCATGGTCATTTCAGTCTCTTTACATCTTCACGGATAAGTAGTAAATCGCAATCACCTCTAATAAAACTGTATGAAGGGAGAAGGATTATAATAATACTTTATCATATAAATCCTTATATAAGCGTTCTTAATATATGTCTTAGAAGATACCTTATAGATTGAGTTTAGAGAAAATGAGATCTCCCATCCGGGAGATGTGAGTGGGGTTGTTATTAAATTGTCAAATATCACAAAAGGTCCAGAAGAACTTAATTTCAGTATATGTAACCGTTCCTAATATTTGCAACAATTCGCACCTAGCTTCACAAGGACATATGTCTCATGTTATAAAAGGCTATAAGACTTGTTTATGGAAGTCTCGTTACTTCTATCTGGCCCACAAATCAGGGTAGCTATGGGCTAATACAGGTATGGAACATCGCACATAGAATACGTTAAAAATCATATGAAATTTTCCTTCATTGATCGCACCTGCTACTTTTCCTCACGATAGCTGCTATAATCACAATTTGTATTAGTCACACTTTATTTGAGCTAAATTTGCTTACTACAGATACATAAAGTACGTTTAATCCAGTATGTTGAGGTTTTCATTTTCGGCTGTTCTTAATTATCCGTAGCCGAACACGATCACAACTTATGCCTCGCTTTATTTCCTGTGAAATTCCACCCGTGAAGCCACAGATTCAGAATACAATATGGAAATGAATTAAAATTTAAAGTAATTTACATATTCACTATTATAAATCCATTGCGATATCGACCCATGCTTGCACGGGGATTTCACGACCTTGATTGGATTCAGTAGCCTAGATGTAGAAGTAAATAACCTTAAATATTTAGGTCTCACGGTCTTTTCCAGATCTTTGATCGTAGTTTGGACTCCATTGTGACGATTTCTGGATGACAATTATACCGTAGTTAAATCAAAGAGTTTCTGCACTATAGAAGATTATTTAGCAGTGGTCACCGCCTCCAGCACTGCTCAAGTATTGCGGACTTAGTAATGATTTCCACCCGGGGATTACATTTTGCACGGTTTACTTTTCCTAGACCAGATTCGCAGGCTATAGCTACAATAGTGACCAAATGCATGTTCCTACTACTCTGTGAAAATAGCTAAAATAGGGAGCAATTTCTTAAAAAAATATTATTTTTTACAGGGTTCGCTGCCTAATATGTAATTCTCATATAATCTGTTTTACTCGATTGGTTTAGTTTCCACCTAAGTAAGTGCTGTTAGAGAATTCTGATAATTAGTTTCGGTAACACATTCGCCATATTTTAGGTTAACATTTTTAAGTACATACTTATAACAAGTTGTTGATTTTTGGTGTGATCAGTTTAATTATAATTTATACACAACAATGTTATCATACAATTGATTATCTTTACACTGTACAAATCATTATTTATTTTCTATTATTCCATACATATTTTTTAAAGACTGTAAGGTATGAATTTATAAGCCTTATATCCATGCTGTAAGGGAACTCATTTTAACTGAACTATCCCTATCATCACTATGGTATCTTGTTTTGATCTAAATCGAAGACATTCATAGATTTCGTCGTAAGAATGTCTCTTCCAAAGAAATCGATATCTGAATCAAGCGCACTAGAATCCATTATAAATTAAATCAAGTACTAAAAGGTCTAATCGAATTGAAGGCCATTTCCGAAAGCATATAAAACAGAAATCTTTCAGAAATCATAAAAATAATGATGTTTCACAAGGCATAAGGTATTTGGTATTTATTCGAATCTATAGATGCATACTTTACTTAAATAAGAATCATATGTGAATGACAACTTCTGTGATTGCACTTCAAAAGATTCACTGAATCGATCTTTTTAATCGATCTAAAATCTATTAAAAAGGAATTATTATTTCAATCGAAAAATCGATACTTCGACTTTTAAACATTTACTTTGCTTAAGTACATATATATGTAACTACACGCATACATATATTTTTATGCAGCATTTGCTACATTCAACCATACAATTGTTTAGTTGGCATCTAAGCATCTATATACACATTACACAAATGTATATATATACCATCTATGCAGCCTTTGCTACATTCAACCACAATCGGCATCTAGGTCTACATATACACATTACACACATGTATATATACACCATCTATGCAGCCTTTGCTACATTCAACCATAGTCGGCATCTAGGTCTACATATACACATCATACATGTATATATACATCATCTATGCAGCCTTTGCTACATTTAACAATACATTGTATGGCCGGCACATTTTCTATGTTGCGAACTGCGACACTAAACCATACGTTGTATGGCTGGCACAATTTCTATGTCGCAGTCTGCCACTTGTGTGTGTGTGAATGATGTACGCTGTTGGCCGCGAGGCCTTTACAGCTTCACCGGACTTAAAGGCGAGCGTGCAACCACTACGCTCTAGCCAGCCAGAAGGGCAAGAGGCGACATACTCTTGAGTTACTGGTTGGGACAGTCGCTGTAGGGGGACGGGTGCACTACTAAGTGCACCGGTCAACCGCCGGCTATGGGAGGGGATCTACTACTACTACGTCGTCGTCGTCGCCCGTATTCTGAGCGGAAAGAAGGGATGATAAAGCATCGGGGGGGTCGGTGAGAACATGTCGCGGCCGGCGGTGGCGGCAGGGGTCGGGGGGGGAGATCGTAGTCGGCGGTGGCTACGATTAACGGATTCGCATGGGTAGATGCGTTCGCGAAGTGACGTGTTGACGCCTTTTTAATAAAGGCGCGAATAGGTTCGAGACCTAGATCGGAGTGGAGGTCGACGTTCCGTACGAACCAGGGGGCTCCTACGGCTTTACGGAGGAAGCGGTTTTGAACCACTTGGAGTTTATCGATGTGAGAGGGGGCCGAATGCCCGAACACAACACACGCATAAGTCATGATGGGTCGAACGCAAGTTTTGTAAAGTGTCACCTTATTTCTAAGGGACATTTTACTCCGCTTGCAGATTAACGAATGGAGACGACGGAGCACAAATGATGCTCGGTGACGGACCCGCTTGATGTGCGGGCCGAAGGACATGGTACTGTTTAGGGTGACCCCTAGATATTTGACCTCTTTGACCCAGGGAATGGGTCGGTCGAACATGGTCACTTGGACGAGATTACTTCTAGGGCGGCGCAGGGAGTGGCGCGGGGACAGTCTGCCACATTCAACCATACGTTGTATGGTGGGAACATTTTGTATGTTGCAAATTGCGACATTCAACCATCCGTTGTATGGCGGCCACATTTTCTATGTTGCAAGTAAGCACAATTAACAATACATTTTATGGGGGGCACATTTTAATGTTGCAATTTTCACAATAAACTATACTTGAGTATTCTCTGCATACTTATTTTTGTCTTAATATTCTATGTAGCTATTTGCTACAATAAACAATACTTTTGTATAGTCGGCACATTTATTTTTGTCATGATACTTTTATTAAAGGTTTGCCATATCCAACCATACCCTTGTATGTTGGACACATAGATCTATATATTACTTCGGTAATTCTATATAGTTGTTTGCTGTTGCTACGCTCAATGTAATATTTTATATTTATAGCAATAGGCCAATTTCAATTTATTTACGTAAGTTAAATAACTTTTAATGCAGGTAGGTATTTGTTTTGGACGTGATACCTACTTAATATCACATTTCACTGTAAATTATATAAATTTACCCTCTAAAACGCGACAAAGTACACGTTTATTTTATTTCTACATCTTCCCTTATTTTGAACTATCATAGGAATAACCGAAGTGACCTTAAAGCATTGCAATGCAAACCATTATTTATGAATAGCATGAACTGATACTTTTGTCAGTCTATGAAGAACTCTCAATTATCCTTCGTATTATTTGTTGTATCGTATTAGTTGGTATACTTTTTGTCGGTTCTCCGACTCGGCTAATACCTGCAGGCACAATTTAATTGTGTGGTTGATAGCAAGCTCTTATACATTTAAGTCCACATAAATAATTGTAGGTAGTTTTTTTCCATATATCTACCGTCACTCGCGAAATATTAAAATCCAATCATGTTTAATTCTTTGTTAAATGCAATGTATTCATATTTACTGTAGTTTTTTTATAAAATTATTATATAACCACAGTGTAATAGACAACCACACACAAAGATAATCTTTGTCCTGTTGATAAGTATTAGCAGGCACAAATGTTAGATTGACCTGACCGGAGCAATTAATGTGTTTGATTATTTAAATCTCAGGACGACATAACTGTGACAATTCGACTGTCTACCACCTTTTCCTTTTGAAAATAAAAAGATAATCATTATTGTACAATAATAAAGTAGTATGATTAAATAATAATTCTTAGAGTATTAATAATATTAAACAGGGTAGGTGGTGCGGTCATTTCAATGGCAAGCATTTAATTAATATTACGGTCATTTTTCAGTCGTATAATTGCTGTATGTATTACTCACATTTTTATCCTCGTCGCCAATGTGGTGTACTCAAAAGATACACTTCTTTGGTTATCACCATAAATACACTCAATGCACAGACAACCGCCCATGGCGGCAGTCAACAAGTGAATGTCCAATGTCACCGTTCGCCCCACCAAGCCATCCCGTAGTCTATACGTCACAGTTTCCATTAGAGCCATTATACCAATAATTATGATAATAAATAGATAAACTGATAGTCCTTTTCAGAAAGAAAGTACCTGGAAAGTAAAGTTTATTGTGTATAAAGTATGTGTTTTTTATGAGATGGCGTTAGCGTTGAATAAGATCGCGATACAGTTGAGTTCATATTTTACAAAGGCTACCTGTATGGGCCAAGACGGAACTCGAAAACTAATTTTAAATTTGCGTTTCAAATACTTTTGCAAACCGATGGTGGCTTGGTTTATGCGTTAAGCCGTAGACAACTCAACTTACTTTATCAAATAGTCGCAAGTATGATTCCCACACGGGAATACTAATAGACAGAATTCATTTGTCGATCTGATTTTTTCTTATATATATTTAAGACCTGTCCATTATGTTTGTGTGAAGTTTGTTATCATTACTGTTTTTTTTACGTCTGTATGTGATATCCAAGGACATATAAAATAGTTGTAATTTGGTATATTAGACCAACTGTGATCTACCGTGACTGTGGTCTACCGTACGGCTTAACGTGACTTCCGTGCTTCGGAAGGCACGTTAAGCCGTTGGTCCCGGTTACCACTTAATGTGGTAGTCGTTAAGACGAGTTGGAAGCCTTAAAGGCGGCTTGATAAGTTCCAACAGCAGGTGGCCACAAACCTGCCTCCACCTCCTCTTTCGTATGGTAAGTACAAAGACATTATAATCAATCAAAAGGACCAACATCAACTTGCACTACGCTGGGAATAGTGAAAGTAAGAAGAAGAAAGAAAGAAAGAAAAGACATTTATTCAACCACACTCACATAGTAATTGAGATACTAAAATTAATAAAGAAAATAATAACTAAAAATAATAACAAAGAGAAAAACAAAAAAGGACAAAAAGAACTAGCCAAAACATTTACAGACACCAGAGGTTGTGTGGGGTTGAATAGGATACTGCCTCAGCATATTGCTACACCATAACGATGGATCATGGTGCAGCGCTGGTATTCTGGCAGCACCAATAAGGGTGACGTCAGAGATGCCAACCTGGAAATAAGGGGAATTAATAACAATATAATAATAATATTAGCCCTGTTAAGAAACTGTCCCAATGCTGGGCACGGGCCTCCTCACAAACTGAGAGGGTTTAATCCATAGTCCACCACGCTGGCCCAGTGCGGGTTGGCGAACTTCACACACCTTCGAGAAACTCTTAGGCATGCAGGTTTCCTCACGATGTATTCCTTCACCGTTAAAGCAAGTGATAATTAATTTTAAATACGCACATGCTTTCGAAAAGACAGAGGTGCGTGCCTGGGTTTGAACCCGAGACCTCTGACTTTGCAGTCCAACGGTCTAACCACTAGGCTATCACTGCTTAATTAATAACAATATACTTATTTAAAAATATCCGTATAGACTTATATTACATATTTAAATATCTGTATATATGTAAACATACGTAAAAGTCAATGACTGCAAGATGTGAACCTCAAAGGACCAGAACCCAAAGCAATATTGTGTTTGCTCGCTACTGCATTGACAGTGACAGATGTTATTTATTAGAATAAAATGGCCGTGCCACGTCATTGTTATAGAAATGTACGTCTTTGTTAAAGAATAAAACAAAAGTTTTGTGGTATGGAAAACGTAATAAATAAATAAATAAAACCTAGTGGCCATTAAAATACCTGTATGATTACACTTTTGTCAATTTTGTGTAGTAAGCCCAGTGAATTAATTTATATTATAACGGGGTTACCCAAACCTTATAGTGTGCTATTATATTTAATTATTTACTGTTATTGGTGCAATACAAATATTGTATAGCCGTATAGATAGAAGGGAAAGACTTATTTAGATTACATTACATTACAATGTGGACTGTTAAAATAAACTACCTCCTCATAAGATACCTCCATAGCAAAGCGTGCAAATACTTGTGGTGAGTAAAGCTGCTATTCTTTTTGCGCAATCAGCATAAGTTTTTTGAGCTTTGTTTTAAAATCGCTTAACGTTTTTAGGGCACGAACAGGCGGGGGCAGATCATTCCAGCATCGAGAGGCAGCAAATCTGAAAGACCCACGAATTGCCATGGACCTGTGTCTCAGTGTGTGAAATACTGATCCGTCTCGGCTGCTCAGATTGTGATTGGGCTCATGAGTTTCTCATATAGATATTTGGGGGTTTTAGTCGCAATGACCCCAAACAGCAGCGAAGCAAAATGGAGCTTTCTACGCGCTGCCATTTTTAAGAGGTTTGATGCATTCAACAATGGAGTGATATGTTAGCGAGGGGCAACCTGGAAACAAAATCGAGCACATGCATTCTGTACGCGTTGGATTAATTTTTCAGTTCTACTGAGCAGGCAGGGACCATATACAATGTCACAGTAATTAAGTTTCGATAGAACTAAGGAGTCACAAAGCAGTAGCCTGATCTCCTCGCTCAGGGAAGGCCGAATTTTATACATGAGTCTTAGTCTCAGCAACATGTTTTCAAAGTGCAATCCGCTATCCAAAATCAAGCCTAGATTCCTAGCTTCAGTAACACCCTCAACAGTCTGACCATCAACTACAATATTGAGGGACCCACCCCGAAGGTTATGGATGTTTTTTCTTGTGCCTATAAGCATGTACTTCGACTTATTGGGGTTTAATATAAGGCAATTAGATTTAGCCCATGCCGACACTTCTAGTAAATCTTGATTAACTTTGTTTACAGCATCTAAGTACTTTGAAGAGGGAAAGGAGTGATATAGCTGTAGATCATCTGCATACAAGTGATAATGGCAACGTGTAATTCTGTTAATAATGTCAGCCCTGTAGATTGGTCCAAGTATAGAGCCCTGTGGGACTCCTCGAGGGACAGGCTGCTGTGAGGAGTGTGACTTTGAACCATCAGGCTTAGTGATTTCAAAATATTGTCTCCGACCACTAAGGTAGCTATGAAACCACTTCACTGTTTGTGTGTCAAATCCATAGTAAGCAAGCTTAGACGATAGTAAAGACACATTAATAGAGTCAAAGGCGCGTGAGAAATTGAGTAGTACCAATATACTGCTCATGCCTTGGTCCTGCGCAGACAGTAGATTGTCAACAACATCAAGTAGTGCTGTGGTGGTGCTGTGCTTTTTCCGAAAACCTGACTGTGCCCGAGGAAGGATGTCATTTGCCTCAAGAAATGCAGTGAGCTGTATACACACTATTCGTTCAAGTATTTTTGACAGGCAGGGTAGAATACTTATTGGCTGGAGATCTTGCAAGGAGACAGGGTTGTTGACTTTTGGAGTAGGTGTACAGCAACAGCAACTTTCCAGCTGTCAGGAAAAGATCCTGTCTCTATAGAGGTATTAATTATGTTTGTAATTGCATCCAAAGATTTTGGTAACTTCAACATTATCATATCCAAGGAAATACCATCCGAACCCTGTCCATTAGACTTAAGGAGAGTGTTTGGTGATTATATTGCGGGCTTTAGCATCCGAACAAACAATGCCAATCAGTGTCTCGCTATGCGCAGTAAAGTGTGTTGGCTCTGTTAAAATTTGGTTTAAACTAAGACATTGTAGAAATTGGTGTAGCAGGACGAATTTGTTATTATGCGTGTCAAGAACATCTATGTTAAAATCTCCAGCCAAAACCATTTTATCATATCGAGTGAAAGATGAAATGGAGTCTGTAATCGCATCCAGAAAGATGTTTATATCGGGCCAAGGTGGTCTGTAGGCAGTTCCAATGATAAGCTCAGCACCTTTTATATTTAGGCGAATCCACATTTGCTCTACCAATGACGCTGGAGGGTGCTGAAGGATGCAATTTCTAACACCCTTTCGTATGTAAAAACCTACACCACCTCCCCTCCCTCCACGAATATGGTTAGGACGGGGGGAGTGGCACAGTCGATAGCCAGGTACTCTTGGTGCCCCATTATCCTCGCCAGGTCTAAGCCAAGTCTTGTTGATGGCCATGATATCAGGTTTTAAGCTTTCAATTGCTACAATGAATTCTTCATGGCCTGTGCGAAGAGATCCCGCATTAAAGGGACCAACTTTGAGATGAAAAGTACTAATGATTGATAATAATTATTAATGTATGTATTAGCTTGTAGATAATAATTATTATATAACTCGACATGTAAGTAATAAAGGCATACAGAATTGTAATTACAAAAATTGATTCATAATTAAGAAGAGAAAAGGTGATTGAATTATTCCAAAGAGAGCACGATACATAGATTAAATCAAAACAATGACAGTGGAAGCCTGGAGATTCCATAACAAGCATATAAGTTATTCTGAGGTTAGGGTGGTGCAAAACTGGTGAAAGATGTATATAAGCGGGGACTACTACGTATAATGAGATATGTTTTATTATTGAATATAGATAGCATAGAAATAAATAGTAAGTCAATTTTTTTTATAATAGTTTATATATATATATATATATAATATTATATATTATATACGACAGATGAACAAAATAGGTGCTATCGATGATTTTCTCCACACAACACTCTAAAGTTACATTAGTGCAAGACAATTGATACAGAACATATATCAGAGGATACATAGACAAGTAACAGGCGACGAAAATAAAGAGGCAGGACATGTCAAACAGAGCTAGCACCAAAAACACGCTTTAAGTCAGTATCACATTTGATGTTGTACACAGTGAGCCCATCTCCTTGCCTTGCATAGATGCGGCCGCGTCTCGTCCATGAGTACCGCCACCGCCGTATTCGGCATTCCTCGCGGACCCGGTGGAACAGCTTACGATTTGAGCGCGTTAGTCTCTTATTGACATAAATTCGGGGGCCAGGGGCCGCGCGGCCGGCGGTTTCGGCCGAAAGGGTGTGGCGCACACGCGCGGCGCGCGGCGCGCAGCAGCTCGTCGTGCAGGTGTCGGCGCGCCAGCCGTACAACCACGGGCCACCCTCCGCTTCCGCCGCCGTCACCGCGCCAACCCGCTCAGCGAACACTATGTCCCGCTCCTCCAGGTGAACGCCCAGCTTCACGGCGAGCACCGACATAGTATGCAGAACAATCTCCCCCTTGTCCTCTGGAAGATGCCCTATCTCCAGGTCAGACAGCAGAGCCTCCTGGTCACGGTCGTTCAACTCGATCTTGAGCTAAGCGACCAGTTTCTCCAGACCCGAGACATAGCCCGCATCCGGATCCGCCTGCCGCCGCTCCAATGCCTCCAGCCCGGTCTCCAGGCCGTCCATTCTCTCCGTGGCACTGCGGAGCGACGCCCGGAATGCCGCCATTTCCCTCCAAAACTCGCGGATATCGGACCGGATCCCCTCCATGTAGCCGGTGAGCTTATGTCTGAGATCGTATATGGCTGCAGCGGCACCAGCAGTGTCCTCCTCACTTTCGGCCGTAGGGCCCCCAGACCCAGAGTTGGGGCTCACAGGTAGGTGTTACGTCCTGGCTTGGACTCCCGCACACGCTTCTGACAGGGGTAGAGCTATTATTACCTCTGCGTAGCTTGGTCTTGCACTCAGGACAAGTCCAGGCCTTACTAATTACTGTAGTTTCGGAGGCCATAAGACACTGCTTATGGTAAACAGCCGAGCAGCTTTTAGCAGCAATTACTACATGTGGCGGCACCTACCACAAAAGTAGGCGAGGGTCCTTCGCCTCCTAGGCCCCATAGGAAAATTTAGATTCATAACAATAATAATCATTTCTATTATAAGCAGACCGCAATACCAAGTGAACGGCCAAGGATAATTAATTATCAATAACTTTGGCTGGTCTTTGCATCCTCAGAAATAGACAAGTTTCTATGCACGAAAATCTGTTTTTCTGTCCGGTCTTTTTTCATCCGTCCAATAGTTAATCTGAGCAGGCAACTCTAACTTCTCGTAAAGGGTCTCTTTTCCATGATCAGGTAGAACTCGTGATCTCAACGAGACATAATAACTATAAACCCATAATATGAAACCATTTCGAAAGATTTGTCAAAATGAAATAAATATTAAAGAATTTGGCTACTATTTACATACTCGTTGAAATTTTCTATTGTAACCGTCTTTACTGACACTAATATGTCTCATCAATATTAATTTCATCAATATTCCTATTTTTTTTCATCTGAAAGTCCTTTATTCACATCATAAAGTGTTGTATATATATGTACGCCTTGAATGAATTAAAATGTTTATACACAAGTAAACTATCGTGATTATAAATAGCTAATCATTTTAATCATAGATCCGGCATTAGGTATAATTGTTAGCAATAATTACGCTCCAAAACATGACCTATGTCACCAATAAGTAGACGCTATTACTTGTTTAATCAGAAACTAAATTAAACAATCTTCATAAACTTCATACGAACGTGACAAACGTGTTTTTTATCTTTAGTACAAAAAAATTGATTTAATATTAGTTTCCAGTCTTCAAATTTGTTAATAGTGATACAGTATACGGTTAGTCTATCAATAGTTAATATAAAGTATTTTTTTAACGACAATAAGACCTTATGTGGAATTATTTATCAAAAATATTGATTAACAATTGCTAATTATCAACAAGCTTTTTAAATCTGAACATTGGTGAAGTGAACGCGTAACGCCGCGATATTCGCGGCGCTTACGACCTTTTCGTCGCGGCCTTTATGCAACGGCTGCACACCAAACTCAATAAGCAATTTAACCGGTTCAGCGCTTTAAGACAAGGCAAAGGTTAGACGGATTACGCTTTTTAATGCTACAGCGCCTGCACAGCAATTACGCATCAAAGGTCAGTGATTTGCAATTTTTATAATGACCGGCAAGCAAAATCTTGTGCAGGGTGCTTGAATAAAATCACGAGCAAGGACTATGTAATATGTAGCCTTTGCAAGGACATATTGACGACGATTTAGCGCAGTTGTTAAGAGCTTGAGCTGCTCCGCCCACTGTGTCTTATAGTCGCGGGTTCGATTCCCGCACGGGACAAATCTTTGTGTGATCCACAATTATTTGTTCCGGTCTGGGTATTTGTTTGTGAATTTTCATGTTTGTATACGCACCCACGACACAGGAATAAATCCTAGTGTGGGGCTACGTTTAAAAAAAAAAGAAAGAAATATACGACTATAGCTGCGCCATTCAGCGCTTTTCTTCAGCGGATAAGGAGAAGAAGGATAAGTGGACATGTCCGGCTTGCCGAAATAAAGCAAAAAAAAGGGTGATAATTCTAACATGCCAGAGGAAAGAATGACAAAACAGATATACAATGTGAAAGTGGAAGGATGCAGGTACCGGGGAAGACCTAGACTATCTTACCACGACCAAATAAACCGAGTCTTATCTGATGGAAAAGTCAAAGGTCTCCGTAACCGGCGAGCGTGTATGAGACGAACTATGAGAGTCGAGAAAGCCAGAGAGGTATGTAAGGAAAGAACCTGTTGGAACTCTGTACTCTCTGCCTACCCCGCAAGGGATCTGGCGTGAGGTTATAGATAGATAATTCTAACACTCCAATCCACCCGAAATCTTCTCACCAACGTGATCCTGACAACGAGGCAATAAATAACGCCGAAAATGAAAACATTACAATGCGCAAAAAGCCTAACAATTCGCTTTCTAAGAACACCGTGTCCGTTGAAAACTTATCTGCTACCTCGTCATTGGTTGACTCCGACTTATTGTCGGTCATTAGATCTGAGATTCAGTCTTCTATTGACAGGTCTCTCAAAATGGTGATTCAAACTTCTCTGGGTTGTCAATTGAAGGCCATTAAAAATTATCTACAAAGCCTAAAAGATCTTACAACTGCAGTTCAATTTATTAGCGTTGAATCCGATCGTTTGAAACAGGACTTTAAGGAGTCGGAAGAAAAAGTTAAGTTTTTGACAAAAGACAACGGTATCCTGAACACCAAAGTGGCAGACCTGACTAAACGACTCAACTTACTAGATAGATAGATAGATAGAGTACTCTTTATTGTACACCAGTGATATTAACAATTAATTACATACAAGAAAAAGAATAGGTACAATTGGCGGTCTTATCGCTAAAAGCAATTTCTTCCAGACAACCAATGTATTGGAAGAAGCAACATACGGAATAGGGCAGTTATGGTGGCGTACACTATAAACCTCAATAATACATACTGTCATCATTTTACTTACATACATATCATAGTTATAATACAACATTATATACATACATATATACACATATAATACTATGCAAATATATAAATATATCTTACACACAATACAGAGAGTGTGCAATGAAAAATTTATAAATGAATTAAGTGGTGGTGAACCATATTTTTAAAGGACGCCAACGACTGTGCACGACGGACTGTTACAGGCAATACATTCCACAAGCAAACGGCTTGATTAGAAAAGGATTTATCGAAGTAGTTGGTAGAATGCATTGGTGTTTTCAGCCTTAGGTTCTCCGATGACCTTAGAAACCTTGAATGTGTGTCGTGAAGGAATTCAAATCGTTCTTTGAGGTAAGTGGGAGATGTTGGATTAAATAAGATATTATAAAGAAGAGATAATATGTGAGCATTCCGGCGAAGGCGAATTGGTCACCACTTGAGTCTTAAACGAAATTCAGAAATGTGATCATATTTGCGAAGGCCAAATATGAATCTAATGCAAAAATTTTGAAGTCGCTCAAGCTTGTTATATTGGTTCTCTGTGAGATCAAGATAGCTGGCGTCTGCATAATCGATTATAGGGAGTAGAAGGAAATGTGCGAGAGCAATTTTAGTGGCAGTAGGGAGAAAATTGCGCATTCTTCTCAAGGACCCTGCAGAAGCAAAAACTTTGCGACTAACTTCTTGAAGTTGCGGGCCCCAAGCGAGATTTCGGTCAATATAAACACCCAAATTTTTAACAATTTTGCTTATTGGTATGGTAATATCGTCAAACTTAATTTGGGGTAATTGTGACCAATCAATTCGGGAAGTCATTCTAGAGCTACCAATAATAATAACCTGTGTCTTAGTTGGGTTGACTTTGAGACCAAATTCCTTACTCTAAGTACTTATTTTGGATAGATCATCATTAATAGTGTTAACAGCTTCCGGCAACCTGACTAACGGAGCTTGAGTGTAGATTTGCAGATCGTTAGCATAAAGGTGGTATGAAGATTGTAGTTGGTTGGGAATAGAGTTAATAAAAACAGCGAAGAGTAAAGGAGAGAGAACGCCACCCTGTGGAACACCGGCATTAGTGTTGCACCAAGAAGAGTAGTTTTCTTCAATGCGAACACGTTGCCGACGCCCAAACAGGTAGTTACGAAACCAGTCAATCGCTGTTGGAGATATGTTAATAGAGCGAAGAATCCCAAGTAGAACATCAAAGTCCACAGTATTAAAAGCATTGCAATAGTCAAGCAGTGCAAGTATTGTTAAATTACTATTTTCCATTCCTGACCTTATATCATCCGTAATATTCACCAACGCAGTAACGGTACTGTGACCAGGACGGAAGCCAGACTGGAAAGGATTAAGAAGGGAATTTTTATTAAGGAATTGACTCAGTTGATCGTGGACGAGGCGCTCGAGAACCTTTGATAGAAAAGGTAATATAGATATGGTACGATATTCAGAGAAGGACGTGGGATTGCAGTTTTTCGGGAGTGGCGTTATTTGGGCTTCTTTCCAAGAAGATGGAAAGTGGCCGCTGGATATGGAATGGTTACAGATATGGCAAATGACAGGAAGAATTTCATCAAGGATAGGTAGGATAATATTACGGCTGATACAGTCACTGCCGACTGCATTGGATGTAATCGATTCTATGCTCTTTTTAACATCACAAGCAGGGAATTGACTAAAAACAAATGGAGAATAATCGGGCGCCGGTATGGATAAAAGAAAATTAAGAGTATTTGATTTTAATGTCTTATCCATGTGAGACGAAACAGAGAAATGTTGATTTAGGAGATTAATATCTAAGTCTTTAGAAATGTTGTTTTGGCGCGACTTGCCGACACCCATTGATTTAAGAAATTTCCAGACTTTTGCTGGATTTCCGTTTTGTATAGAAGTGTGAATATGTTGGCGTTGAGCATCCCTACACACCTTATTGCAATGGTTTCTAATGGCAACATATTTATTCCAATTGGAATCAGTGGTTCTAGCTTTATATTTGGATTTAGTTGCCACTTTTTTGCTCATTAACAACTTGATATCATCAGTCAGCCAAGGAGCCGGAAGATGTTTTACTCTAATAGAGCGAATAGGCGCATGGACATCAAATAACCGTATTAAGGTGAATGTGAAAATATTAACTTTATCATCTAACGAGTCCGACATAAACAAAGAATCCCAGTCAATGTTGGCAGCATCTTCACGAAGCATCTTAAGGTTAATGTCACTAAAATTGCGCTGCATAAGAATTTTAGCTTTAGCCTTAGGTGGCCGGACTTTATAGGATAGGAAAACTAAATCGTGATAAGAAAATGCGTCAGCTGAGCACTGCCCATGCTTAGCAACGTGTTCAGTTGAAGAAACAAAGATAAGATCAAGAAGTGACGGAGTTGAGTTCGGAAAATGATGGGTGGCCTGAAGCGGAAGCACGGATAGGTTACAGGAGCCAAGAACTGAGTGAAGATTAGAAGAGCGGGAGTTATTTTTGAGCAGAATTTGTGTTGAAATCTCCCATAATAATGCTATGACTGTAAGAAGGAACCAAATTTTCTAACAAATTTTCAAAAGAAGAAAAATAGTCTATACTTGACAAAGGACAGTAATAGACACCGAAAAGTAATTTAGAATGATGAAGCTCGATCTCAATGAAAAGATGCTCGCCAGCATTTGGTGGTGGGGGTTGTGTCGATAGTTCAATTAAAGAAAAGGGAATATTAGATCGGAGATATATCGCCACACCACCGCCACCGCCCGATGAGCGGTCGTTCCTAATGAGATTAAAGCCCGGAAGTGAATAGAGTGTAGATGGGAGACACGGCTTCAGCCAAGATTCAGAAACGAGTATAGCGTGGATATTTTTACAGTCAAAGCTGGCCAGCATATCGGAATAATGAGCCGGAATACTCTGAGCATTAATATGAACGACATTAAAGTTTCTAATGACATCAGAGAACGTCGATGTGAGAGTGTCAGCAATAGATGGGACACTAACAAAACTTTCATCGCCACTTTCCACAGAAAAAAACGATTCCGAATCGCTGCAACTGTTATGATCAGACATAATGTTGCATATACACTAATAATAATAAATTACTATTTAAATAGCTATGTAATGTATATGTAGTATTTAAAATATATATTGTGTTTACTAAATAATTATATAATATGACTCTATATGACAAAAAGAAATAAGTAAATATAAATAGGATACCATATACTACAGCTAATTTCAACTATACGTATATAAATTCGTCCACCTGCCGAACGTGTTATAACAAAAGAAAATAAGCTACAAGAAATAAAATGAAATTACAGCTAAATTAACAATGCAAAAACATTTTCTATAAATAAGAAACAAAAAAAAAATAAGTTTTAGGATTAAAAATAAAAAAAAAACAAAATAAATATGGATGATAAAATGGAAATAAAAACAAAATAGAAAATAATCAACTGCGATGCAATTGCATTTTGCAAGAAGTTAATGCCGAGATACTGAGTGAAAACGGAACGCATTAATAATTTAACAAAACGGAACGCCGCTGACATTGATAATCTTGGCATTATTGACGTTTAGAAAAATTTTAAACATAAACAACACAGTGACAGATAAAAAGTAAAATGTGTAACAAAATGTGGGCGTTTATACAACCATATCAATCAAAAAGAGGAACAGGAAATGTTATCTTAAAGAAAATTGTCTTGCGAATGACACTGCTGTTCACACACACACGCACAAAAAACAACAATCACTTTTTCACTCGTTTGGACTTCGGTACTGTGCCGGTCTTAACAGCAGCCGGTTTAACAGGGTCTTGTGTGATAGCGCTTATATCTGTTATAGACCGCACACGGGCCTGTGCCCCATCAGAATTAAGGACATACACTTCTCCATCTTTTGACCAACTCTTTGTTACGCCAAATTTCGCCCTCGCAGCGAGAAACAAGTTATGCCGCGTCTTAGTGAGAAACTCGGAGATTGTCACCCCCGAGCCTTTCAGTTTTGTCTTGGCGAACCACACTCTACTGCGAACAGCGACATCCACGAATTTTACAAGGATTGGCCTACTATTTTGTGAGGGCCGCCCCATTCTGTGGCATCGGCGTATATTGACGGTGTCAAAGTCACTCAGGCCCAGACGACCCCGGATGATGCTCACTACAGCTAGCGGTGTGTTCTCCTTGCTGTCCTCGGCCACACCATGTAGCAGAAGGATCTTTCTCCGGCTTCGTGTCTCCATTGCATCAACGGTTTGAGCCATCATAGTCAACTGCTGCTGAAGAGTGTTCAGAGCTTCAACTACAAACACTCTAAAGGCAGCAAACTCTGCAACCAGGCCTTCCGACGATGAGGTGTTTGGGGATTTCTGAAGTGCACTCTCGAAGTCTTCCATTTTTTTTAAAAACATGTCTGACAATTGTGGCATGCTCTCTTGAAGTGAGTCCATTGCAACCGAAGTGTAAAAGTAGAAATTAAGTGTGCTGTACTGGAGAAAACACTTATTCAGCAGGTATATAAGGTTAGTTAAGCATTGAACTTATTATGTACCTTAATGAAGTAGTATTACTATTAAAATTAATAATTAAAATATGGAGCTATAATAATTACGTGTTATTACTACAACCACCCGCAAAAAAAAAAAACAACATTCACGAGAAAATAACATTGAAATAAATGGATTACCTGAAAATAAGTCTGAAAATTTAATCTCGGCTGTTAAGCAATTATGCGCCTCAGTTTCCATACCGCTAGAAAATACAGACATACTTTCTTGCACGCGGGTTAGAACAATGTACGAGGGTAACAGTAGACCCCGTGCTGTAATTGCCAAACTCCCATCTACGGGCATAAGAGACAGCATTATTGCAGCAGTCAGCAAATTTAATAAATGCCATCCCACGAATAAACTAAACTCCAGCCAATTAGGATACGGCGGCTCCAAGTCACCAATATTTGTTTCAGAACATCTTGCTGCTTACTTCAAGGCACTCCATGCACGCACCAGGCTAGTGGCTAGGGAAAAAGAATACAAATATATTTGGATCCGCAATAGCCGAATTTTTGTACGAAAGAATGACTCAAGCCCTGCAAAGCAAATAAAAAGTTACGAATCTTTGAATAATTTGTAATTAAAGTATCAAACTGATATAATCAAGGACCGTATTAACAAATATAAAATTAAAGATTTACTACCAGAATTTCAGAGGCTTGAAGACAAAAACCAAAGAATTAAAATTAGCTGGACTAACGGCTAATTATGATGTAATTGTAGGCACGGAAACGTGGCTGGATGATAGCGTTTACGATAACGAGCTGTTCGGAAGTGGTTTCAATGTTTACAGAAGAGATCGGAGTTCTACATTTTCATCGGGTAAAGTTGGTGGAGGAGTAATCATAGCGGTATCTAAAAGTCTACAGTCCAAACGATTAAAGCACTTTGAAAGTACATACGTATTGTACGTACATATTGATTTATGGGTTTCTGTAAAGCACCAGCAAATTTTTCGGATGCCCAAAGAATTAGTTATTTGCACCTTATATATACCACCACCCGTTACATCACCCACATTGGACTCCATTCTTAATAATTGTAGTCAGGTCTTGCAGTCTTATTCTGGAGATATTATTATGCTGAGTGACTTCAATTTGGGTTTTATCGATTGGCGTTATGATGGAAGTGTTTGTTGTAATAATTTATCGCCCTTTAATTACAACTGTACTCTAGGATATAGCCTAATTGATTTTATGTCACTAAATAATCTATCCCAGTTTAACAATATTTATAATCACAATGATAGGGTCCTAGACTTAATCCTGTGCAATTTCGAGAGATTACGGGTACAAAATTGCGATTTCCTAATGATCAAAATCGACGCTCACCACCCTGCCTTAGTAGTAGAATTAAGAACGATTAATACGTCTAGCAAAACATGCAGGCGGTTTGCTACACATAATTTTAGAAAGGCAGATTACTCTTTCGTCATTAGGGAGCTGAAAAAGGTGGATTGGGCCTCGGAGTTGCTCTCACTTGAAAGTATTGATGTCGCAGTTTCAAAATTTTATGATAAAATTAACATAATAATCGATCTAACTATACCTAAGACCAAATCACATAAATCAAAGTATCCCTGTTGGTTCTCACGTAATTTAATTCGTTTAATAGGCGAAACAGATAAAATTCACAAGAAATATAAAATATACAAAAACCCAAGAGACCAGCTTGAATTAAAATTATGTAACAAGCGACTAGACACTGTGATTTCTTCCTGTTACTCAGACTACATTCACAAAACCGAAAAGGCCATATATACTAACCCTAAAAAATTTTGGGCATACGTGAAGCAGAACCGAGGTGGAACTTCGGATCTTCCTGGAGAGATGTTTCTCGATGACCGCAATGCCCAAATCTGTGACCTTTCCGCAACCTATTTTTCGTCAGTTTATGCATCGCCTATTAATGGTTCTATTCCTGTTGGTGGTGACGCATACCCTCAGATCTCACTTCACAATGTAGATATCTCTGAAAAATCAATTGAAAAGTTCCTAAAAGCAGTTGACCCTAGCAAAGGTGCGGGTCCAGATGGGATACCCCCGATCTTCATTAAAAAGACATACAGACATCTAACACTTCCATTAAAGATGTTATTTGAAATGTCTATGAAAACTGCTATATTCCCAAGTGTATGGAAATTAGCTAATGTGGTGCTCATTCATAAAAAGGGAGAAAAGGACAATTTAAAGAATTACCGACCTGCCTCAATTTTGAGCATCTTCCCAAAAATTTTTGAAAAAATTGTCTGTTCAGATGTTACAAATCACTTGGAAAGGGTAATTTCGAATTATCAGCACGGGTTTTGTAAGAAAAAATCAACAGTCAGTAATCTTCTTGAGTATGTGACAGATATCATGATGGGAGTTGATGGGAGGGCTCAAATTGATGGCATATATACAGACCTTACCAGTGCGTTTGTCAGGGTGGACCACAATATTTTGCTATCAAAGTTGGAATTTTATGGTTTACATGGCAAATTACTTATTTGGCTTAGTTCCTATCTTAGAGACAGACGAATGCAAGTCACAGCAAATGGTTTCACATCATCTTCTTCCTTCATTCCAGTGTCTGGCGTTCCTCAAGGTTCGCATCTCGGTCCTATTCTTTTTTTAGCTTTTATAAATGATATAACTAACAACTTTAAATTTAGTAAGTGTTCCATCTTCGCCGATGATTTAAAACTTTATAAACCCATAAAATGTGAAAATGATATCCTACTACTACAGTCTGACTTGAATTATATACAAGATTAGTGCCATACTAACGGAATGAATCTCAATGCATCAAAATGCATGCACATCAAATTTACGCGAAATAAACAAGTTATTCCTTCCAAATATTTCATAGAAAATGTCCAATTGATAGAATCAGATTCGGTCCGTGATCTTGGTATCCAAATTGATAAAAAGTTGAGCTTTGTAGAGCATATTGACAACATTATATCAAGATCGTGGAGAATGGTCGGCTTTGTTAAACGATTTTAAAGATCCTGCTGCGATATTAATCTTGTACAACGCCTTGATCCGCAGCATTCTAGAATACGCATCTCCCATTTGGAACCCACAATACAAAGTGCATTGCGATCGTATCCCTTGCCTTCAAAGAGAAAAACTGTCCATATAGAGCTGATTATAATACAAGAATGGATCACTTTAAAATGCTTTCTCTTGGGAAGAGACGAAAAATTGGTGACTTAACAACGCTGCACAAAATTATTCATGGGGCTATGATTTCTAGCGAATCTCTCTTGAGTCTTAATATAATGGTCCTGCGTACTTTGCCGAGATACCCAGTCACAAACACTTTCAGTCCATGTAGCTCAAGAACTAACTTGGGAATGACTTCTCCTCTTAATAGATTTATGATAACTTATAACGATATTTGCGCAAAAGGTGACATCTTCAATGATATAATATTAACGACATTTATTTCCAATTTAAAAAAACATCTGACATAGCTCAATCAATAATAATTCAATCTTACAAATTAATTCCATCCAATTGTACTAATAATCTAATTTTATTAAGTCTACGATACTAAAATTAATGTAAATCCTTTATGTTCTTATTGTTCATTTTGTTCAATTTTTTTTATAAATCGACATTTTCTTCTACATTATAACATTTATTGTAATTTATTGTAATCTACGTCTTTAATGAGTGCTGTATACACCTGTAAAGTCATTCCACACAGAATTTAAGAATTATTGTTACTTTTATTTATTGTAAGCATTTTTTGTAGTATGTCGTTGGTGTATCTATATATAAATAAATAAATAAATAAATAAATAATGATAATAGAGTAAATCAATCACTGTCAAATCTCCAAAAACTTCTCAATGGTTTCTTACTATATTTTATTAATTTATCTCAATCTGTACTTGCTACCAAGAGGGTAAGGTAGCGTTATGATAGAGAGTAGCTCCAACACTCATCATCTATGAATCACATTAGCAAAGAGTACGTTAACATCGTATTGCTCTGTATACATATAGCCAAAAAGTGTATAAAAAAACCGTGAAGTCAAGTGGATAATCTCAATTATAAATCGCAAATAAGTTAATAAGCGGGCGTGTAGCAAAGGATAGTTGTATAGTCAGATGAATACTAAAACATTGTAGCTCATAATATTATCATCATAAAATGCGAATAGATCTTCATGTATTCATTTAGTTTTAGAACAGAAGAAAAAAAATAGTAAATATTGCTGAGCATACCTTGTTGGTGTGTCCTGCTTCTGAAGTATGAAGAAACAAATAAAACACCTTTAGTATATCGTTATCAAAATACCTTTATTTTAGAACATCAATTCCGAGTGGGTACACGATACAGTTTTTAACAAATCCCGGTCACTCGATTCCTATGTCCGCTCCGTTCGAGCGCTCGAATCGTACTAACTTAAAAATGGCCGGTCTCATCAAATTATATTTGTATTTGAGTCAAATCAGATACCGTTTAAAATCAGCGTTTACGTTAAAGCAACAAATCAAATAAAATACTATTTATTTTCAAGAGTCTCCGTAACCGGCGAGCGTGTATGAGACGAACTATGAGAGTGGAGGAAGCCAGAGAGGTATATAAGGAAAGAACCTGTTGGAACTCTGTACTCTCTGCCTACCCCGCAAGGGATCTGGCGTGATGATAAAGATAGATAGATAGATACTATTTATTTTCTTTAACAATTCAAAGTCAGATAAAATACTCTTAAAATTCAAAATAAATTATTTCTAACCGGTAATCGTGACACTTGGTTTTTCGATTAGACGTGGGCGGAGGGTACAACAAACACTACTATAATTTAAATTTTGAAGGAATTTCTAACGTCAATGTCCTTGACAATTTTTGTTTGAAAATTTCCCTTGTCTGATGGCCTTGACAACAGTGAAAAGAGTGCTTAGGGCCCAAAATACAGATATAATTAATTAAAATAAAAAAGTCATCCATAGAAGTTATAGAGAAAATCTGAAGCTTTTTTCCGCTTATATTTTATACATATATCCAATATACAATTCAATAGAACATGTGCCATATACAGTAAGTTAGGTTTAACGAGGGAATATTCAAATCCATGATAGTTCATGCTTACATGTAACTAACAAACATATGCACAACAAAAAGCACTGATAAAGCACAGAGAAAATTTTGACAAAAAAATCGTAGTCTCTCGACGTGTGGGCAACCTTGCGCAAGAGACATGACCTATCTTATCTAAGGTCAATTACGCATGTGAAAGACCTTGAAGTTTGATCCGTTTCCCCTTCATACTTCAAACTGGCTTAGGACAGGCAATATACCTAAGTACTTAACAATACGTTCATTTTTTAATGTAATTTCACATTACAAAAATAAGTGTATGTAAATTGTGAACCACAACAATTTAAGATTAAGACATAATAAGACAAAGTTAATATGCACACTAGTATTTTTAGCGTATTTAAAAAATGGAACCACACCTATTTACAGAGATTAACTTGATTAATTAATTATTTACACGTTTTTAAATCAATCACAAAAATTGTTCAAAATGACCAAATCCTCGGGTAATGCACAGTTCGGCTCCTTTTTTTTATACTGTCTTTTATGCGGCTAAGTACGAACGGATCACTTCTTACGCTATCAAAAGCATTCGTGATACTCTTCTCTGGTCGAGTACTCCGTAGCATAAACGACTCTTATCAGCTCACCCCATAGATAAAAGTCTAACGGAGTGAGATCTTGAGAGCGGGCGGGCTCCGCGACCTATCCACCTATCACCAAAGTGATTGTTTAGGAACTCACGTACTCGCACCTGATAGTGCGCGGGTAAAATCCCTGCCCACACATTCACACAAAACCGGTGTTGATAAGCGTCCTGGCGCGCCACATAAGTATTTTCACTACTCCACCGATGTTCATTATGCAAATTAAATATCATGTTTATTTACTAACATTGTTGTTTTTTATTACGTTAGCAACCACGGGGTTGTATTTACGGAGGCGCATTTGACATGCGGAAATAGCGGCGCACTCGCATAGACTGCAGAGTGCGCGGGCGTGTGTCGGTCCGGTCGTGTCCTGCCGGCGCATCGGCGAGGGGCGGGGGCGGTCTTTTTCGACAGGATCGCGCGATCGTCACGTGTTTCACCGCATGATCACGTTATCGTTGCGCGCTCAGTATCCATAATTCATGTATTTTTTGAATAATTCCGTCACAAATTAAGTTTAAGTTTTTAAAGTGAAACTTTTATTAGATCGTCTCAAACTTTTTGGTCTGTGTGTTGCATGTCGCGTGACGGTCAGCCGCGGAGTAGGGATAAAGTGAAAGGCGCTCGCCAGAGCAGCCAAGGCCAATATGTTTCACTTTTACCGTGGTTTCATAAAACCACACAAGGATTTTTTTTTATATTTAGGACGAGAATCTAATACTAAGTACCCTCCCTCAACACGTCCCTCGTTTAACCTTACACTCTGTATATTCAAGATAGAGATTTTTAAAAGTATTATTATGGAAAATCAAATATGTACAATTAAATTTTACTCCATACATTAAATTCACGACCTTTTCATCTTCACTTTTATATATATTTCTTATAACAAATACGCAGTCCATTTATCAATAATCTTCTGAAAATAGAGCTTATTTTTGGACCCTATTAGGTTCCCCTTAAGCGCTGATTGGTGTTTGATTGGAATATACTATTACGACTTTAATACACCCCGATATCTCGTAAACCCCATATCGGGGAATGTTAATTTTAAAATGCATTACATACACTTAGGTCCCTAAGCGATCTGTCTAGAAAGATCTAGAATCCGCGCTTAAGGCTGAAACGTCTAGAAGGTTTCACCCCTTCAATTATAGCCGGCGCGCGGTCGCGGTATGCAAGTATAAGTATAACAATATCGCTTTGTGGGCCGCGCCGGCTATTGTTCGATGTACTTAGGGGGTTATCATCCGTTATAGAACTTTCATATGAGTATAAAAGGAACACAGAGCGCGGGGACGGACACAGTGGAGTTCTGGCTCGAGCGTAGTGGTTGCACGCTCGCCCTTAAGTCCGGTGAAGCTGTAAAGCCAACAGCGTATATCACTCAAAACTCACGGACGGACAAAGTCTCTTCTCGAAAGCGATAGTGATCGAATCGGAGAACAAGCGATCTAAGTGGAATACACCGGCGACTTTAGCATCGATATACGGATACTACGAGTGACTTAGCGACTTGGAAGCGGTATTTGGGTACTAACAAGAGTAGTGTGTGTGATTGGTTCGCGTGTGTACTTGTATTAGACGTACTGTTTTGTGGGTACAGCGCCTAATAAAGTACTGCCCACGGTATTCGGCATTTAATTACCCCGCTACGTAACACTACCGAAGTAATCGTCGCTAGCTCGATGCCCCCGCAGCGGCGCGGCGTGGTGCGGTTCTTACGTGATCTCGTTAAATCAGCTGCTGATTGACATCAAGTAGGTATTTCAAGTAAATGTTTCAGGGGTTTAATTAAAGTTCAATTTAATAAAATTAATATAGCAAATAATATTTTTTTTTGTTCTTGGTCGGCGAGCGTATATGAGACAAATTATTCAAAGTCAAAGTCAAATTCTCAATGTGCGATATATATATAAAGGTGGGACGCGTGCGCAGCTGCAGAACAAGCATCGCGCCGCAGCACGCGCGGAGCGGGCGCGGCGACGACGAGTCAAGGACGCGACGGAATTTATTAAAATCACCCGGGAAATTAATCTCCATCAATCTTGCCTCCCCGGGCGAGACGCGTCACTCATGGACGCCCCTCCCCCGCCGCACCGCGGGGCCTAGCGACGTATTGGTCCCTAAATATAGAAGTTTCAAAATAATTAACGTCAGCTTGACCATAGACTTCCTGGGATTTTGACAGATAATTAGTATCGATAAAACCATGTATTGCGTAAGATAAGAAAATGATGATGACCTGTTACTCTAGCACCAAATAATGCGCGTAGCGATCACGAGGTTCTGAGTTTAAAGCCTAGGTCAGACAACATGTAAATTTTCAATAGAAAAATGTCCAGTATCAGTTCCGAGTCTGACATTGTGCCCGGTACAATGGCAATAGACTCGTCCCTATCACGAGGTACCCTATGTCGTCGTAAAGTGCCATCCCCGCTTGGCGAATATAGGTAGGTGTCGGTGTTATGAAAATGAATTAGGTCGATATAGGCACGGTGCGTGGCGGGGCTGGGGGACTATTATATTTATATCTCGTAGTAGAACTCCGCCAGGGCTCGCTTAACCGCCGCAGCGCCCGGAACGTTCGGAACCGATAAGTGGTGGCTGAGACCAGGTGGAGTTATTACATGATCGCTTTCGCTCCGCATCCGGCCCGCGACTTGCATGTGCCAATAATTGCGGTGGAAGACAACACCTCCTCCTCCTCCTAATGCTTTCCATGGCATATCCCCAATACGTTGTCAGTGCAGGACGTGCTCACGCAGCTCATCACGAGCGGTGCTCGATATCAGAAGCATACTGTATGCGTTTAACTGCTGGTGTTGGCTGGTGGAGCGCCGGCGGCGGCTCGGAACGAGTCCAACACACTTCGGATGGAACTGCCGCTGAGAGATCGCCCGCTCACTCGTGCGCAAATACAGTCGCTATTCCAATTCATATAGTCATGAGCGACGGCGGGCACTGTATAATCCACACGTAAACATAACATAATATGTGTGTGACATTTAGAGAAACCTTTTTATAAACTAAATATAGCAGCAATAAGGAAGCAAATATACTGCCTGACGTAGCTACCATGAAATATGAACTGAATATATATGGCCTCTTTCGCCACACTCGAGTAAAGTGCTAGTTAATTACTTCTCGATTGGCGTTACTCGGCAGTTAGAACTGTTTAGTTTGACCATCGGATAGGGCTACTCAGAGATGATGAAATTCGTTCATAGACTTACTTACAATTTAATTGTCGACAAGTCCACTTCAGATTTTACTCGAGGTCGGTAAAACAGACCCTAAGGCGATGTTCTAATAGTGTGATCTGTGCAGAAGAGGCATGCGGGCAGGACGGGAACAGTAAGTAGCGGCACTAGAAAGAGACACGGATGCTCCGGCGCCAAACAAATACAATAACAGTAACAGTGTCGCAGTGCGCCGGCGCACAACCAGCGCGGAGCACAGCTTCATTGCCGCCAGAGCCCGACACATTGTTTGCACACAATAACCGTATTTACACAACAACACAAACGCGATCCGTTGACCTGGCGCTGGCGCGCGAGTTTGTACGACACGATGGCCTGAGCTGCCATACATCGCGTCGAGTCCAGCCATTGAGGTCCACATTATATACAACGTACATCAAATGAACAGACCCTGGAGGAAAAGTATTACAAACATTGAGGCTAGGCTTGAAAGATAAGAAAAAAAAGTATTTATGGAGTTTAGCTCACCGAAGCCATAAATATTGACACAAACGTGAAAAGATTGTACCCTGTATTTTATTCATTTTATTAGCATAACAGTTTTATTTACTTAACAACGTGCTCTTCAAAGTCGTACGTGAAACAGGCGCCTCTCTCACAAATTATTTCTTACACAAACGAAAAAGAACTTTATTAAACTGGAATGAAAGTTTTATCGGCATAACTTATTAATTTTATCGAGAAAGTCGACAGTATTATCTTCTTTTAGCGAAATAATTAAAATTGAATGAAGCGCGAGGCGGGGAGCGGCGCTCGTCGGTGTGTTTGTCGGGAGAGAAACTTCGCCACCATCTGCGAGCCACGGGCGGGCCGCGGACACGGGACGCTACAATAATTATTTTGTTTTATTCATTTATCAAGCAACGCACATGAATCGTCGTTCTATTAGAAGGGGAATGTCTCCATCCTGCGGTAGGGTCAGGCTGCGCGACTCGAGTCACACGAACGATTTTCGTTTATTTGGCATCTGATTTTATTTGCGCCATTTTGAAGGTTGTTGACGTCTGATAATACCCAAGCGCTGCACAACACACGCATACATAAATAAATAAAATAAATTATTGCATAATTATTATTTATTGCAAAACACATGTCGTCTTTATAAATATAAACACTTACAAAACAACGATCTCTCAGAAATGTGATCTAAAATTTTAATCACGTACATTTTGTACAAGAATAGAGAAATAAAATGTGTTCATTTATTATACGCGTTAAATTTTAAACGTTGCCCCATACTAGGATTTATTCCATTATCGTGGGTGCGTTTACAAACATGGAAATTCACATACACAAATATCCAGACGGAAACAAATAATTGTGGGCCACACAAAGATTGAGGTTGAGAGGTTTGAGAGGAGGCCCGTGACCAACGGTGGGACATTTTCTTAACAGGGCTAATATTATTACACAAAGATTTTTCCCGTGCGGAAATCGAACCCGCGACTATTCGACATAGTAGGCGGAGCGGCTTGAGCCCTTAACCACTGCACCAAATCGTCCGTTCGGGGTTAATGAAATTAATGTAATAAAACCTGCGACAGCAGCACAAGCTGCTCGACGATGGCCGGAACTCACTCGCCGTTCGATTGAACGGACTCCGCGGCGGATATTAATTCCGAATGAAACGGCTACGAGTCCGCATCGAACACATTATATTGACTAACGACAAAATTGAGCGTTCAGTTGGGCACGGCTCAGTACGTGGCCGGAATGTGCACAGAGTTCCGTCACGCTCCCGCCAAAATATTTGCGCTATAGCGTTTGGGTTTTCATGCAGTACAATCGGGTAGAATTTGAGAGATGCATAGCAGACCAGAAGGCCAATTCTTGTATTTAATATATTGTTAGCGCGTGATATAAAAATACGTTGGTAGTTTTAAATCCTTCTTATATTTGAGCTTCACAACCATCTCTGACAAGGTCTCGAGCACGTGTTCATTTTTAGATTTTATCCATTGACTTACGTCTGTTGGTTTGCCGCCATCTTGTTCAAATCGATCCAAAATGATTATTCGCTATATTAATACCAACACTGACGCCATCTAGCGACCAGTGTTGATATCGAAATATCAAGATGGCGGTACAGTTGTCAAACGCCAACCTTACAAGAAACAATATATATATCTATATATATATATAGATATATATATACTGTGTCCTTCGTTCTCGATATAAAACATATGCAGCTCTCTCGACTCGCTTGGCAGCCGCGCATCCTTTAGAGACTTGAAATGTCAACGCCTCCTCTATGGTATCTGTGGACATAACCTCTGCGACCATTCTTTTGAAAGCGCGGCAGCCGATGCCTTTAATAAAATTTTGGTCAACATTTAATTTAATAACCTTGTAATATGAGTGAAATTATATAACAGAAAGGTTTTAATATACACATGTGACCTTGTGAAATAAATTTAAAACATCGTACAGGCAAATTCAGAAAAATTTTACGTCCTGACAAAAAAGTACATTCTAAAAAGATCAACTAATCGTCAGCTTTCAGCTCAACTTGTTTATTTATATAATATCGAATATTTGGAGACGTGAGTTTCGTCATATTAAGACTTGTGAAAGCTTCATCACCCTAAAAGTAAACTTACGAAGTCTTATGTCCCTATTCGTGTAAAAACAGTTTAACACGCAATATATACCTATATTGCGTGTAAAACTGTTGTTATACGAATTGTTTATAGGTTTAAACAATTACTATATATTGGCGTCTCGCCTATAAATTGGCGATGTAATACCTCCAAGGAGAGAAATTAGGGGGACATTCATCAAAAATGATGATTGATGATAAGGATCGATGATAATTCAAGGACACGGGTGGTGTACGGGATGCATCGACGTGATCCGCAAGACTTGATGGTAATTCAAGGACACAAGTGGTGTACGAGATGCATGGCGTGATCCGCAGACTTGGGGCTCATACGATATATGTGCTGAAGGTCATATTACGCATAGATTTTACCCATGAGGTGTTCCTGTGCAGTTCACATTTCTACAATGGTAAGAATCAAAAATGTTACCTAACATACATACCTTAAACAGTAAATACAAAGACTATTGCTATAAACTATAAGCTATTTGTGATATTATATCTCCAAAAATGAGACTTTCTTAAAGGGTAATTAAAGGGGCATTGTTTATGAATAACAATACATTATTGAAAACATAACCCACTCCCTTGCAGAAACATAGTGTTTTGTATTGATTCCATTATTAGACATTCTTGTATAATAATTCTGAAATAGCCCAAAGTGGAGCTTATTACACAAAGAATTGTGCAAAATTATGAGCACTTGTATTAAAAAGGTAAATTCATCAATATTTATCTCTGAACAGGGTTTATAAAGAGATGAGCCAAAGTAATCTCTAGTTATGGCAATACCTGTTGTAACTGACAAGTAACAGAACTGTGGAAATATTCCAAATATATCTCAGCCTACCGATGCTGAGACCGGCGGGTTGTGGGATAATTTGTGTTTTACACATACATCCTTAAAATATAATATAAAATACCTGGTCTATCCAGTTATCATAAAAATAATAATTATCTATCAATACTATCAGCCCAGGCCCTTGACAGGGTAGCCAGAACAGATGAGTCCTAACAATACAGTCATGAAACATTTACTGAGATAAGAACCTTCATGGTCAGCAGTATATATTTTGTATTAAAGGAGTTTTAATATAGTAGAGTACCAATATGGAATTATAACTATCTATTCAAAACCAGTAGTTTAAATTTCAAAAAAACCCCAGTGTTATAACCAACATAGAACAACAATCCTCATCCGGGGTGTAAAAATATTAACCCACAGTGTACCCATCAGCCTACCAAAAACAAATCCCAATGGACATTGGAAGTCTCTTACCAGAGAATGTGAGGTAAGAAAAGCATGCTAGGCATTTTACACAAAGACTTGGTTTTAAAATTACTGAAAAATTCAGTAAAACATTCAGGAATACAACATGGGTTTTACAAAGATACCATAATATTGGAGGCTAAAGGTATTCACTGACTTTGATGTGTGTGTGTGTGAATGATGTACGCTGTTGGCCGCGAGGCCTTTACAGCTTCACCGGACTTAAACGCGAGCGTGCAACCACTACGCTATAGTCAAACAGAAGGGCAAGAGGCGACATACTCGAGGGCGCTTCTTCGAGGCGCCCTCGGTTGGGACAGTCGCTGTAGGGGGACGGGTGCACTACTAAGTGCACCGGTCAACCGCTGGCTATGGGAGGGGATCTACTACGTCGTCGTCGTCGCCCGTATTCTGAGCGGAAAGAAGGGATGACAAAGCATCGGGGGGGTCAGTGAGAACATGTCGCGGGCGGCGTTGGCGGCAGGGGTCGGGGGGGAGATCATAGTCGGCGGTGGTTACGATTAACGGATTCACTGACTTTGATATGTATCTATGACACTAATAAAAATGTGTGTCTGTCTGCCTTTAACGGCAAACATAACTTTATTGGTTTTATGCAAGTACTTGCAATCCAGAAAAGTGAAGGTTAAACAATCTGGTCCTACATATGTTTAACATTACGTATAGAAACATTATTATTAGAAATATAATAATTTTTAATAATTGATATACAATTTATAGCCATTTCATAAGAATTTTATTAAAGATCACAACTGTGCTATAAACCTTATCCCACAAAGAAACTAAATGATAATAATAGACCTTAGAGTCGTATTAAATATGCTCATAAAAATTTATTACGAGATATTCAGCTTTCTATTGGGTAATGAGTTCAATGGTTTTGGTTTTTGTTTGATTACGTCCTCCATCATTTATAGTGTTATTAATATATTAGAAATTTGAGACACACACAGAGGAAAGATTATACATCAATTCATGAATTGAAGAATTAGATGTTTTTACTGTGCTTTTTTTTGATCATATGATAATCAATAGATAATATTTGCTTAAATAATATTATTTAAGAAATTAATAACTAAAAAAAATAGTATTGGGTTCAGTTTTTGAATGTGTACAGTTATTTTGAGCACCAGTGATGTTTTTGGTACAGTTAGGATATCAGAGATATAACACAAGCACAACCTGCTACCATTATAGAAACAGTTGGTTTTAGAGCACTAGACATGCTGTAATTTATTTGAAGGTGTGTTAAAAAATATTGGATTGGAGATGTTATACAAAAAATTTGCAATTTTCACATTGTTATATTTAAATTATTACATCCACATGTTACATGTATTTTATAAATATGTATCTATATATAAAAAGAAAATAAAGTCATGCAAATGACTTAATAATAATGTCTATTTAAAACATTTAACGATATTATGTTGACATGCTATAGTTGATGAAATATTGAGCTACAATATTTGAAAGCATAGATAATCGAGATTAAACAAAAATAATCAAAAGTATATTTTTATCACAGGTATGATAAATATTATGTAGTATCAGCAATAATCTTAGTCTTAAGGAACTTGATATTATTTATTTATTATTAATTATGGCACCACGCCTGATCCCAAGTGGGTAGGCGAGGGCACAAAATATTATTATGATATTAAACGAAATAAGAATGATATGTATGTACTACATGTATAAGTTGAGTGACACTCAATTCTCACGGTTGGACATCTAGAACTAACTAGAAAGCTAATCATTACAGTTTCTACTTATAAAAAACAGCACATGCAAAGAAGCAGAGGAAGTGTGGCATTTCAGCGAATATAAAAGTTCAGTTATGAATGGGATTCCTAATATCATAAAGTTATAGTCCGTGGTTGGGTCTTATCTTCTTATCTTAATGTTGGCATACCGGACCGAGGAGACCTCTGGCGCACTTCGACCCATGAGATCTTTTGTGCTGTCCTTGCCCTAATGCTCTTACGTACCTGAAGTCTCTAGTACTCCCTGTATTAAGTTGTAGATTCCAGCAGGGGGACAGAGCTGTAGTTCTTCTGGGTTTGGATAGGCCAATCCCAGCAGTTCCATTCGCCGCGCAGCCAGAGCGTCGCAGTGACAGAGGACGTGCTTCATGGTTTCAGTTTCTGTGCCGCGCTCCTGCATACCACGTCGCCGCATAGGTTCATCTTGTGTAGATGTTCTTTCGTGCCATGTGGCCTGTGAATGCTCCAGTTATTTGCCTTAGTTGTAGTCTACTATATTTTAGTAGTCTCTTGCTGTCGCTCTCACACCATGCGAAAAGAAATTCCTTTGAGTGTCGAAGCCCTGTGTGTGTTTCCCATTCTTTCCTGTGTTGTTCTTGGGCATATTTGAAAAGTGCGCCTCTATAGGCACCGTCTGGTATGCCTATGATCGGTTCTGGACCAACGGGTTTTTCTATTGCTCCCTTTCTGGCTTAGTCATCCGCACGCTCATTGCCATCAACTCCCGTGTGCCCAGGGACCCAGACTAACCTGACCATGTTGCGCGCTTCACATCTGTCAAGAAGGTATGCGCACTCCGCAGCCAGTGCTGAGTTTAGCTCATAGGAGCTGACAGCTTTGAGGGCAGCCTGACTATGTACTACTACAAATGTAGATTTTCTTGCCCGTGATTCGTTTGTCCAATATCTCTTTTGCACAAATGTTTATCGCATAGGTCTCTGCCTGGAATATTGATGTAAACCTGCCCATGCTTTGACTAAGGCTGTATCCTTCCGTGTATACTCGGGCTCCCGTCCCAAACTTGGTTTTGGACCCGTTAGTGTACCATATCATTTGTTCCTTGCCTTGCTTATTTAGACCACTTTTCCATTGTTCCCTGGTTGGGATGTGAGTGCTAAATCTTTTATTGAACATGTATGTGGTCAAGATCTTGTCACTTCTCATGCCCTTTATGTCATCTAGTTCCTTGTCCGGTTCTAGCTTAGTGTGTTCGAGGCCTGGCGCCGTTATGCTCCATAGTCCAGCTTTCTCTAGCCTATAGAGTGCCTTCCTTGCCTCAATCTCAATGACGATGTGTAATGGAGTCAGGTTGGGTAGCCTCTCCATAACTGCGGTCCGTGTTGTTTTGAATGCGCTTGTGATGGCCAGGCAGGCTGTCCTCTGCAGTTTTGTTAGGGCGTCCCTGCCCGTCTGTGTTTTAGTTCTAGGCCACCACACGATGCATCCATACGTTAATATCGGTTTTACCATAGTGATATAAATCCAGTGCATTATTTTGGGCTGTAGTCCCCATGCCTTTCCATACGCTGACCTACACATATTCAGCACTCTCGATGCTTTGGCTATGGTTTGGTCAACATGTGTATGCCACTTTAGTTGCTTGTCTAGAGTCACCCCCAGATACTTGACCTCAGTGGCCCATTTAATTTTATTTCCGTACATATGCAAGTCCTGTAGACTCGTTAGTACCTTTTTCCTTGTGAACAGGATGACATTAGTCTTCATCGGGTTGACCGAGAGGCTATTTGTCGTGCACCAGTTTGTTACTATATCTAGAGCTTCCTGCATCAGAGTCGATACTGTGTTTAAAAACTTCCAATTGATTGCTATCACTATATCATCCTACCTCCTATCCTACTCCGTAGAACGGACCTTTGTTGATTATCTTCAAGAGAAAGTCCACTACCAGGCTCCACAGAGTCGGCGATAAGACCCCTCCTTGCGGGCATCCTTTAGTAGTTCTTACGGATAGCCCTTCTCCTAATAAAGTGGAGATTTATGACATCGATATTATAACGGAACTGCATATACATTTCCATTAATTACGACAACTGGATTTAAAATAAATAATAATACTCTCTGCACTCTGTACTCCCCGCCTACTCCGCAGGGAATCTGGCGTGATGATATACATAGAATAAATAATAATCAGCTTATAGCGTCTCCTCCTACATATTCAATGTGCTTAGTAGTACATGATCTGTCGACCTTGCCATCGCGCTTACTCTTTTAGGAGAGAGTTATATTTTACCGGAAATATATGAAATTTAGGAATGATATACAATTCCTAGGAATTGCATACAATGCCGAGCGTATTAAGAAAATATGTAAAATAATTTGCCAAAGATTTATTAATTCACACATTTCCTAGGAAAGGTATATATTTCCTAGAAATTGTGTACAATTTCAAAAACTAGTACGGTAGTAGGAAATGTATTAAAACTCATTATAAAAGAACACGTATAAAGTTTGTAGAACAAGCTAGGCGAATAATAAAAAAATAGGTTGGGTTAGATTAGACTTGCGACTTGCTTGTGATAATCATCTAAAATTGGACAAAACGAGAATTGTCACCGTGATGGGTGGGTGTCACAATTGTGGTGGGGATCGAGATCCTGCCCAACATACCCTAAAAGAAGGCTCAGCGCACGACTCGCAGCGGCGGATCCTGTTCATCCGGATCGAACTGGACTTTACCAGTGAAAGTATTGACTATACTGGCAGAGGAATCGGTGTGGGAAGAGCTAGCCTCCTTTTGCGAGACTGTGAAGTGCTAGTCGAGCGTGACCGGGATCGATTTAATTCCACTCTGTGGAGATGACGTTGCCAGGCCATGGTACACCCCGTCCAGGCTTCTTAGCCCCTTTAGACTGAGGATACCGCCCTGGGTTATTAGCCAGTACCACCATTACCATCTGGCAAGAAATCACTTCTATACTAATGTTGCAGGGGCATCTTCGGGCTTAAGGGACGCGTGGAGTGGTCCACGCTGCACTGGGAGCACCGAGTCGGTGCAACAAGGAAGCATGACTAGTTCCCTCCTTCCCCTAAGGCGAGCTATTCTGTGCGTCGTGCAGGGGAATCGGTGCGATTATCGTGGGAATTCGGGAGCCCTTCTATGGGTTTGATGACGACCACCCTTGGGATTTTGAATCAGTGATAGTACGCATATCCCTCTCTCGAGTGCTCCCCAAGCGTAGCGGACGTAGTTTGCAGGATTTTTTTAGGTGCAAAAAAAACTTTTGATACTCAACCAAAAATAAATATAAGAAATATCGAAAATCCTGGATGCCATGCAAATTCTCCCATTATAGACACCCAAAAGCTAGTACAAGATATCACAAGGGAAATGAAGAAGCCTCGAGATCACTTTACAGTTCCTTAGCGCTCAAATGAGTGACATGCAACTGTCTATTAAAAAGCAAGACACCATCATCAAAGGTCTGGAACAAATAAATCAAGACCTACACAACAAAAACCAAGAGCTTAGATTAGCTGTGCTGGAACAAGCGCTGAATGAACTTGAACAACAACGCCTGGCAATTTCTGTTGAGATAGCTGGCCTACCGGATATCCCTGCGAAAAATGTTCACGCGATTGTAGAAAAGATAGCATCAAAACTGGAGGACAATAAGAACGAAATCCAAATGTCAGCACGGCTACCTGGATCAAAAGAAAAACTGGGCCCTATTATAGTGGAACTAAAAACAAAAGCTGTGCGGCATCAGTGGATTGCCGCTAGTAAAGAAAAATGCCTCACGGTCGGAACCGTAACATCGGATATTCCACAGGATGAAGAAAAAAAAATGAAAAAAAACTATATGTATTATGCTCAGTATTATTCATGCATAAAAGCATCCTACAATCCTTAGATTACACAGACATGACCAAAAGAAGGCTTTTTAGAGTTTCGTTACCGGTAATTCGCACAACTTTTGCTAAAAGATTTCATCCCTATATAACTGCTATTATTTACAACAATACATCTAAGTTATGTGACATCCGATTTTGCTCAGTACATGGGGCTAAAAGTAAGATAAAAGAATGGATAAATACCCTTTCATACGAGGAAATTGAAAAAATAATAAATACATTGCTATAATAGGTACTTACATACAATATATTATACATAAATATATCTTAATTACATCTATAAAACTATGTGCTATAAAATACTTCATTGTTATTATGTTTATTTTTTTTTAATTTAAAAATTACGAGTCAAAATTGGACTGATTTTTGGTTTGTTTATATTTTTGTTACTTTTTTACCTCTATTTTTGGTGTTTTTTTTGGATTTTAATAACAGATTTTATAACATTTAATGTTTAGCAAGTTAACTGTACTTGCGTGCAATTGTCGTAGACGTATTTGTATGATCTCTTTAGTTTGGGACCCCTCGATACAGGCATGCCTAGTGAGGGGACCATGTATAAGAATTTATATAATAAATGAACCGCCAATTGAGTTTTTGGCGGGAAGTCGAAGAGTGATGTTGTCAATTTGTTTTAATTTCCAAAACTTGTGTTATTTTGACTAATAATGTGTAATGTTGGTGGAATATTAACCATTATGTGTTCTTATATGTGCATGAGTGAAGGTAATTGTAACAAAGCGATAAAACGTGCCTTTTCGGCTTCCCTCAAAACGGCCGTCTCAATTGGTATGTAAAGTATCCACCGCTTTACTATCCAGGGTGGGGTACTTCATTAATTTCATTATCATCGTTGCCATTAAGTTCATCGGGGAATTGAAATAATTTAAACAAACACGATTATATATCTCACTGGACACTGGCAAAATACACTTAAAATTAGTGTGAAGCCATAATTTAAAGAAGAAGAAGAAGAAGAACCGCCAATTTACAAATTTTTAAATGTGTAATTGTGTTCTTGTGTTGTACATTTAAATTTGAGAATAAACATTTTTCAACATCCTACTATAGACAATTCCTAAGAAATGTATGAAATAAATTTATTTTACACATTTCCTACGAATTCTACACATTTCCAAAACAGAAACCGGGAATGTGTCTATTCAGGATGTCAGTAGATTATAGCGGGGTAAGGGAGTGACAGGGAGTGTCCTAAATTAGTTTTTCTCGAAGTAACTTTTTCTGTTTCATTTATTTATCGTATAAATATAATAAAAGACAGTTGCTTAGAATAGCATTTTAAACCACTGAGGTTTGTACCACGCTACACTAGCTAACATCGAGACTTATTACAAAAACAAATAATTAGATATTCATGCAAAGCTTAGCTCTTAAATTAGTTACAAATATTATAACGAATAGCAAATAAAGATTACAGAAAAAAATGGTAAGGATTTCTAGGCAAGTGCATTATGAAAATCATGATCAATTATTGCATATGTTATTCAAGTAATAAGTTTTAAGTTTTTGTTTTATGTTTTTAGTATTTAAATTATAGGTATATATAGGTAGGCGGCCGATCGCTCGCCGTACGTGTTATTCGCGCGCGTCGTGCAAAGTTGCCCCTGCACAAATGCCCGAGTACATACAGCATGTTCAATTTCTTTCCTCAGTTCTGGTCTGAAATAATATTTTCTGAGTAATTCGTACTTTACTTGAGTATGGATAGGTAGGATGCCGCAATGCTTAAATAATCCTTTGTGGTCGTTATGAAATTCCTGTCGGATCTTATTTGAAACTATATTTTTTAGGATCCTTATTTGTAGATAGTAAATTTGATCAAGATATGTATTATAGGTGCGCCCGTAGCTACTCAGCCCGTATTGTATATACGATCCAGCAAGGGAGTTATATAACATCAGCTTTACTTTGTAGGGGATTTAGTTTTTTAGCATTATAATATTGGCTAGAAACTGTCTAAGCTTAGTAAATACCGATTCTACATGGTTACTCCAGTTAAATTTGCTATCTATTTGCAGACCAAGGTATATCTGTTTGTCTACCACATCAACCTGGGGGCAACGACAAGTATTCGTATTTGAGTCATGTAGGCATTTGTGATCGTGGGCTACTAAACTACTTGATTGTGGTACTATTTTAATATGTGGGGATTTGATAACAACTAGTTTGGTTTTGTTAGCGTTTGGGACAATATTAGCGTCATGGCACCACTTGAAAAGCGAATTAAGGTCGGGTTGTAACATGTCGTAGACCTTTTGTGCATCTTTGTCGGCAACAACCAAACAAGTATCATCTGCGAATTGGGAAGTCGTGCTGTTTGAGATGATCTTACTCATATCGTTCACATATGACAGAAAATGGAGTGGACCCAGTACCGATCCTTGTGCTGTACCCTCAGTAACAGTTATTGGATTACTGTAGTTCTGGAGGTAGTTTTTTGCACCATTTAAGCAGAGATCCCCGTATACCACAATTTTCCAGTTTTATAATTAGCTGTTCATGCTGCAGGGTATCAAATGCGCGAGAGAAGTCAATGAATAAAGCTAGCACATATTTTTTATTATTTAAGTGCTCATTGACAGTATCTGTGAATTGTAGTAGAAGATCGGTAGTGATTTTCCCGACTGGAAACCGAATTGATTCCGGTATATAACACCATGTTTGCTAAAATAATTGTGTATTTGTTCACCAACAAATTTTTCGACCATTTTCTCAATTGTCGAAAGTAGTGTTATAGGACGATAATTAAAGTAATCATTTCGCCTACCTTTTTTGTGTATCGGTCGAACACAGCCTATCTTTAATTGATCAGGGTAGGTACCGGTTTGAATGCTGGAATTTATGAGATAAGCAATTGGCTCAGATACATCTGTTGCAATTGTTTTTATATATGATACTCTAATATTATCGATACCAGGTGCTTTGTTTGATTTTAAGATTTAAAAATTTTGTGAATTTTGTCACTCGTGGCTTTCTGTAAATATATACTGGAATCAACCGTTTGAAAGTATGTGTTCGGGTCTAGAAATTTTGAACTACAATTAGGAACGATATCTTTAACAGTCTTGTCAAATCCAGAAGAATCGAAGTCTCAACAATATCCTTAGTAGTCATTCCCTGCCCCTCAAATGCTTTTGTTACCACTTCATCAATAAACAATATCACTCGACCTAGCATGTTATTAATAATTTGGTAAACTTTCTTCATATTTTTTAAATTATCTTGTATCTCTTCAATATAGTATTTATTCCGTCTGGTTTCTAAAATCTTATTGGCTAAGTTTCGTGTTTTGTTATATTCCAGTCTTAATTTCAAGTTACTGGTGTCATTCCTTCATAAAGTGAATAATTTGTTGCGTTTCTCACAAAGTCGAGTGACATTTCCATCAATCCATGGCAATTTATTGGTACCATTTCGTTTATTGTGGTTATAAGTTTTGTTGGTTGTTGCAGACTTAATAGAATTTTGAAAAGAGCTGTTTATAAAATTATATATTTCAACTGGAGAACTCATATCATTAGTCGACCCCCATTGTACTTTTTTGAGTTCTTTATTGAGACATTTGTAATCCGTCACTTGTTTTGCAACACGCTGTATATATTTGGGTGCTGCTTCTGTGATGCAGGCAACTACAACCGCACGATGATCGGCCAGTATGACATCTAACACCGCGGTGTACGGATGTAATGTGGGGAATCGTGCGAAAATGTGATCAATGCAGGATTTAGTGGTTACATTCCGTTTTTTTTTTTCAATTCTTGTGTTATCAGATATACCACACATTAATCCGTACTCGCTGAGTGTTTGAAGATAAGAGTCCTTGAATGATGAGTTGCTTTTTAGATCGATATTAATGTCGCCAATCAATTATAAATTCTGCATAGGATCATGTTTTGAAATGCATTTACCTAACTCTTTGACAAAAATGTTTTTGTTTGGGGGTGTCTATACACAGCACTCACAACTACGGACTGGTTAGAATTCAGTTTTATAGTGCCACATAAACATTCAAAAGTGATTGTATGTATTGGTATTACGGTGAATTTAAAGTGGTTCTGAATGTAAATAATAATGCCACCACCCCGTCTGTTTGATCGTAGTTGTGGGTACATATTATAGCCGCCCGGTACATTAAATAGTTGGATAAAATCTTTCGATATACCAGCTTCCGTGATGACTATCACATCCAGAGGGAACGGACTGTTCTGAATAACTTCTAATAATTTTGTGTAGTTCTTAATCATTGATCTAATATTAATGTGTATGTATGAAATATTTAGATGACAGTTAGTGGGTAGATAATGAGTAATTTTTTTTAGAGTAAAACAGTTCAATATTTCTTTAACTTGTGTATCCATATTATTCGGTAAAAATGAACATAAGTAGATTTATTAAGAGATAACAGAAAGATAAAAAGAGGCTTATGACTGTTTGAATTGAAAAAATGAAAATGAAAAATGTTTATTATCAAATTCTCAAATTTAAATTTACAACACAAGAACACAATTACACATTTAAAAATTTGTAAATTGGCGGTTCATTTATTATATAAATTCTTATACATGGTCCCCTCACTAGGCATGCCTGTATCGAGGGGTCCCAAACTAAAGAGATCATACAAATACGTCTACGACAATTGCACGCAAGTACAGTTAACTTGCTAAACATTAAATGTTATAAAATCTGTTATTAAAATCCAAAAAAACACCAAAAATAGAGGTAAAAAAGTAACAAAAATATAAACAAACCAAAAATCAGTCCAATTTTGACTCGTAATTTTTAAATTAAAAAAAATAAACATAATAACAATGAAGTATTTTATAGCACATAGTTTTATAGATGTAATTAAGATATATTTATGTATAATATATTGTATGTAAGTACCTATTATAGCAATGTATTTATTATTTTTTCAATTTCCTCGTATGAAAGGGTATTTATCCATTCTTTTATCTTACTTTTAGCCCCATGTACTGAGCAAAATCGGATGTCACATAACTTAGATGTATTGTTGTAAATAATAGCAGTTATATAGGGATGAAATCTTTTAGCAAAAGTTGTGCGAATTACCGGTAACGAAACTCTAAAAAGCCTTCTTTTGGTCATGTCTGTGTAATCTAAGGATTGTAGGATGCTTTTATGCATGAATAATACTGAGCATAATACATATAGTTTTTTTTCATTTTTTTTTCTTCATCCTGTGGAATATCCGATGTTACGGTTCCGACCGTGAGGCATTTTTCTTTACTAGCGGCAATCCACTGATGCCGCACAGCTTTTGTTTTTAGTTCCACTATAATAGGGCCCAGTTTTTCTTTTGATCCAGGTAGCCGTGCTGACATTTGGATTTCGTTCTTATTGTCCTCCAGTTTTGATGCTATCTTTTCTACAATCGCGTGAACATTTTTCGCAGGGATATCCGGTAGGCCAGCTATCTCAACAGAAATTGCCAGGCGTTGTTGTTCAAGTTCATTCAGCGCTTGTTCCAGCACAGCTAATCTAAGCTCTTGGTTTTTGTTGTGTAGGTCTTGATTTATTTGTTCCAGACCTTTGATGATGGTGTCTTGCTTTTTAATAGACAGTTGCATGTCACTCATTTGAGCGCTAAGGAACTGTAAAGTGATCTCGAGGCTTCTTCATTTCCCTTGTGATATCTTGTACTAGCTTTTGGGTGTCTATAATGGGAGAATTTGCATGGCATCCAGGATTTTCGATATTTCTTATATTTATTTTTGGTTGAGTATCAAAAGTTTTTTTTGCACCTAAAAAAATCCTGCATACTACGTCCGCTACGCTTGGGGAGCACTCGAGAGAGGGATATGCGTACTATCACTGATTCAAAATCCCAAGGGTGGTCGTCATCAAACCCATAGAAGGGCTCCCGAATTCCCACGATAATCGCACCGATTCCCCTGCACGACGCACAGAATAGCTCGCCTTAGGGGAAGGAGGGAACTAGTCATGCTTCCTTGTTGCACCGACTCGGTGCTCCCAGTGCAGCGTGGACCACTCCACGCGTCCCTTAAGCCCGAAGATGCCCCTGCAACATTAGTATAGAAGTGATTTCTTGCCAGATGGTAATGGTGGTACTGGCTAATAACCCAGGGCGGTATCCTCAGTCTAAAGGGGCTAAGAAGCCTGGACGGGGTGTACCATGGCCTGGCAACGTCATCTCCACAGAGTGGAATTAAATCGATCCCGGTCACGCTCGACTAGCACTTCACAGTCTCGCAAAAGGAGGCTAGCTCTTCCCACACCGATTCCTCTGCCAGTATAGTCAATACTTTCACTGGTAAAGTCCAGTTCGATCCGGATGAACAGGATCCGCCGCTGCGAGTCGTGCGCTGAGCCTTCTTTTAGGGTATGTTGGGCAGGATCTCGATCCCCACCACAATTGTGACACCCACCCATCACGGTGACAATTCTCGTTTTGTCCAATTTTAGATGATTATCACAAGCAAGTCGCAAGTCTAATCTAACCCAACCTATTTTTTTATTATTCGCCTAGCTTGTTCTACAAACTTTATACGTGTTCTTTTATAATGAGTTTTAATACATTTCCTACTACCGTACTAGTTTTTGAAATTGTACACAATTTCTAGGAAATATATACCTTTCCTAGGAAATGTGTGAATTAATAAATCTTTGGCAAATTATTTTACATATTTTCTTAATACGCTCGGCATTGTATGCAATTCCTAGGAATTGTATATCATTCCTAAATTTCATATATTTCCGGTAAAATATAACTCTCTCCTAAAAGAGTAAGCGCGATGGCAAGGTCGACAGATCATGTACTACTAAGCACATTGAATATGAAGGAGGAGACGCTATAAGCTGATTATTATTTATTCTATGTATATCATCACGCCAGATTCCCTGCGGAGTAGGCGGGGAGTACAGAGTGCAGAGAGTATTATTATTTATTTTAAATCCAGTTGTCGTAATTAATGGAAATGTATATGCAGTTCCGTTATAATATCGATGTCATAAATCGCCACTTTATTAGGAGAAGGGCTATCCGTAAGAACTACTAAAGGATGCCCGCAAGGAGGGGTCTTATCGCCGACTCTGTGGAGCCTGGTAGTGGACTTTCTCTTGAAGATAATCAACAAAGGTCCGTTCTACGGAGTAGGATAGGAGGTAGGATGATATAGTGATAGCAATCAATTGGAAGTTTCCAAACACAGTATCGACTCTGATGCAGGAAGCTCTAGATATAGTAACAAACTGGTGCACGACAAATAGCCTCTCGGTCAACCCGATGAAGACTAATGTCATCCTGTTTAACTTCCCTCCGGAACGCTTATGCGATCAGACGTGCATCCGTACAAATTTTATTTTAAATTATTTTAATAAATTTTAAATAAAAATTAATTTAAGTGAAGTACTAGGCGCGCATAACCCAGTAGCAAACCCAAAGTAGTGGAGGAAGCAGGACAACAACAACTGCGACAGTGCTAGTGAGCGGAGCTACGCCTGTGACTACGCTGCTCTTGCGCCGGCCTACGTCATATTCGCCGCTTGCCCCCATTCATAAGAGGCAGCGATAAGCGGGTTGTACCTGGCATTTTAAAAGTATTATATTGAAGACTCTTTCGTACACCGTTACTATGCCACTAAAACGAACACCCCCTGCCTCTGCAGCCGTGGCATTGTCACCGACTGTTGCAACTGAGAAGGTACGAAGTGCTGCATTAACATTCACTGCAACTACGAATGAGTCGCTTCTGCACCATTGTGGATCGGAGCCTGATCTCCACTCATATGCGGTCAAAACTACTGAGCGCAAAAACGAAAGCATGATGAAGAATATTGTGACATCAAGGAAATTATCAAAGAAATGTTCTCGTCATTCTCAAAACAACAGGAAAGAAGATTTCAAGAACTCCAGACGAGTCTGGATATAATGTCAAGCAAATATGACGAATTTCTGTTAAAGATCACCTCACTGGAGAAGGAAAGAAAGGCGGATAAAATTCTTATTAAGGAATTGGAAGAAAAACTAGAAATATCTGAGCGAAAATCCCGTGGAACCGGTATTGAAATCCGAAATATTCCAAAACAAGATGGGGAGACCAAAGAAACTCTATGTAGTGAAATTATGCAACTAGGTAAGACCATAAATGTTAATATTGAGTGGTCGAGCATTAAAGATATATACCGACTGAAATCAAAAGATGCCTCTAACCCGGTTGTTGTGGACCTTACAACCGTACTTTTAAAAGACAAAGTTCTTAAGGCCGTTAAGTGCTTTAACAAAACCAAAGTAAAAGGTCTCAAGTTAAATACTACCCATTTGAACCCTAAATACCAATTAAAACCTCTGTACGTTGCCGAAACTCTAACTCAAAAAAATCAAAAGCTATTCTTTTTAGCAAGGCAATTTAAAAGTCATCATGGGTACAACTTTTGCTGGACTGTAAACGGGACTGTGTATCTTAAAAAAACAGAAGATTCGCCTCACATTCGTATAAACCACGAGACAGATCTAGATAAGTTAAGGAACAAAATATGACTATTTACTGTAATAGCGAGCCACGATAAAATGTTGCCTTTTTTTGTATTGCATATTATTGCCTCTCATATAATCCTAGAATATCTTAGTTTTTGTTGCATATTATTTAGAATATGTTTACAACCAATCTGTAATAAGTAATTATTTGATGTTCCTACTAAATTAAGGTATCTTGTACACCCATATAAAACCTTACTATGGATTCCTCCACTCACACAAATTAAACAAATTATTATACCACTACACTACACAAATACTCACCTTACTAGCAAAAGCAAGTAATACGACCCATTTGGAATATATAAAATATTACAATGCTTCTATAATGTTAGTTATTATTAACCTTGACTACTTTTCACTGCGAAAATATTTATTTCCTTTACATTCAATGACTTAACAAATTTAACAGAAAATATTGACAAGATAACTGTATCGCAATCACATGTAACAGATATTGATGAGTGTCATAAAATATTGTCCTCGTCTCCTAATCATCTAACTATACTTCAGCAGAACATACGCAGTATCAATCGTAACATGCCTGAGTTAGAAATTTTACTAACAAGAATAAAAATAAAATGCGACATAATTATCTTGTCAGAATGTTGGCTTTCACGCACCCCTGTAATTCCCTTGTTGGATATTGTAACGTGGGTACAAATAACAACCCGAAACAAAATGACGGCATAGTTATATTCTACGATGAAAACCTTAGCGCAAGTGTAGAGGAAGCTGATATGCAGGAATGCAATAGTTTAATCACCAAAATTAATAACCGCATCGCTATACTTGCTATATATCGTTCTCCGTCATATAGAAATATCGATCTGTTTCTGTCATCTCTTGATAGAATACTACACAAATTGTCAACTTTCGAAAATATTATTATAACAGGCGACATTAATATTGACATAAGCCCTGAAAAAATCAACTTGGACGGGGAACGCTATTTGACTCTAGCAGCCACTCATGCCATTTTACCAGCTCACACCTTAATCACCCGCAGCAAAAGCAAAACTTGTTTGGACCATGCGTTAGTAAAAACAAACTATCCTGTTATCACTGTAGTACCTCAAACAGTATTAACAGATCATTATCCGGTTGTACTTAATATAAATATCAAAAACCCATTCAATATGCAGTAACAACAATAACAAAAGTCGATTACGTATGCTTAGAACAAGACATTTGCAAGATTGACTTTTGCCCGATTTATCACCTAACAGACCCAAACCAAGCCATGAACTATTTCACACATAGTCTTCAATCTGCGATTCTCAAAAACTGTACCCAAATTTTTCTTAATAACCGCCACAAAATTAAAAAGCCTTGGATAACACAGGGCTTGTTGCGATGCATTAGACATAGGGACAAGTTACACAAAAAATCTAATCGATCACCTGAAAATGTAATACTAAAACTCACGTACACTCGCTATAGAAACTTCTGTAACGCGATACTAAAAAAAGTAAAAAGGGCTTTTGAGAAAAACCACCTTCAAGATGCGAAGCAAGATACTAAGAAATTGTGGAAAGCTATTGAAGAGATCACTAATATATCTAAAAAAAAGAACCTCTCTAAAGATCTACTAACGCTATCAACCTCTCCCGAAAAGTCTCTTAATTTGGTAAATAGTTATTTTGCAAGTGTAGGGAGCTCATTAGCAAAAAGAATTTATCATACACACAATAACACGTACTCATCAAATATACATAAAAACAAGAACAACAGCAACGTCGTTAATTCGTTTGTCCTAATTGATACGTGTGAAGAGGAAGTAGAACGTCTCATTCTCAACTTAAAGACAGATTGTGCCAGTGGTTGGGATAACATTAACTCGAAGTTCTTAAAAAAGTACAGCCATATCCTCGTACCGCACCTCACGAAAATTTTCAATACATGCCTACAATCCGGAGTGTTCCCCGACTCACTAAAAAAAGCAGAAGTATGTCCAATCTATAAATCGGGTGACAGGAATTGTGTCAATAACTACCGGCCAATATCTATCTTACCATCCCTATCAAAAATACTAGAAAGAATTATAAATGTACGGTTAACTAAATATCTAGAACACAATAGATTACTTTCAGTTAATCAGTACGGATTTCGGCAAGATAAGTCAACTGAGCAAGCTGTTAATAAGCTTATAGAACACATTACATACAGCTTAGATAATAGGAAGAAATGTCTAACCATCTTCTTAGACTTGGCAAAAGCATTTGACACGCTTTCTGTGTCCATCTTACTCGATAAACTCGAAGGACTGGGAGTTAGGGGAACGCAGCTGGCACTTTTCAGAAGTTATCTGACTGGGCGCTCTCAAGCTGTCCGTGTGGGTGGTTATAAAAGTACTTATCTCCCTATTACGCACGGTGTCCCCCAAGGCAGCATACTGGGTCCTACATTATTTCTCGTCTATATTAACGAACTCACAAATCATAAACTAACCCAAGGCGCAATAATATCTTTCGCAGATGATACTGCCCTCTTTTTTGCCGCCGATACGTGGGATGAGGTCCAAAATGCTGCCCAGCTGGGTTTTAATATCGTTGCAAAGTGGCTTCGAAATAACATCCTCACATTAAATACTGATAAAACCAAATATATCTGTTTTGGCATAAGAAATAACAATGATGCCAATATTTCTACAAGAATCGTAGCACATGCTTGTTTATCCGGAGAAAACTGCATATGTCCTTCACTGGAGCGTGTGTATACTGACAAATACCTCGGCGTTAATATAGACAGGAACCTCAACTTTAAATGTCATATACGACTTCTATGTGGAAGATTGAGAAAACTCATTTATATATTTAAAAATTTAAGATATATCGCTGATTTTGAACTGCTAAAACGGGTATATTATGCACTTTGCCAATCGCTGATAACATATTGTATATCATCTTGGGGAGGCGCTTTAAAAACTACCTTGAAGCCTGTCGAGATCGCCCAACGTGCAATATTAAAAGTAATTAATTTTAAACCTATGCATTTTCCTACCGCAACATTGTATCAGATTTGCGAAGTTCTAACTGTTAGACAGCTGTTTATACTTAGTGTTATTCTTTTGCAACATAGTAAGCTGACATACGACCCACTATTCTCACAAAGGCGTAGGAAAGATTTGGTTTGTGATAGAGTGATAGCTTCTAAAACTAAATTTAGTAGACGTTTTTTCAACTTCATTGGTCCTGTTATTTATAATAAAATAAATAGGGCTATAGATATTTACCCCCTTACAACAGCACAATGCAAGAAAAAACTATGCGAATACCTTCAGAGACTTAATTATGAGGAGACTGAACTTCTATTAAATATAGCTCAATGACTATGTTGACTAGATGTTATACCACAAACATTTATTGATAGTGTATTCATTATTCCAAATGGTTCCAGTTCAACCCATACACCTTACACCTACACACCTTTACTCACCCTCTCACACTTCAGACACGCACATTTCACTCAACACAAAGAGAGGACTTTATTTCAAAATTAAAATAAGTTTATTGTTAGAATATAACTTATGGTTAATATTAAATGCAAGGCTACAATAAAATGTAATCCTGTTCGAGGGGATTGGCGCTGATAGCCGAAACACAGGCTTTGCCTAGTTCGGTTACAGATGCTTAACTCATTTATTCGATGTAAATATAGCGAATTTACTTGTAAAAAAAAATATTGTATACATCAAATTATGTCAATAAATTATTATTATTATTATTATGTTCACAAGGAAAAAGGTACTAACGGGTCTACAGGACTTGCATATGTACGGAAATAAAATTAAATGGGCCACTGAGGTCAAGTATCTGGGGGTGACTCTAGACAAGCAACTAAAGTGGCATACACATGTTGACCAAACCATAGCCAAAGCATCGAGAGTGCTGAATATGTGTAGGTCAGCGTATGGAAAGGCATGGGGACTACAGCCCAAAATAATGCACTGGATTTATATCACTATGGTAAAACCGATATTAACGTATGGATGCATCGTGTGGTGGCCTAGAACTAAAACACAGACGGGCAGGGACGCCCTAACAAAACTGCAGAGGACAGCCTGCCTGGCCATCACAAGCGCATTCAAAACAACACGGACCGCAGTTATGGAGAGGCTACCCAACCTGACTCCATTACACATCGTCATTGAGATTGAGGCAAGGAAGGCACTCTATAGGCTAGAGAAAGCTGGACTATGGAGCATAACGGCGCCAGGCCTCGAACACACTAAGCTAGAACCGGACAAGGAACTAGATGACATAAAGGGCATGAGAAGTGACAAGATCTTGACCACATACATGTTCAATAAAAGATTTAGCACTCACATCCCAACCAGGGAACAATGGAAAAGTGGTCTAAATAAGCAAGGCAAGGAACAAATGATATGGTACACTAACGGGTCCAAAACCAAGTTTGGGACGGGAGCCCGAGTATACACGGAAGGATACAGCCTTAGTCAAAGCATGGGCAGGTTTACATCAATATTCCAGGCAGAGACCTATGCGATAAACATTTGTGCAAAAGAGATATTGGACAAACGAATCACGGGCAAGAAAATCTACATTTGTAGTAGTACATAGTCAGGCTGCCCTCAAAGCTGTCAGCTCCTATGAGCTAAACTCAGCACTGGCTGCGGAGTGCGCATACCTTCTTGACAGATGTGAAGCGCGCAACATGGTCAGGTTAGTCTGGGTCCCTGGGCACACGGGAGTTGATGGCAATGAGCGTGCGGATGACTAAGCCAGAAAGGGAGCAATAGAAAAACCCGTTGGTCCAGAACCGATCATAGGCATACCAGACGGTGCCTATAGAGGCGCACTTTTCAAATATGCCCAAGAACAACACAGGAAAGAATGGGAAACACACACAGGGCTTCGACACTCAAAGGAATTTCTTTTCGCATGGTGTGAGAGCGACAGCAAGAGACTACTAAAATATAGTAGACTACAACTAAGGCAAATAACTGGAGCATTCACAGGCCACATGGCACGAAAGAACATCTACACAAGATGAACCTATGCGGCGACGTGGTATGCAGGAGCGCGGCACAGAAACTGAAACCATGAAGCACGTCCTCTGTCACTGCGACGCTCTGGCTGCGCGGCGAATGGAACTGCTGGGATTGGCCTATCCAAACCCAGAAGAACTACAGCTCTGTCCCCCTGCTGGAATCTACAACTTAATACAGGGAGTACTAGAGACTTCAGGTACGTAAGAGCATTAGGGCAAGGACAGCACAAAAGATCTCATGGGTCGAAGTGCGCCAGAGGTCTCCTCGGTCCGGTATGCCAACATTAAGATAAGAAGATAAGACCCAACCACGGACTATAACTTTATGATATTAGGAATCCCATTCATAACTGAACTTTTATATTCGCTGAAATGCCACACTTCCTCTGCTTCTTTGCATGTGCTGTTTTTTATAAGTAGAAACTGTAATGATTAGCTTTCTAGTTAGTTCTAGATGTCCAACCGTGAGAATTGAGTGTCACTCAACTTATACATGTAGTACATACATATCATTCTTATTTCGTTTAATATCATAATAATATTTTGTGCCCTCGCCTACCCACTTGGGATCAGGCGTGGTGCCATAATTAATAATAAATAAATAATATCAAGTTCCTTAAGACTAAGATTATTGCTGATACTACATAATATTTATCATACCTGTGATAAAAATATACTTTTGATTATTTTTGTTTAATCTCGATTATCTATGCTTTCAAATATTGTAGCTCAATATTTCATCAACTATAGCATGTCAACATAATATCGTTAAATGTTTTAAATAGACATTATTATTAAGTCATTTGCATGACTTTATTTTCTTTTTATATATAGATACATATTTATAAAATACATGTAACATGTGGATGTAATAATTTAAATATAACAATGTGAAAATTGCAAATTTTTTGTATAACATCTCCAATCCAATATTTTTTAACACACCTTCAAATAAATTACAGCATGTCTAGTGCTCTAAAACCAACTGTTTCTATAATGGTAGCAGGTTGTGCTTGTGTTATATCTCTGATATCCTAACTGTACCAAAAACATCACTGGTGCTCAAAATAACTGTACACATTCAAAAACTGAACCCAATACTATTTTTTTTAGTTATTAATTTCTTAAATAATATTATTTAAGCAAATATTATCTATTGATTATCATATGATCAAAAAAAAGTACAGTAAAAACATCTAATTCTTCAATTCATGAATTGATGTATAATCTTTCCTCTGTGTGTGTCTCAAATTTCTAATATATTAATAACACTATAAATGATGGAGGACGTAATCAAACAAAAACCAAAACCATTGAACTCATTACCCAATAGAAAGCTGAATATCTCGTAATAAATTTTTATGAGCATATTTAATACGACTCTAAGGTCTATTATTATCATTTAGTTTCTTTGTGGGATAAGGTTTAGCACAGTTGTGATCTTTAATAAAATTCTAATGAAATGGCTATAAATTGTATATCAATTATTAAAAATTATTATATTTCTAATAATAATGTTTCTATACGTAATGTTAAACATATGTAGGACAAGGAACTAGATGACATAAAGGGCATGAGAAGTGACAAGATCTTGACCACATACATGTTCAATAAAAGATTTAGCACTCACATCCCAACCAGGGAACAATGGAAAAGTGGTCTAAATAAGCAAGGCAAGGAACAAATGATATGGTACACTAACGGGTCCAAAACCAAGTTTGGGACGGGAGCCCGAGTATACACGGAACACTAATTTAAGAGCTAAGCTTTGCATGAATATCTAATTATTTGTTTTTGTAATAAGTCTCGATGTTAGCTAGTGTAGCGTGGTACAAACCTCAGTGGTTTAAAATGCTATTCTAAGCAACTGTCTTTTATTATATTTATACGATAAATAAATGAAACAGAAAAAGTTACTTAGAGAAAAACTAATTTAGGACACTCCCTGTCACTCCCTTACCCCGCTATAATCTACCGACATCCTGAATAGACACATTTCAGGTTTCTGTTTTGGAAATGTGCAGAATTCGTAGGAAATGTGTAAAATAAATTTATTTCATACATTTCTTAGGAATTGTCTATAGTAGGATCATTTCCGGTAACATGCACACCGCTGCTCAACTACTATATATATACTACTGAGCGGTAATTACTATATATTGTTAGAGCGTGAAATAAAAATGCGTTGGCGGGTATAATTTCTCCTTATATTTTAATTTCACAACCGTCTCCGACGAAGTCTCGACCAAAAGTGTCCATCATTTTAAATTTTATCCATCGACCTACGTCTCTTGTTTTGCATCGCCATCTTGTTGAAATCGATTATCCAAAACGATTACTAGTCTATAATATTAATAGCAACACTGTCGCCATCTAGCGACCAGTGTTGACATCGAAATGTCAAGATGGCGGTGCAGTTGTCAAAATCAATATGTCAACCCTACATGAAACTACCCACACATTTTATTAATACAAATTATCAACTTTATATGAAACTACCCACAATATCCTAACATTCGGCCTTTCCTGACTAACCATTACGGCCTCGTAATGCCTATTAATTAATTAAACAAGCCACAACATAGGCAAAAAAAAAAAAAAAAATTAATTGATCTATAAACATAACTGGTACCATACCATTACAATACGATTTATTACAGTGTACAATTTAATATAATTTAACAATAACAATATAACATAACAGTTCTTAATCTATCTATCTATCTATAACCTCACGCCAGATCCCTTGCGGGGTAGGCAGAGAGTACAGAGTTCCAACAGGTTCTTTCCTTACATACCTCTCTGGCTTCCTCGACTCTCATAGTTCGTCTCATACACGCTCGCCGGTTACGGAGACTCTTGACTTTTCCATCAGATAAGACTCGACAGTTCTTAATAATTTTGTTAATTTTAATTTCATTATTATTTTGATGCAATATTATAATCATTATCGTGTTCACAATAAACGTTCTTAATAAAATCGCTAATAATTGTCGCTTAGTCCCCGGACACACCTGGGTGGACTAAGTGTTGCCGCGGGACACACCTACACGGCTCACGTTGTACTGTGAGGCAAACCTGCACAGTTTTGCCTATAACACTCGTCCCCCGGACAAACCTGGAGGGCCCGAGTGCCGCCGCGGGACACACCTGCACGGCTCATGGTGCACTGTGGGACAAACCTGCACAGTATTGCGTATAACACTCGTCCCCCGAACAAACCTGGGTGGCCCGAGTGCCGCCGTGGAACACACCTGCACGGCTGCAATCCGCGGGACAAACCTACGCGGGCACCGATTATTTTGAACAAAATTTTTTTTTTTTCTGTTTTGTTCTTTTTGTTTTTTTCATTTTCTTTTTTTTTTTTTACGTAATAGATTATTCTCTTAATCAAGTATATTTTTAATTGTCAAGACAATAATGTCACATTTTCATGATTATTTCAATAATAAGAAATATATTTTTATTAATAATATTCCATTTAGTAACAAAACATATAACCATGTTTAATTAAAAATGAATGAGTATTAAAGCAATCATTCTGATTCTTCAGAAATATCATTAAAATTCTGTATTATAAACTTTTTCATCTTATCAGCTGCTACTACATTATTATATTTCCGACCTCGTTTGTTTAGAGAAGTAACACGGTATCGATCATTATCAAATATTTTTATAACCTTTTAAGGGCCAGCATACTTGTCAACCAGTTTTCCACTAGTAATACCCTTTTTCATTATACGTCTTTGTACCTGAACTAAATCTATTTCATATTTAATACTAGGTATCCTGTTTTTATCATATCTCTTTGGATTTATTAGCTGAAATAATGGTATTATTTTCTGCTTCGGATCTTAATTGTGACAAATCAATTAGAGGTGACTCTCTAACTGGATTACTTATTTCAAACCGAGGGGCATAGGCGTATAATAGCTCAAAAGGACTCTTTTTAGTGGTACTATTAACTGTTGTATTAATACCACACTCCACCAATGGAACATATTTTTCCCAATTACTATCATTGTCGTCATTGTAAGCAATAAGAGACTAAAATGGTACGATTGTACCGCTCCACCTGGCCATTAGCACGTGGACATGCTACTGCGTTCAAAATGTGTCGTATTTGCTTTGACTTACAATACTCGTTAAACTCTTTGCTTGTAAATGCCTTGCCTCTATCACTTATTATTCGTTCAGGTAGTCCGAACAACCGTGAAAGAAGATTCAGTGTTTCATACACCGGTTTCGTGCACGTATTCGGCACTGGTTGAAGCCAGGTGAATTTTGTAAATGCATCGACAACGACAAACAGATACACATTTCCATTTGTAGAGGAACAAAATGGTCCTAAATGATCTACATGGCACGTTACCCACGGTGCACTACCCTTGCTGATTGGGAACAAGTAACCTCTTTATTTTCCTGTAGGTTTCTTTGTAAATTGGCAAGATATACAACTGCGCATATACTCTGTAACGAAACTGCGTAATTTTTCGAACCAATACTCGCGTTGTAATAATTCTATAACCTTTTTTTCGACACGAGTTTCCTATCTTTTTATAAAGAATGCCGTCTTTTAATATAAACGACTCCAAATATTCAGGTAGACTAACAGTCTTAATAATATTTTGAATCTTTGGGTCCTGATTCTGAACTGCGACAACCCAATTTGTTTCAACAATGTGTTGTAGAGGCAGTGGGTCTCGGCTAATAGCATCAACATGTTGCATTCTTATACCAGGCCTATATTGGACTGTAAAATCGTAATCCTGTAGCTCTAACCACCATCGACCTATACGTGGTAAAATGTCTCTCTTAGTCCAAGTAGTACTTAGGGCTTGACAGTCGCTAAATATGGTAAAAGGTTTTCCTAATAGATAGACTCGGAATTTTCTAACGCTAAATACAACAGCCATTGCTTCCAGCTCATAGGAATGATATTTCTGTTCAGTCTCAGTGTTTTGTTTACTAAAATACGCAACAGGTTTTAATTGATCATTCGGCTGTTTTTGGAGCAAAATACCACCAACACCACGGCTGGAGGCATCGGTGTGCAGTTGGGTCTCGTACGTTGGATTAAAAATGGCTAAAACAGGATCAGACACAAGAGATTTCTTAATATCATCGAATGCGTTTTGCTGATCTATGTTCCATAACCAAGGAGTAGCTTTTCTCAATAATGAAGTCAAAGGACGAATACGTAACGCGAAAGACTGGATGAATTTCCTAAAATAGCTGGCGTGACCGATAAATCTTCTGAGTTCATGAATGTTTGTAGGTGTATTAAGTTTAATCAGAGCCTCTACTTTATCCACCGATGGTTTAATTTCTCATTTAGATATTGTATGCCCTAAATTATCTATGCTATTTTTAAGAAAAGCACATTTGTCTCTACCGAGTGTAAGCTGAGCGTTGCTAATAATTTTTAAAACAATTTCGAGGTGTTTAAATGCATCTGGTATATTTTTAGATGAACATAATATATCATCGATATATGCAGAAGCGAATTCAAAACGGACTTGGCCCAATAATTGATTAATGGCACGTTGAAATACAGCTGGTGCGTTTGCCAATCCAAACGGCATTCTTTTGTATTGAAATTGGCCAAATGGGGTAACAAAAGCCGTATAATTTTTGCTAGCAGGGTGCATTTTTATTTGATGATAGCCTGCCGCTACGTCTAATTTTGTAAACCATTGCTCATTACTCAATCGATCCAATTGATCTTGTATTAAAGGCAAGGGATACCTGTCTTTCTTTGTAATTTTATTTAACTGTAAAATCTACACACATCCGGTATTCACCTGTCTTTTTATGAACTAGTATTACTGGACTTGCATATGGTGAGTTACTAGGCTCAATTATATCCCTATTAATTAAATCACTTATAATGTCGCGTACTATGTTCTGCTCTTTAATAGACATCCTGTACGGACGGTAATAAAATGGAACATTAGATGTTAATTCGATTTCCATTTCTATATCACAGCTACCTATACCCCCGCATTATCTTCAAAACAATGTTTATAACCCTGCAAAAGCAACTTAAGTTTCTCGAAATCAGAACCACATACATCTGTGTTAATATTGTCTGCAGATAAATTACTATAGTAACCCCGAGCTACACAACATGTAGAATAAAGTGTTAAGTCTTGTGGCTGATGATTAATAATATTAATATATGCAACGCTATCTAAAATTTCAATAGTTTGTTGAGGTATGTCTATTTTTTACCAGGATTTCTATGTTCTGATCGTTTCACGCATATGAGGCAACTACGAATATCATCATTACTCTAAACCATTATTCTATTTAACCCATGTACCAAATTTGGATCATATGGTACTGACAACTCGATTTTTGTCAACTCCAATTCAAGAGTTTTAGCAAAAGGCAATTCTGATAATGGTAAACTACTATTGTCTTTAGAGAAAGTTAAATGATTGCTTGTTTTGATTAAATTTATACCTGGTGACTCAGTAAACGCACGACCTATTATCATATCAGTATCTTGCAAATCGTCACGAACGACTAAAACAGGCGCGTCAGCAGTTACACCATCAATAGTTAAGGAAACAGTTGCCACACCCTCAGGACTAATAATTTGGCCACCATAGCCCTTAATACTAGTACGACAATTCTTATCATAGTTTAAGTTAATTTTATTTGTAGCTGACCTAGTAATAGTATTGCAAGCACTCCCTAAATCAATATATGCTGACAACTCATGATTATTTGTTAAAATATGTTTGCAGTATTTATAATTTCCTTCATCTACTGGAACTATATGAAACATCCTAGTCGGCTTGATATGAGTAGCGTCGGGATTCGTAGACTTTGTATTTTTAGTATTCAGTCTTTTTTTAAAAAGAAGCAACTATCACGCTCATGACCTACCTTACCACAATGTGTGCAAACTTTAGCATTCCTACAATTTTCTGCAGTATGACCCACTCTGTTGCATACTTTGCAGGGATATTTATCAACTTTGCATTGTATTAAAGAGTGTCCACGTCGGCCACATTTGAAACATTTAATCCTATCCTCACTACTTGGATACTGAACATTTCGCTGCGGATCTATAGCGGCGTCCGTTAAATAATTTAGCAATACACGAGTGTCCCTACAACCTGCACCCCTAGCCCCTGCTTTCAGCAATGGGTCACCTAAAGTATATATTATGACGTCACAAATAATATGGTCTGACAAGTCACATGCTTTTCCCTGAGATAATTTCCGATAATAAAAATCGATAACCTGTTCATCTCGACGTTTGGTGATATTAACGAAGTCATGTAACTTAGCTGCTAGTCCACGGCTCGTTGGGAAGTAGTCAACCAGGCGTTTTTTCCACTCCTCCCAGTTAACGTCGATATCCTGAAGATGCCCAAACCACAGCAACGCGTTTCCTTGCAGGCTGGATGTCATGTTGTAGATAAGAGTCCTCTCGTCCCACCCGTAAATTTTGGAGAGTGCCTCCAGTCGGTGAATCCATGAAAGAACAGACATACTATTAGTATTACCATCAAATTTGGGTAAGTTTTCTGGTTTCCCTAGAAAACGGACACTTGCACTTGTGCCACCAACAGGTGAAATATGGTTTGGCGCTATCAGAGGTGTCGTTATCGAATTTGAAACTAAATCACGTATTTTAACACTTTCATTCGCATTTCGACATTGATTTAAATCTATACTCTCACTGATTATTAAGTTTGGGGGTAGCAAATTCGATAACGTACCTTGAATGTTCGCTTCCGGCGTTGACACATGTTGAGCACGGCGTTCGGAAACTTCTATGTCGGGAGCACGTGGTTCGGAAACACATGGTTCCATTCTTGCATCCTCGGGTAGTATGGTAGGCACTGTCTCTTGGTTAGCCGCAAAGTTGTTTGTTGAAATGGCCTGATTCTGGTTTTCAGACAATTGTTTCTCCAACAGTTGTTGCACTAATTTTTCCAGCCGATCGAGACGGTCGTTGGAATTCGAATGTCGGCGAGCACGTTTTCTTGAATTTGACCGCCGCCGTGAGGTGGATCACGTGCGTCGGTACATTTCTTCATCACTTTGGTTGTGTCCGAATGGCGTTTATGTCTTCCCATGATAAGGCGTGAAGTTCAAGAAATGAAAAAAATAACGGAGAAAATTTCACTTCTTTATCCCACGCACTGATTTGTTAGAGCGTGAAATAAAAATGCTTTGGCGGGTATAATTTCTCCTTATATTTTAATTTCACAACCGTCTCCGACGAAGTCTCGACCAAAAGTGTCCATCATTTTAGATTTTATCCATCGACCTACGTCTCTTGTTTTGCATCGCCATCTTGTTGAAATCGATTATCCAAAACGATTACTAGTCTATAATATTAATAGCAACACTGTCGCCATCTAGCGACCAGTGTTGACATCGAAATGTCAAGATGGCGGTGCAGTTGTCAAAATCAATATGTCAACCCTACATGAAACTACCCACAATATCCTAACAATATATATATATATATATATATATATATATATATATATCATTCTGTCGCTAGCAAGCGTTGAGAGTGGTGAACTGTGCTAATGGTTTCCCCTGTACAATTAATTTCGTATACGCAATTATCGGTCTTAGTGGGAAACCTAGTAGTGCCTTAAATACTGTACAAACGTTGCTACTGACTGAGTAAACATACCAGAGGATTGAGCGAGAGGACAATTATTCAACAGTTGCCGTATCCTTTTCGCATAGCATCTTCCGACCGTGACTGCGCGGGGACCTCACTTCCTCACCGGTAGGTAAAAGGACAACGCTATATTTTTTTTCTCGTTTACACCTGCATAATTGTCATCTAACCCGCATACTTCAATGTCTTTACAACGCACATCACCAAATGTTTTCTCATCGGACAGCAATATTCCGGCAACGGTAAAGGAGATTAGCAGCAAGGACTTTATTACTACCCGAAAACGTAAACAGATGGAACATAATAACATTGATAAACATATCATGATTAATTTTGAGGAGAAATTTGATGACCAAATGCAAATATGGGATAGATACATTACCGATTGCATCACGAATAGCATCTCTGCCGCGGTGAGCACGGCACTGGAACGGGAACTGTCCAAAATTACCTCTGCGTTATCAGAACCAAATGCTAACGTACTGAAACTCAACACGGACGTTACCAATCTCAACAAGTCATTAAACGAAGTTAATAGTCGACTGTGCGAAATGGAGAAATCGCTTGACTTCTCGAATGAACGGCAGGATCTCTTTGATAGTCGATTGAAAACCCTAGAACAGAATTTACGTCAAAGTAATGGCTTCGTTACGAAAATTCAACAACTCAAAAACAAGATACATACAATGGAACAGCAAGCAAGACAGTATAATGTCGAGATAACTAATATCCCCGATAGGCGAGGTAAGAATCTCGTTAGTGTCATGGAATGTTTAGGTGGCGCGATCAAGCTGCCAATACAGCAAACCGATATCATCGCAATTCATCGGGTACCCCACGCTGACCAAAATGACCGTCGCCCAAAGAATATTATAGTGAAATTCGCAAACAGAACGCTTCGCGACAATGTAATTTCCGCCAGCCGTGCAACGAAAGGATTAAATTCCAGTTTGCTATGTGTACCTGCGCAGCCTACTCCCATTTATGTTAACGAACACTTGACGTTGAACAACAAGCTCTTATTTCGTCAATGCCGCGAAGCTGCGCGAAAGAACAACTTCAAGTACGTGTGGGTCAAGCACGGGGCCGTATTGGCCCGCAACACAGATACTTCTCCGGTTATTGCGATTAGAACAACTCAGGATGTCGCTCGAATCAATTAATATAATGATGTATATAAATATTACTTACACTTGCCTTTGTACATGTTATAAAACTATAAATATTCTCAAATGGTTAAGACATAAGTATGCACATAGTACCTTCGCAATTAATACTTCGAGTAAAAGTGGTATTTACATTAATCTATATTAATACATATGTACTGTGAAGTCTATCTATTCCTACTGTATAAGTCATGTTTAATTGATAAAACAATAATGATTGTACTTTTTCAAGGCTTTTTATCCTGCCACATATAAATAATACATCATTTTTATTAAATCGTTACTAACTAAGCATTGCTCGCTGGAAAAATATTCATACCTTAAATATTAACTTCCCAAGTCCTATAACAGTTACCTTTTTCATTCATCACAAAAATGGCATATCATTCCTGCTAATTCCGATGATTTTGATTCTGTTGTCTGTATCTGTGTGCTCTCCGTTTACTATCAAAACTGCCGCGGATTAAGAACTAAATTAAATACCATTTACATGAATATATATTCGCACAATTATGATATTATAATCTTGACTGAGACTTGGTTCCATGATGGTATACTAAATAATGAATTTGTGGACCCCCGCTACAATGTGTTCAGAAGCGACCGGGATCGCGCAGCGTTTATTTTCGTAACTTGAAATCGGTTTTTTATTTTATTTACTAGTAAATATATGAAAAAACAATAAACTTATGTATTACACCACGCATTTACCTATTTTGTGATTTTTTATTAATACGTGTTACACGCGAGACGTCAGGCAGGCCAATGAATGACAGAAGCTTGAAACTTGGCTGCGGGCATATTCTTAGCCGACATACATTTACGCCGTTACTGCTAATCTAGTGTTATGTATATCAATGGTTTTTGAGTACCCACAATGCTTAAAATAAATTATACGTCGTATCCTATTATTTGAAAATCACAGCTAATGGAATGTCAAGCAGTTATTTCCATTTTAGTGTCCTGTTAATCTTGTCTATAGACATACTCTATGCCTTTAATAATTGCCATATAATTGCTTGAGTGTGTTAGTTGTGAAGCGATGACAGATGACAGATAACGATTTACCGATGACAGATAGTCGATGTATGATGGCGGACGGTGCTGCGTTGTTATTTCGATTGGCAACAGGGCGATGTCACTGTATATTTCGATTGGCAACGGGGTTTCGTCGACGTCGGACGTATCGCGGAGCAGCTAACCTCACTGCATTCCATGTGACAATATTAATCTCAAACTATTGTACGCATCCTCGGATATCAAGGAAGATCAGTGTACCGGAGGAGACCCTCGTGTCATTTCAAGATTCCTTTCATGTTCGGCCACTATGCAAATGACTGTGGAAACGAAGATAAATCCACCTTTCATCGTTACTAGCATTGAAACGGCCATCCCGGAAACCCAATCGCCGACATATATTTATTCTTAGCCACGATGTTAGATCAAACAAAATATAAACTAAAACTCTAATAGTCTTGAATATCATGTCATTCGTCATAATTTCAAAGGCATTGTCTACGTACTGCGCTTCACTAGTGATAGCTCAATAATGTTTATATATATATATATATATATATATATATATATATATATATATATATATATATATATATATTAGTGTATACCATATTCCAGGAAGCAGTAGCAATTAAATGTAACAGCTATCTCTATAACTAAAAATTATCAGGACAACTTCAAACTTAAAAGTTCCACTACACGTGTAAAATGCATGGACATTAGTAGACTATTTGGGGTTCATGTTTGATATATTAGGTTTCGTGTACTGAATTTCGCATATAAATACATAGGTATACATCGCCGTCGTCAACCCGGCGGGCGCTACTGTACCGTGCGCCTCCACGAGATGAGATACGCTTTCGTCGAACTACGAAATACAACTCCAACTTTGTAGTGTTAAAGTGCGTCTACACCGTAGCGCGCTACGAATCCGTTATTATTCGTAGCGTTAATCACTCCGCTTCGTAGCGTAATAAATTTACCTACAAAAAGGTATTTACATAATAATCATCCAACGAGATGGGTTGATCACGAGGTCCTGGGTTCAAATCCTAGGTAGGACAATTGTAGTTTTTCTAACGAAAACTTCCCAGTATAAGTCTGGACTCTGGAATGGTGCCCGGTATATGGCAATAGACTCGCCCCCTATTACATGGGACCTAACATCGTCGGCGAAAAGTGGGCGCACTCAGTACTCCTCTGCCACCCCCGCTTGGGGAATATAGGCGTGACGGTGTGAGACGGGTTGTAAGATATAACATCTCGTGTGGTAAGTTTGTATCCGAAATGCTAGGAGCACGCACATTGCGAGATGTACTCGTATCGCCGCGTTTGAAGCTCTCGGTCGTTCAATCACCTTGACCTCAATTCCGCCTCCTCGGCCTATATTCCGCTCGCGCACGTGTCCGCCAGTGAGCCCACGAGGGAGAATATTCTTCCAACAGCTGTGTTACGTAGCGCAATGGGAACTTCGCAAGTCAACCCGCGGCGACACACGCGACCTCACCGTCGCAGCCAAGTTAACGGGCGCGTGACGTCATATTGCATTGGAATCGGGCATCCTACCGGCGGCCCGGCGTCCGCCCGCCGCTACTAACTAGCTCGGCATAGTGAAAATAGGGGCTTATTGCTTTTGTGGATTACAAAGCTCTCTGTGTAAATACAAAAATTTGCTGTTGTAACTTTAGTCGTCGGTCAAGGCGTTATGAGGTCCAAAACTCTACGCCATTACGACCACCGAGTAGATAAATTACACTTAGACACTGCAATGTATTGGATCTAATCAATAGCTTGACTTCTGCTTGGTATCTGCATGCTATAGAGGTCTCTATAACTGGTTCTGCTTTACCGATTTGATCCAAAATCTCGCACTCTATACATCTTATTTATGTTGTTCAAACGTGATAGTCGTGTCAAAATCGTATGTTTTTTTTAATAAGGACTAGTCAGAGATTGACGAGTTATTGATGATGGGGCCTAAGATGGCTTGATGCCTCAGTAACCGCCTACTCACTTTGAAATTGACCCAGGAGAAGAAAGCCAAACCAAGTTCCGAAACGGTCTGATGGGGCCACTCCCGCCTCCTCGTAAGGTAACTCCGGGAAACATACCGAAACATGACTGGGTCGTTCAACGGCATGATTTTGCTGGGAGGGTGGTGACCAGCCACGGTTGGAGACTACCATCAGAGAAGATGCTGCTCGCTTAGAACTGCACAGGCACCAGGGTACAGTAGGGAATCAGAGTAAACTCGAGGAAGTTTGACCGTCAAAAACGGGACGGGCTTACTAAGACAATTAGATTTTTTTCTTTTAGAATAAAATTTGTACTAAATATGCTCGAGTCCCTGTCAAAGGCCCAGAACTACTGTAACAGTACGTAATAGAGCAAAAGTAACATTTTTGCAGTTGTAGGTTAGCGTCATAGTTTCCCAGTTCTCAGCCGCACTCGATTCGGTTCGCTGGCAAACTTCCACCAAAGTTTCTCAGTTAAAACAAATAAAGAAGCGCTCTGCGCCGCTTCACGTTTCCAATTTAATTATATCACTGTTGAAAGCTAATCAACAAGCTTGTTTTAAAAATGAATAAAACGTTGCGGAAACTGAAAATAAAGGAATCTGCATTATTGCGCATATTTGGCGGCCGCGGCCCGCGCTGTTATATCATAATAATCTGTTGGAGGGCGCGGCGGGCCGGGGCGGCAGTCGCGGGGATGAAGGGGAGCAGGGCTCGCGAAAAACGCGTTTCCCTTTTGTTCGCCAATATTGAATTTTGGAGTGGAGCGATCATCCGCGGGCGGCGCTCTTCATCTGCTGCGGACTCGCTACTCACGCACTATACTCTGCACAACCTTCTCGAGTCACTCCACGAGCTGTAAGCGAGTGCCAGTTTCTTTGTTTGGTTATGGCATCACGACGACGCGTATTTTGCCATATATTTGTTTTGCCAGTAGAATGATACGAAAGCTATTTGTTATTTATATTGGAGTCAGTTTTGAGCGTTTAACACTATGTTCATCTTTATGTATTCAACCTATATTATCTAAGCATTTTTACTGGTATCAAGAAGAACGCAAATGTGATAAATAGCATGACACAGAGATACGTGTGTATAAAGCAGCCTAATAAGCGAGGCTCCGTTCGATGGAACGTTTTATAACAATCCATTCTTATCAATCGCTGAGCAGGCGGCGGCGCCGCGGGCGGCTCCGTTATCAGCTAAACGCAAACATTGACACGTGAAGTGTGGCGCTTCGGCACACGCGATTAAATATTTATTTCACAACTGAATATTTTCATTTGATGGACGATATTATATAATTTCATCAACATGAGTAGTCTCTCGGTACGATTCACTAATGATTGCGGTAAATTGTTATTCGACTGGTATCGTGATTGTATTACCAAGTTTGTTTAGCAACAAAATGGTCTCTTAATAGAGGCTTAGCGAGCTCCTTTGAAGAGCTTTACATGAAAGATTTATAATTTGGCAAGGAATGAAATTAAATTCCGACCTCCTCACGCCTCGCGCCCGCGTCGTGTCCCTTCAGCGTGATGTCTGCATGCGTGAGGGCGCGAGCCGCGGTTGAGCTTCTTGAACTAATTCAACCTCATGATGTAATCGTGTTATGTTAATTCAATTTAGGTCGGTTCGGTCGCAAAACAGGAAACGAACGCGTCACTTTCATAATTTAATTTTATAACAAGAGTCCGGGCTGGATTGTAACAAGAACATAAAGAAATGATTGAAGCTATTTGGACACTGGCGGATTTACACATTTGCCGCCAGTAGGCTATTCAATTTTTGCCGTCCCTACTAACCTCTGCTATTCAATACCCTAGTTCACAATCATATTAATTTCATTTTGATTGTGAACTAAGGGATCGTTGTGTCAGTTCCTAGATTATTTTTACAACTCACGATTTAGTGAAGTTTACACCTAAAATAGTCTTTGGTCTTATTTTTGAGCTAAGAAAAGATCAAGCATGTACTACTTATAAAAAAATGAGCCTAATTTTCCGCCCTAGGCTCCAGCCTACTCAGTCTGCTGGTAAATACGCCACTGTATCTAGACCAGTTTACAATATACATACGATATTGTAATTTATGTATGTCATTGAGCAATTACGCGTTGTACTCGGCGCCGGCGGCGATTTATCTCCTGTGGGATTGCGAGTCAAATCCCCTGGCACGGTGCAGAACTATGAAGTAGCTACGATACATTTTACGACATTCCCTTTAATATTTGATAACTTTGAATGGAAAGAAATACAAAAACATGACAATATTTAGGTATTCTTAACCTGAAATTATAACACGGTTCACTAACTTCAACCAAGATGATGCGCGCGCAGCGACTTTATGCTTCCATTTCAAAACATGGTACTAGGCCGCGCCCAATGATCTATTTATTTATTTATTTTATTAGCATACAAAACAGATTACCATCATATTATATCCTAAATCTTATGATGTGCAATACAAGTATCGATCTAGATTATAATCCAGAACTATGTATGCCTGACAGGTATAATGCGCAATTAACAGAACAAAAGCTAGAGAGCGCTGCTATCATATTTGATTATAATTTCTAAAATATTTTTATTTTAAAATTACTTAAAATAATATTAAAACTAATTAAACTTATGGTACATTTTATTTAAATACTAATTTTACAATTTAAACAAGTGGGTCTGTAGCTGCCTGCGGAACTGACTCAACTTTAGGTAGAAAATATCAATGTCTCTGTTGGAGACAAGAATCTCATTGTACTGGCGACACATTCTGACAATCGGGTTGTAATAGGAAGTATTGTTTGAAAACACTTGGAGACTAAAGATATTGTAGTTACGATTACGGGACCTAAATCGAGTGTTGAAATTTAAAAGCGATAGTAGGCCAGGAGAGTCGATAAGATAATGTATGATCTTGTAGAACACCATGAGGTTACAATAATTTCGTCGTACCTCTAAAGGGATCATGTGAAAATATTTTAAGCGATCCCTGTAGGAAGCAAGTTTACGACCCAAGCCACATCTGTAACTAAGTATTTTCAAACAACGCTTCTGGATGGATTCGATTCTGTTAATATGAACGTTGTAGAATGGGGACCAAATCGAAGAGTTATATTCGAGAACACTACGCACTAGGGAGTAGTAAAGGTAAATAAGACTTTTGGTTTGTCGAAAACGTTTTGTGGATATTGAAATAAATCCGAGCAGTTTCGAGCTTCGCTCAATTATGTAATCATAGTGATCATGGAAAGTTAACCTACTATCGAAGAGTACACCTAAATCCTTTGCCACGTTTTTACGAGTAAGGACCTCGTCTCTAATGGAATAATCATTTATAAGCCTCTGTGTCTTCCTAGTGAAGGTTATAACAAAACACTTACCAACATTTAACTGCATATAGTTTTGATCACACCAATTTGATAAAAAGTTTAGATCGCTTTGCAATTTTAACGCGTCAGTGTTATTATTAATAGTGGTAAAAATTTTAGGATCGTCAGCGTAAAGAAGACAAGAGTATGACTGTTTATCAATCAAGTCGTTAATAAATAGCACGAACAGTAATGGACCCAAATGACTGCCTTGAGGGACGCCAGAGGTGACTGTTACAGGACTGGAAAGATAGCCCTTTACTGCAACCAGTTGGCTTCTGCGACTTAGATATGATTGTATCCAGCGAAGCAAAGAGCCATGCATGCCAAATCCCATTAGTTTATTGCAAAGCACTATGTGATTGACTTTGTCAAAGGCTTTTGCGAAATCTGTATAGACGGAGTCCACCTGAAGTCTTTTAGAAAAAGCGTAGCATAGGTAGTTTTTATATTTGAGCAAATTTGTGGTGGTAGATTTATTCCGTACAAACCCGTGCTGCTGAGGATGTAAAAGAGGCTTGACGTGATGGTAGATGACATTATACACGACACTTTCGAATAGTTGTTGTTGTTGTGTAGTTTCGAATGATCATTGCAATAAGTACCTTTTTTGTTGCATTATCGCAATTATGGTACACATGACTGCATGAACAATGGCTTACATTTGAATGTGAAGAAAACCAAAATTATGGTTTTTGAACGGGAAGAAACCAGAACGAATGCAAGGATGGTTGGTAACGATGTGCTGGAGCAAGTGAATGAGTTTGTATATCTTGAATGCGCCTTCAGTAAGGATGGGAAATACACCGCTGAGATAGAGAGAAGAGTGAATGCAGGTAATAGAGTGAATGGTGCGATGGGAAGGCTACTTGGGAGCCGGCACTTAAGCCAAAAGGCGCAGCTGGCCATGCATAACGGAGTGCTTGTCCCAACGCTGTTATATGGCAGTGAGAGTTGGGTATGGAAGAAGGAGAACGAAAGCAGGATAAATGCGGTCGAAATGCGATCTCTGCGGAAGATGTGCGGAGTCACGCTGACCGACCGTATTCGCAACGGCGTAGTAAGAAAGCGAGTAGGTATGAAAGATAGTATCGGTGTAAAGATGAGAAAGGGTATGCTCCGTTGGTTCGGGCATATAGAAAGAATGCCAGAAGAAAGAATGACAAAACAGATATACAATGCGAAAGTGGAAGGATGTACGTGCCGGGGAAGACCTAGAATACCTTACCATGACCAAATAGACCGTGTCTTAGCTGAAGGGCAAGTGAAGAGTCTCCGTAACCGGCGAGTGTGTATGAGACGAACTATGAGAGTGGAGGAAGCCAGAGAGGTATGTAAGGAAAGAACCTGTTGGAACTCTGTACTCTCTGCCTACCCCGCGAGGGAGCTGGCGTGATGATATAGATGGTACACATAATATATAATTTCACTGCCTCGTTGGTCTAGTGGCAAACCGCATTGCTTTGTGATCACGAGGTCCTGGGTTCAAATCCTAGGTCGGACAAGTGTAGTGTTTCTAACAAAAAACTTCCTAGTACGAGTCCGGAGTCCGGAATTGTGCCCGGTATATGGCAATAGGCTCGCTCCCTATTACATGGGACCTAACCTCGTCGGCGAAACGTGGGCGTACTAAGTACACCTCTGCCACTCCTGCTTGGGGAATATAGGCGTGACGGTGTTTTTTTATAATATATGATAATAATAACTAGTGGTCGCCCTTTGGTCGAAATTCGATCGTAATTAATTTAAGTTAAGTTTGTACATTATTAAGGTTCTATTGTCAAAGACTATACTTCTATAATCACAGATTTTGCCAAGGCTAAACTGTTTATTTTCCTATTTTTTTTTCAAACAAAATATAAGTAATTTAATATAAAAAATATTTAAACAAAGAATTATTTAAATAAAAAAACCTTATTTTAATTTTTTTTTTATTGATCAAAAAACCCAAAAAAAATGCCGTCCATTGAACTTGACATACATATTTCGATAATTTAATTAATGATACAAAACTTCTCTGTAAAAGATGTTTTTTGTAAAAACTCTTTCATCGTTTGACATTCAGTAAGACTATAGACAAATAATATTAAATACAAACAATATTATCAATCAATCAGCCTATCGCAGTCCGCATGCGTCCGTATGCTGGACATAGGCCTCTCCTAACACGCGCCATTGCACACGGTCCTCCGCCTTCCGCATCCAGTCTGTCCCAGCGACCTTTTTGAGGTCGTCGGTCCATCTAGCTGGGGGCCGTCCTACCTTACGCTTACCAAGTCGCGGTCTCCACTCTAGGACACGCTTGGTCCATCGGCCGTCGGCCCTTTTGCAGATGTGACCAGCCCATTGCCACTTTAGCTTACTGAGTCTGCGAGCTATGTCGGTAACTTTGGCTCTTTGTCGGATAACCTCGTTACGAATTTTATCCTTCAAAGAGACCCCCTTTTTTCCACATTTATGTTTTTGCGGTTATAATTATTTTTTTCAAGCACATTAGCAAAAAATTAAACGGTGTTGTCGTTATTATTATTTATTTTCGAAACTAATATTTAGGCAGAGCTATGAAATCTTAGTCGGTCGGTGTTGTCGATGTTAAAAAGGCACCATCTGTAGGCTACGGCCCATTTACTAACAGCAAGTGCTGAACCGATTTATCTGTTTATTATAATAATGGTCTCGCTCCACGCCCTTGTAGGAGTGCGGACGTAATTCTTATCAGGAGTAATATCCGTAGGTGCGGCATTGCGTCGTAGCCGCGTAGCGCCGTAGCTTCGTAGTCCCGTAGACGTGCTACGAGAAACTCTTGTGCAGGCACGCTCATGAGCGACACCTGTTCCTGTCGGTAGCGCCGCGCTGCGATAAGGCACGTTATATATGACATCGAATTGATTTTCAATGTTCAGCACCGCCGTTGGTCCTGCCCGATAACCCTGCGAAATGTTTATAAAAATAGCTAAAGGATAACAACTTTTTTAGGTCGAAAATAGCAGCACGTAGCGATTTGGTTTTTGTTTGAATTTAAATATCAAAAGGTTTACTTACATAATAAATAATAAAAAAAATATTTATTTCAACTGTATACAGTAGGTAACAGGTAGGTACTATATACATTTGAAAATAAAGGTTGGAGCCTCCTTTTAAGTATTACAAATACTTGTGCCAGGAGACTCCACTCTTCCATAGCCATTATCTTTCAGTGTGACACTGCTGAAATAAATTACGGAATCTTATAAGCTAGAAAATACATTCCAAAACAGGTTTGTAAAATAAATCATAAGGTGTGTGTGAGTGTGTGTGTGTGCGTGCGTGCCTGCGTGCATGCGTGCGTGCGTGCGTGCCTGCGTGCGTGCGTGCGTGCGTGCCTGCGTGCCTGCGTGCATGAGTGCGTCCGTGCATGAGTGCGTCCGTGCGCGCGCGAGTGCGTGCATGCGTGCGTGTGTGTGTGTATGTGTGTGTGTGTGTGTGTGTGTGTGTATGTGTTTGTGTGTGTGTGTGCGAGTGTGTGTGAATGTTGCGTGTGTGGGTATGCAAGCAAGTTAGTAGTAGTTAACCAAATATGTTTTTTTAAATATGTATGTGCTCATAAATTAAGTATCTGATAGTAATATTGCCTCCACTGCATCATATTTGAGGGACTTAAGCCACACTGTCATGGCATTCTTACAGTCATGTAGCTTCATTGGGTATTTATTTAATATCTTATTTATTTTATTATACAGAGAGCTGGATTGCTTTATATATTGGCGATTAGCAAATGTTGTCTTAGCAGAGAAAGTATGAGCCACTTCAATTCTTCTTCTCGTCTACTAGCGTCGAAAGGTAAGGTCTTCTGCATTTTTAAAATCATGCACTGTATGTATAGTTTTCTAATAGTAAGTACCCTACTAGTACTATACAGCACATTCGTTGGAAAGCGGTAAGGTTTGAAGTACATGACTTTTAGTAAGTGGCGTTGGGCCTTTTCTACTTCCAGAAATCTAGTTTTAGTAGCCCCTACCCAGATATCTATCTGGGTATACTTAAAAGGAGGCTGCTTATCTAAGCAGTAAGTAACTTAAGATTGAACAAATGCTATGTATATTTTATTTAAAAGGTGTTTCGAAGCATGTAAGGAAAGATGATTATGTAAGGAAAGAACCTGTTGGAACTCCGTACTCTCTGCCTACCCTGTAAGGAATTTGGCATGATGATGTAGATAGTAATGGATATTAATTACATGATGCTGGATGTAAGTTGCACAGTGGTGTTGTTGTTAATGTACCCCATACTAAGAATTATTCCTGTGTTGTGGGTGCCCTTAAAACATAAAATACACTTTCAAAAATATCCAGAACAAGACGAATATTTGACCACAAAAAGTTTGTCCTGTGTTGGGACATTACCCGCGGCTATTTCATCCAGTGAGCAGAGCAACTTAATCTCTTAACCACTGGACCAAGCCGTCCAAAGAAGTACTAACAACTTGTGTAATGCTAACTTCAATCTGGCCAAGTTATATTGTGCATATTGTCCTCTGTGGTTGCATGAAGGATCATCTTTTTAAGTGACGAGAGATGAAGTACTTATCACTTTTATTTACAGTTAAAATTATTGTGTTGACAAAATTTATGTTGAAATGAGACTATATTAAAACATTAATTTTGGACATTAATAGATTTGTATGAATATCTGTTCAGTTAGATTTTATATTAATATAGTATTTACTGAAATAAAATAGATTTTATTATTAAAATAGAAGAAACGTGTCTTAAAGTTTTAAATATCCATACGAATTTTCGCATTCTATTTGAGACCAACACAATGTGACAGAACCATGATAGGCGTTGATCTAACATAACTCCCAGATATTTTGTGCTAGAAACTTTCTCAATAGTGGGACAGTTACAATTATCTGATTGTGCCACATGGCACCTATGAATTTTAAATACAAATTTAGAGTCGGGTTGGGTTCAATCAATGAGAGCAAATAATAATAATAATAATAAATTTATTTCGGATATTCATCCATATGAGTACATACATATGTTAGTAATTACATCGACGCTTAAAACTATTGTTAGTAGAAACAAACAGAAAAAAAAACAAAAAGAAATAATTTTATTTGGCGGCCCGGTTCGACGGCGCCACATGTGCGGTGGTCCAGTGCCGCAATATCGGCCCTTCGACCCTCTCCGCCACTGTGCGCAGTACACTGTTGGGGCTGGCGCGCACTCGCCTCCACAGGGACGCGATCCGCTTTCTCATTATCGCGTAGAAGTCATCTATACGTGCTTCTGCGAACATCCCCGAGGCGCTGCAGTACCTCGGCAAACCCATCAATGCCCTAAACGCGTTGTTATATTGTACGCGCAGGACGTCGCCAGCCCTTCTAGTATAGTTGATCCACAGACTGCAGGTGTAAAACGTTTGGCAAAAGGCTCTAAACAAGGTTAATTTTACACTATTGGTACACTTTGTAAATCTGCGGATCAACATATTACTACTTCTCACTAACAACGCCCTACGCTCTCTATCCAGGTCCGGGTCATCATTCTGGTTTGCGGTGACCCAGTGTCTCAGGTATTTAAATTCCGACACTAACTTAAGCCTCTTATCATTACCGGCGGAACCAAAGAATATTCTTTAGTCCCCGCCCTGAAAACGAGTAGCTCACTTTTGTCGGCATTGTACCTAAGACCATGGGCCTCCGCATACCTAACACAAATCCCTATCAGTTTTCTTAAGGCACTGATTGAGGGGCTCAGCAGCACCATATCGTCTGCATAACTTATATTGTTTACAAATATACCATCTATAGAGCAACCTATTTTGGCGCTGGTTAGCTCCTCAATCAGCCGGTTAACGTAGAGATTAAAGAGTTTGGGTGAGGTGAGCTCCCCCCCTGCCTCACGCCGCACTCGAGTTGGTACGCTCCGGATAGTGAGCCTCCATCTAACCAAGTTACTTTGGTGCCCATACCAATACTTTGATAGGTTGATAAGTTCACATGGCACTGTGGTCTCTGCGTACAATTTATTCCAGAGCTTGCTATAGGACACCAAATCGACACGTAATTAGTTTTTATGATATTAAGGGCTAAAAGGTTTTTCTCAAGCCAAGAGGCGACCTCTGTCAAACTAGTCTCCGCCTGACTGTGCACCTCTTTCCAAGAAGTACCCGTAAATATCAATGCTGTATCATCGGCATAAGACAGAATATGTTCATTTTTAATTTTGAGGTTACAAAGATCATTGATATATATTAGGAATAATGTGGGGCCAAGCACACTACCTTCAGGAACGCCATAATTAATATTTTTAATACTGATAAAAATGTCACCAACTTTTACACGTTGCTTTCTTTTTACACACACCGTCACGCCTATATTTCCCAGAGGGGGTGGCAGAGGTGTACTGAGTGCACCCACGTTTCGCCGACGATGTTAGGTCCCATGTAATAGGGGGTGAGCTTATTGCCATATAACGGGCACAATTCCAGACTCCGGACTCATACTGGGAATTTTTCATTAGAAAAACTACATTTGTCCGACCTAGGATTTGAACCCAGGACCTCGTGATCACAAAGCGATGCGCTTTGCCACCAGACCAAGGAGGCAGTCACGTACACGTTGCTTTCTTTCATTGAGATAATCTTTAAGTAATGCCAGCGGTTTGTCGTGGATACCAATTGATTCTAATTTTTGGACAAAAATGGGGACAGACACGGCTTCAAAAGCTTTCTTGAGGTCCAAAAAAACTGCAAGGCACCTTCTTTTCCTAGCTAATTGTTCTACAATGATTGAGCTTAGAGCAGTGATAGCATCTTTTGTTTGATCATTGTGAGTTAGATAAAATGCGGTATTTGTCTAGATATTTCAATATTCTTGTATAAATTACTTTTTCAATTATTTTCGATAAAACTGGAAGGACGAAAATTGGTCGATAATTATTTACATCACGTCTGTCACCATTCTTGTAGACCAGGGTAATTACTGGTTGCTTCAAAAGAGATCGAAATGCACGTTTTTCGAAGCAACAGTTAATTAAGTGAGCTATAATTGTTGTAGTGTTTTAGTTATCTGTAGCTTTAGTTTATGGTTTTGGTCTTTGGTCATTCTTGGCTCTTTGAATAAAATGTAATTTTAAAGAAAGTGGCAGCGGTGGCAGGTTGAGAACTCGACTGCCTATTCATATAGAAAAATTGTGGCCTCAGCGGAATAATTCTGAGGATTACGCGAAAATTATTCGGAATAAAGTGCAAAGCAAATTATATTATGACATGCATTCGCGTCGTTTGCAGGAATTGCAGCCAGGAGATGAGGTTGTTGTAAAAGGTGATAAACACAGTATGTATGTCCATTCTAGGGCGCGACAGCCGCGTTCTTATTTTCTTAGAAATAGACATGGTAAGCTAGTACGACGCAATAGGAGGCATTTGCGTAGATTGGAACAACCTTTTGATAAGCAGGAGGAAGTCACATCCTCTGCTTCCTGGAAGAGGAAGGAGGATGATGTTGATGATATGAACTTAGGTCAGTTGGAGGTCGCAGAATTGCCAGTTGATGATTCTCAGGGTATGAATCGTTTAGGGCGGGTTCAGAGGGAAGCGGCACGAAGAGCTCGCGATCTTATAGGATATATATATATATATATATATATATATATATATATATATATATATATATATATATATATATAAGTGATTAATGTTTTAAGTTTTCTAAAGATGGTTGATGGTGTATGAGACGAACTATGAGAGTCGAGGAAGCCAGAGAGGTATGTAAGGAAAGAACCTGTTGGAACTCTGTACTCTCTGCCTACCCCGCAAGGGATCTGGCGTGAGGTTATAGATAGATAGATAGATTATACACTATTTGTTTTTGTTGAAGGAAAAGATGTTGTAGTGTTTTAGTTTTAGTTTATGGTATTGGTCTTTGGTTGTCATTCTTGGCTCTTGGAATAAAATGTAATTTTAAAGAATAACCGTTAAATTATTACAATAATTAGAGTCATTATATTACGAGAGAGCTTTAAGAATTTTGTTGGGATTTTGTCCCATCCGGATGTATTGGAAGACTTAAGATTTACAAGCACACTTAACTTCTTGACTATCAGTATCTAACAGAACAAATGAGGATAGCTGTGAGTAGAGAGACGTGGTTGAATAAGTTTGCGGTATGTTGCCACGGGAGATTCCTTCCGCTAGTTGTTTACCTATCCCAATAAAATAATTGTTTACGAAATTTACTGACTCTTCATGAGTAGGTTTTATATTGTTTATATTACTTATAGTTCTAATCTATCTATCTCTATCTATAACCTCACGCCAGATCCCTTGCGGGGTAGGCAGAGAGTACAGAGTTCCAACAGGTTCTTTCCTTACATACCTCTCTGGCTATCTCGACTCTCATAGTTCGTCTCATACACGCTCGCCGGTTACGGAGACTCTTGACTTTTCCATCAGATAAGACTCGGTTTATTTGGTCGTGGTAAGATAGTCTAGGTCTTCCCCGGTACCTGCATCCTTCCACTTTCGCATTGTATATCTGTTTTGTCATTCTTTCCTCTGGCATTCTTTCTATATGCCCGAACCAACGGAGCATGCCCTTTCTCATCTTTACACCGATACTATCTTTCATACCTACTCGCTGTCTTACTATGCTGTTGCTAATGCGGTCGGTCAGCTTCACTCCGCACATCTTCCGCAGAGCTCGCATTTCTACCGCATTTATCCCGCTTTCATTCTCCTTCTTACATACCCAGCTCTCGCTACCATATAACAGCGTTGGGACAAGAACTCTGTTATGTATGGCCAGCTGCGCCTTATGGCTTAAGTGCCGGCTCCCGAGTAACTTTCCCATCGCACCATTCACTCTGTTCCCTGCACTCACTCTTCTCTCTATGTCAGCGGTGTATTTCCCATCCTTACTGAAGGCGTATCCAAGATATACAAACTCATTCACTTGCTCCAGCACATCGTTACCAACCACAATCCTTACATTCGTTCTGGTTTCTTCCCTTTCAAAAACCATAATCTTGGTTTCATAAGGAGACCCCTTTCCAAACAAACATCTACAATGAGCTTACCTGCATCGTTCACTCTCTTATCATCATAAGGACCCAGAGCAGCGTCGCAAGTTTGCCGCCTGGTTCCTACCCATCCGTTCAGATCGCCACACAAAATCACCTTTTCGTTAGCCTCAGCCAAATCCAGAACTTCCCTGACATTATCCCAAAACTTCTCAAGGTCCTGGGGTGTCGACGAGCTTACGGGAGCATATGCTGCGACCAAAAATACTCTAGTGTCACCCAGTTTTAAACGGACCCAGAGAAGTCTCGCATCGCACAGGCCATAATCTCTCGCTCCAGAGGCCAGGCGACGGGACAGCAAGATACCCACCCCCATGCTGGCACGACTGCTCTGCGGTATCCCAGACCACAGAGCCATCGTTCCATCAGGAAGATCACAGGTTTCACTGCCCCTCCGCTTAGTCTCAGTTACACACAGAGCATCCAGGCGTCTCTCTTTCATCACATCAATCACCTCATGCATCTTATCTTTCATACCACCTCTTACATTCCAAGTGCCTATTCGGCACTCTGCACCCCACAACTCGCCAGTTCGGGCCCGGCGTGATGGGTGGCGGCCCCCATCGCCGCTTCCACCTATATTCGTACCGACGGGGGCGGGCCGATACGCGTCGCCTCGGGGGGACGCCCTAGCCCGCACTGCGGTACGTCTTCGGTCCAAGATTGCAGCCATAATGACTGGCAGGGGTCGCGACGAGCACGCTCTTGGACAGACCCCCCACTATAGTTCTAATATTATATCAAAGTGCTTTAGGGTTGTTTGTAGATTTATCTAACTGTTCTCTTTCATAATTCCTTTTTAACCGACTTCAAAAAGGAGGAGGTTCTATGTTCGGTTGTATGTTTGCTTTTTTTTTTTTTTTTTTTTTTTTTATGTATGTTCAGCGATATTTCCGTCAATTGTGGACCGATTTTGATAATTTTTTTTGCATTGGGTTCAGTATATCTCCAAGGTGGTCCCATATTAATTTTATTGACATTGGACTTTGGACTTAGAAGATACACCAGGGAACTCCTTAACGACAAACAATAGGCATGTGTAAATTGCGATATTATGGGTATTACGTCAATCCTATAGGTACCCTACTATAGAATTCACTTGTCACTTAAAATTGTAAAATAAAAATCTTTTATAAAAAAAGGTAAACCGACTTCAAAAAGCAAAAAAATAAATATTTGAAGTCGGTGCCAAGTAACCGACTGCACCAACCAGCACCGACTTCAAATATTTATTTTTTTGCTTTTTGAAGTCGGTTTACCTTTTTTTATAAAAGATTTTTATTATTTTTCTTATTAGCGAGTTACAACAGTTGTGATACCGTCTATATGTAATCCTTAGAATCTCATTTGAAGGATCAGTGCGCAAGTTTTTCTGCATTTTATTTCTACTTTTAATACATTTCAATATACCCACTGTTATCCAAGGCTTAATTACGCGTTTACTTTTAGGAACTTTTACAATTTTAGTATTTTCTTTTATTGATACGGTTATTTTATTTATTAATTGTTCTGTAACTACATTAGGGTCATGACATGAAAGTAATATGTTTAGATTTTGGTCAACTAAACTATTCATTGCTTTATTAAAGTCGGTGATTATTTTTGTTTTAGGGGCGGGAATTTTATTAATAGTCCTATCTAACTTAAGCAGTATTGTGGAATGGTCAGTAACTGATGTATTTAATACGCCTATACGTGCATTATATATTTCTTTGTCTATCTTCAGTATAACATGGTCTAGACACTTAATATCTCTTGTAGGTAGCATGTGGCCTGGGAGTAAGCCATGATAACATATTGAGGTAACATAATCTATTATTTCGATTAGAAGTCAGCTCATTTACTTTTGGTGTAATATTTATATTTATATCCTTAACCATAGTTATATTTTTAAATAATTTTATGGACTACAAACATATTCAGTGAAGAAATAAAATTTTCAGCATTATATACAGATGGCGATCTATATATTCCCAGAATGACGTTGTTGTTTATATTCAATTGTAAGCAAGACGCGTTTAATACATGTACCTCATTAACATTAATATTATGCGTGCTTTTGATATATATCTCAACGCCATCATTCTCGTTCAAATACCGTGTCGATGCGTAAGAAGTGTAATTACTAAGATGCGCTATGGGCTTGTTCTGTGAGAGCCAGCATTCCGTCAGAACAAGTACATCCACTTCAAAGTTCAGCTCACTAAGGACTACTTGAAGGTCATCAACATTAGAATATACACTCCTTATATTTTATGACACTACTGTCAGATCTAATATAATAGCACCAAAACAGGTGATATTAGAAAGTTTAAGTGGATTATTGCATAGCGGCGGATGTGGAAACTGTGCCGGGAGAATTGCGAGATTGTGTTGTGCTTCATGAATTTCGGAAGAAGGGACTCAGTCATAATTGGTACCTGTGATCACAACTAGAAAATAAAAAAAAATATTATTCTCGTAATCTATGTAATAACACCAGTGAAATGCGGAGCCGGGTTTTAAATTGATTTCGAATAAACCATTAATTTATACTTATAGTACTTAAATTTCAGCTGACCTGAAAGTGCCAGATGTTCACTAATCGATTGCGGAACAGGCGTCAGCGGAAAATTTCAATAAAGAGCCGACGAGGGTTTAAACTTAGGGCGCCATGACAAGCTGTCACTTAACGTCACGCCGCGGCCCGCGCCGGCGCCGCGGCGGGGCGCGCAGAGCACTGTCGCCACTGGGAGTGCTATCGACAACTCTGTAAACATCTTGAGTGTCGTTTCTTAATTATATTATGTGTATTTCTTTTAACAAAAAAAATGCGGGAAGCTTCTTATAAGCGGTGCACTTCTCGTGAGCCCCTGGTTTTCCGTACTACAATAAACAACTAGTAGCGAGTGAACAATTAAGCAGTAATAAGCCCCACGAAGACGCGCAGTAATCGCGAATTTACCGCGAGCTGACCTCCGTCCAAATTCACACCATTTGTCACCGTGCGGCGCTCAGCTCGCCGGTAAATGCTCACATGAGACCCAAATCCTCAGACGCCTTTATACATGTAATCTTACCAATATTATAACGCGAAAGTTTGTGAGGATTGATGTTTATTTGTTACCCTTTCACGCAAAAACTACAGATCTGATTTTGATAAATCTTTATATAATAAAGCATGTACATCAAAATAACACGCTTTAGTTTTTAGAGATAACACTACATAAAGGTGTGCGCTACTCGTAATAGCTAGTACTGGGTAACTGAGATAATATACATGACAGCATAGTTTGAATGGAATATTAGAACTAATCTTTACTATTTTGTAGCTATACGATAAACACATCACCAAATATGTGACGTCAATTTAATTAAACGTACTTGATATTGGCGATATTTGAGAAGTCTGTTAATGTTTTACTGCCGGTTTCATAGGGTCTTTATTTAGTGTGTATACTTAATTTGGTCAGAAAAGTATTGTAGTTGTATTCTCATTGTCCTGTATTTGCGACGGTGGAGCACTATCTTATTGAAACTGTAAAAGTGTTTTGTCTCGCAGTGGGAGCTTTAAATACATCCCCTTGTCCGTGTGCAGCGGCCGCGCGACGCGCTGCGGAAATAGAATAATCGATGAGGCAGTGGGAATGAGATTGCTACCAAATGCTTGTTTTAAAAGAACTACTTCAAAGAATATTTTTAATGACTATAATTGTTGATTGGCTAGTGATTAGGAAAAAATGTCATCCTACAAACGCATGAGAGTTAGGGTTACGAGACATTCTGGGCAATCGAAGTATTTCGAACGAAAAGAGAATAATAGCAAGTAAAATAAATAAATAACTTTAAAAAAAAAGGTGAACCAACTGCGAAAAGCAAAAATAAACATTTGAAGTCGGTGCCGGTTAGTGCAGTTGGTTACTTGGCACTGACTTCAAATATATTTTCTTTTGCTTTTTGAAGTTGGATTCCCTTTTTTAAAAAAGTTATTTATTTTACAATGTTAAGTGATGAGTGACATAGCTCTTAAGATTAGCGGCAATGGGCGGGCGTGAAGATCGGACGAGCATTGGGGTAGAAAGATTCTAGAGTGGAGACCACGTATTGGCAAGCGCAGCGTGGGACGACCGCCTGCCAGATGGACCGACGATCTTGTGAAAATCGCAGGAAGTCGTTGGATGCAGGTGGCATCGGACCGGTTACGCTGGAAAGCGATTGGGGAGGCCTATGTTCAGCAGTGGACAAGTATAGGCTGAGATGATGATGATGATGAAGTCATGAGTGAATTAATGATTGTTATTTATATACCTATATTATATTATTCTGAATCTATAAATTCGTGCTGTTTGTCGTTAAGGATTTCTTTGGTGTATCTTTAAAGTCCAATGTTCAATACCGATTTAATTAAAATGGGACCAACTCGTAGCTAAAGTAAATCCACCGCAAAAATATATATTTGTTTGTGAATTTTCATGTTTGTAAACGCACCCACGACACAGGAATAAATCCTAGTGTGGGGCTACGTTTAAAAAAAAAAAAAAAAAAAAAAAAAAAAAAAAGAAAGAATTATCAAAATCAGTTCATAAATAAAGACGTTATAAAAACACATACTAATTGTAAACCCTCTCCTTTTTGTAGGCGGTTAATATTCTGATCAGTTCTATGGTAACCTATAGGATTAACACAATACTTATAAACTCAATCTACAGATTCGTATTACTTGTCGTTGAGAAGTTCCCTGGTGTATCTTCAAAGTCCAATGTCCAATACTGATGAAATTAAAATGGGACCACTTTGGAGCTATACTCAGCCCTCAAAAGAAATAATCATCAAAATCGGTCCACAATTGACGGAAATATCGGTGAACATACATAAAAAAATCATACATACGGACGAACATGGAACCTCTTCCTTTTTAAGTCGGTGAATAATGTTACACTTACTTTTACTGCCTGTATCAGAAGCCGTGAGTATCGATACCCTCACGGCTAATGCAGAGTAAATGTGAGATAGAAAGTTGGCAACTGTGGCTTACAGGAGCTACACAGCATTGTGGCAGTGGCAGCCGCAGCCACACCCGCTCCATCACTGTCGATATAAATGCCTACACCGAGCAGTACTCTTTGTCTTGGACCTCTATTGTTGTTTAGTATTATTACACACCGCCAGAGAGAAGCAGAGCGGCACAATATTCAATACTTAACTAGATTTTTGTTTGCTAAAATAAAGCAAAAGCTCCGTAGTGCGGAAACAAACAATTTGTTCAGCGGACTAGTAATTTCGACTCGATGAACATTTAGAAAATCTGAACAATCGCATGGATTCTAAATATTCGATGTCGAGCATGCGCCATCGTCAGGAGAAATATTGCTTTTTTTCATATTGTGTGAAATTTTGGATTCGTTGCTGGAGGAGAAGACAACGATAAGGAACTTTTCTTTCGACGGGACTTGGACATAAATGTCCCATCGTCCCGCTTTTCTCTGAAATGAGGGGCCTCTCTAGCTATAAGCCGTAGCCATGCTTTAATGCGGGCTGGTAAAAAAGATTTTGTAGCAATGTTTAGGAAATAATGCTATTAGATTTTTTGACTGTGTAGAGTTGTAGTCATCGTATGACCAATTCAATATTATTCGTGATGTGTCTTTATCTGTAAGTCTCCCTCGCATGCCAGTGTTATGACTTAGACTTTTTTTGTATCTTGGGCAAGTGGGTGATATATTTGAGAGTAATTTTTTATTACATTTCACCGCACCGCACTGCACCGCAACGCACCACATCACACCGCATCACATCGGCCCGCCTACCTCTAATTGGAGGCGCTTTCTTCTCGGTGAAATTAGATTAACAAAAATGGTGTCACTGCAATTTATGGACGTCGCAATAATTATGGAACATTTTTGTCTTTGTGGAAGGTAAACTAATTTTATGACCGGTGACCCCCTAGGGCCGGTCATTTTCAGTCTTGCCATTCACCCGATCATTCAAAAATTAGAGTCATAATTTAATGAATGGTATTTAGATGACGGCACGCTGGGAGGTGATGCAGGTACAGTCCTAAAAGATTTAATTTATTTGCAAAGAGAATTACTTTGGTTTGGCTTGGTTTAGAACTAAATTTTTCAAAATCTGAATTAATTTTTCCGGATATCTCTCGTGTTAATAAATCATCTGTTCTCGATATTCAAAACATCGCTCCTGGTATCAAAATTATTTTAAAAGATTCGCTTGGCCTCCTAGGTTCTTCCATTCTCGCCGAATTAGTGCCACCTTTTGTCAACGAAAACATCCAAAATTTTAGTGACGTTTCAGACCGCCTACTAAAAATTACTACTCATATGGCTTTTTTATTATTCGTTATTGCCTTTTTGTCCCAAAATGTACCTATTTCCTACGATGTTGCCGACTTTGGAAGCATCCCGAATTTTTACAGAGAATGGACAACATCGTCAGGGATACGATCACAGCCATTTAAATACCAATTTGGATGACCGAATCTGGACCCAGGCTTCCCTTCCTGTCAGAATAGGGGGTATGGGTATTCGCAAAATTTCAAGTGTTTCTTTGCCAGCGTGTCTGTCCTCGGTCCATGCTAACGAAAATCTGGCGCGGAAAATAATAGGCACATCTCTTAATAATTTTGATTTAGCATGTTGACCGAGGCCAGAAACGCTTGGTCAATGGCCTGCTCTAATTCCTGCCTGCCCACAGTCCTCTCCTCGCAGAGGCGGTGGCACGGGCCGCTCTGCGAGTTGGTCCGGGATCAATTTTTAAATACGGCCCAAAATTCTGTAGAGCGTGCCCGTCTCATTGCCGTCAATACATGGGAATCGGGGCAGCGGTTGCAGGCCTTCCCCATCCGTAAATATTGGAACACTGATGGTCTCCACCTCTTTTAGATTGGCAGCATGTTTGAGAGTATTTTTATTTATTTAGGATAAAGACACACCATCGACAGAATCACAGATATCACAGTGTACGAGGAGGGATCAAAAAGTAGTGAGAATGAGATAGAATATAATGACTATTGATAACTTAATAATTTATTTTTCTACATAGTTTCCGAGTCTCTCTACACACCGAGTCCAGCGCTTTTCCAAGGCTTCGATCCCTTTCACAAAAAAGTTTTGTCTTGGTCCTGCAAAAAGCTCTCCACGGCATCCATCACCTCGTTATCGTCTTCGTACCTGTTTCCCCTTAAGTATTTTTTTTAATTTGGGGAACAGATAAAAATGGCAGCCATCGCAACTGCTGACCTGTGCGCGGGGGCGTTGTCGTGATGAAACAGCACGCCCCTTCGAAGTTTCCCTCTCCTTTTCTCTTCGATGGCGTTCCTCAACTTGGGAATTAAAGCTGCATAATATTGGCCTGTAATAGTGGTTCCACGCTCCAGGTAATCAATCAACAATATTCCTTCTGAGTCCCAAAATATTGAGGCCATAACCTTGCCAGCCGATGCCACGACACGAAACTTCTTTGGGGTCGGTGATGATGGCCGTTTCCATTGCGAAGATTGCTGTTTTGTCTCGGGATCAAAATGATGGACCCATGTTTCGTCCATTGTTACGAAACGATACAAAAAGTTTTCAGAATCTTCTTGAAACTTGTCCAAGAATATCTTCGAAATGTCAAGTCGATTTTGTTTCTGACTGACGGTTAACATTCTCGGCACCCATCTTGCGGAGACTCTTCTCATATTCAAAGATTGTTTCAATATGGATTGAATTCTTCCATATGAAATGCCCGTTTCTTGAATTAAGTATCGGATGGTAACTCTTCGATCGCTCAATACAATTTTCTCGACTTTCGCAACATTTTCTTGGGTGACTGACGTCGATGGACGGCCGTAACGATGTTCGTCTTCCGTGCTCGTTCTCCCTACTTGAAATTGAGAAGCCCACCTTGCGACAGTAGAATACGGCGGAGCAGACTCTCCTAATGTTGCCTCTAAATCGCAATGAATCTCTTGCGTCGTTAACTTTTTTAAACAGAGGTATTTAATAAAGGCTCGCACTTCGTTTTTCTCCATTTTCGAGAACACGTTCCGACACGAAGCAAACAAGTCATTTGTTTGCTTCGTGTCATTCAGAAAAAAACAAAACAGAATCGAAGATTTTTTTTTAATATTACAAATATGTATCTGAGCTATGCCTGCCAGTATTTTTTATTTTTTTTTACCAAGGAGTATGTCGTTCTCCCTACTTTTTGATCCCTCCTAGTACTAATAGATTTTTCACTTTTCTAGGACCTTTTCTGTCATCATCATCATCATCATCAGCCTATAGCAGTCCACTGCTGAACATAGGCCTCTCCAAGTGCACGCCACTGGGTACGATCCTCGGCTACTCGCATCCAGTTTCTGCCAGCCGCCCTACGAAGGTCATCGCTCCACCTAGCCTGAGGGCGTCCTGCATTACGTTTGCCAGTCCGCGGTCTCCACTCAAGAACTCGTATGTCCCAGCGGTTATCGGTTCTTCGGCTAATGTGACCGGCCCATTGCCACTTCAGCTTACTAATCCGATGGGCTATGTCGAATACTTTGGTTCTCTGTCGAATAACTTCGTTCCGGATTCTATCCTTCAGAGAAACTCCGAGCATAGCCCTTTCCATAGCTCGCTGAGTGACTTTAAATTTATGGACCATTCCAACCGTGAGTATCCATGTTTCGGCTCCATATGTTATAACGGGCAGGACGCACTGATTAAAGACTTTTGTCTTTAGGCTTTGTGGAATGGGCGATGTAAATACTCGACGTAATTTCCCAAATGCCGCCCAGCCCAGCCGTATTCTTCTGTTGACCTCTTTTTCGAAGTTGTTTTTCCCCATCTGCAGAGTTTGCCCTAGGTAAACATATTGTTGAGCAACCTCGAGAATAGCGCCTTGTATTGAACCAGGTTCTGGTACTACATGTCGGTTATACATTACCTTGGTTTTGTCCAAGTTCATGCGGAGACCTATGTGTTCGGAAGAATCGGCTAGGCTGGTCAGCATCTGTTGTAAATCCTGCAACGTTTCGGCCATAATAACAATTTCGTCTGCAAATCTCAAGTGTGAGATATGGCTGCCATTTATGTTTATGCCATGACCTTCCCAGTCCAGTGTCTTAAACATATCCTCCAATGCATTTGTGAACAATTTGGGGGAAATAACGTCCCCTTGTCTCACTCCTCGATGCATTGGTATAGGGTTGGTCTGCTGGTTTTGTATCTGGATGGTCATGGTCGCGGCGTTATAGAGTCTTCTTAACACTTGGATGTATCGCCAGTCGACTTGGCATCGTTGCAAGGATTTTAGAACTAACCAGGTCTCGATCGAGTCAAAGGCCTTCTCATAGTCCACGAATGCTAAGCACAGGGGCCAATTATACTCTTCGGTCTTCTGTATGATCTGCGGTATAGTGTGAATGTGATCTATGGTTCCATACCCTCTTCGAAACCCGGCCTGTTCCGGGGGTTGAAATTCGTCGAGCCTTAGCACAAGACGATTCGTGATAACTCTTGAAAACAGCTTATAAATGTGGCTAAGGAGCGAAATAGGGCGGTAGTTCTTCAGTTGGGTCTTATCACCCTTTTTGAAAAACAATACGACTACGCTCCTACCTCAAGCCTCTGGAGTTCTCCCGTTAAACAGGACAGAGTTAAAGATATTTTGGAGCTCCTTTAGCACCGGTTTACCTCCTGCTTTTAATAGTTCAGTTGTAACTCCGTCCTCTCCAGGGGCCTTTCTATTCCTTAGCTGCTCAAGAGCCATCACGATTTCGTCTAGGCTGATTTTGGGCATGTCTTCCTTTTCTGTACAATAGAATAAATACTAAATATATACAAATTAAATTACTGTAGCTGTAAACAAATGCTATACAAGATGTAACATAATAAACGCAAAACCTCAGATGAAGCAATTCTCTAATCGGGGTGCCGATTAGAGAATTGCATCATAAATCCAAAACGAAAACCAAATTTCTAAATTTAAAGGATTTTGCCCTTTTTCTTAGTACTTTTATACCCCAATTAACAATGAAACTTGTACGTGTATGTGTGCGTTTTGAGAAATACGTGTTAGGAATGCATTTTAAATCTCCTTATTGCTATGAATCAAGAATAAATTTTAGTTTTTTATAGCGCACTGTAGGTGTTAAAGCATATTTTTCTATCTATCTATCTATCTATAACCTCACGCCAGCTCCCTTGCGGGGTAGGCAGAGAGTACTGAGTTCCAACAGGTTCTTTCCTTACATACCTCTCTGGCTTCCTCGACTCTCATAGTTCGTCTCATACACGCTCGACGGTTACAGAGACTCTTGACTTTTCCATCAGACAAGACTCGGTTTATTTGGTCGTGGTAAGATAGTCTAGGTCTTCCCCGGTACCTGCATCCTTCCACTTTCACATTGTATATCTGTTTTGTCATTCTTTCCTCTGGCATTCTTTCTATATGCCCGAACCAACGGAGCATGCCCTTTCTCATCTTTACACCAATACTATCTTTCATACCTACTCGCTGTCTTACTATGCTGTTGCTAATGCGGTCGGTCAGCTTCACTCCGCACATCTTCCGCAGAGCTCGCATTTCTACCGCATTTATCCTACTTTCATTCTCCTTGTTACATACCCAGCTCTCGCTACCATATAACAGCGTTGGCACAAGAACTCCGTTATGTATGGCCAGCTGCGCCTTATGGCTTAAGTGCCGGCTCCCGAGTAGCTTTCCCATCGCACCATTCACTCTGTTCCCTGCACTCTCTCTTCTCTCTATGTCAGCGGTGTATTTCCCATCCTTACTGAAGGCGCATCCAAGATATACAAACTCATTCACTTGCTCCAGCACATCGTTACCAACCACAATCCTTACATTCGTTCTGGTTTCTTCCCTTTCAGAAACCATAATCTTGGTTTTCTTCACATTCAAGTATTTTTCAAATTTAAAAAAAAAATGTAAAGTTAATTAAAAATTTGATTTATTTGTATTAAATGTTTCGGTAGTTATTATTTGTGTAAAGAGACCACTAGTCTTGGGCACTTCGGGAGGCTTCCGTGCGTCGCTACCGTGTACTGTGCAGGTGAATGCGCTAAGAGGGCGCAGGACTCTAGTATCAATTTATTGGCATGATTGGTGGCGAACGGCGCCAATCAAATAGTAAACGCGAATTATAGCAGAGTACTGGCGTGCACATACATACTATACATCGTGCGTGCAGCTAGTGACATCCGTCCTAGGACGTGCTCTAGAAAATTACCTAAACTGATGTATAGGTAAGACTTCAGGTACAATCAATATAAGGCTTCTCAATAGATCAGGTACATTGTCCATATTGTTGGTGTGCGTCTTTTATTTCAGTACTTTCTAGCATCAAACAGATATACATAATTATATATAGAATCGCATCCTGGTGATTTCGATACTTAATTTTTTTTGGGTCTATTATATAAAACGAATGACGGAAGTAGATAGGTACGTAGCGACTCAACAAAGGGCTCATTAGAGTCTTTTGCCATTCAGCAGCGGTGTCTTACTAACAAGCGGCCGGCTAATGAACCTGAATGGCAATCAGCTCACGCAATAAACTCTCTGTTTTGATAATTAAATCAAAATCCCAAGGAGTCGCCGCCGCGCTCGCCGCCCGTCACAGTCAAATTTTGAGTTTTCAACAAATATGTTTCGTGTCCGCTATATTTATATATACTGTACAGTATATACCACCTCGATCTAGTGGCGTATAGGACGGCTGGCAATCCAGGTTTTAAATCCCACGTCAGACAAATTGCGCTTAAAAGTTAACGAATTTATTTGACATCTGCATTTCTCAAACATCATCATGTTTTAGTTACTCATTTTTTGCAAACTTAGGTCGAGTATGTCAAAGTCAAAATTTTTTATTTGTATAGGCCAAAAAGAGTGCTTACAAATGTCACAAATTATTACATTTTTTGCAACTACCACCGGATCGGAACGCGGTCTCACACTGAGAAGATCCGGGAGTATGTCGTTACTGCTATTTCCACTGCGGCAAATCAAATTAAATCATTTATTTTCGAAAATGGGGACAAACTAGGATCGTGTATAACAACAACAGCCTCAACCAACGGGACCGTCTTTCATGGTAATCTAACTTAAACCTACTACTTGAATGTCACATTACTGCGTAACGCTCAGTTGTCACCCGCACTAGCCCGCAATACGCATCAGCTAGTAACGTTCATATTTATGTTTCTGATTGGACTGTACGACCCGACTAGGAAGTAAGACAATTGCTGCGCCGACCAGTCGGCGGTAATCACTCGAGTAAACCGACTTCTCCGAGGATTTGCTGAGTTTTCACACTGAGTTCCCTCAAACAATGATAAATCATATTTAGGCTAGCTCAATTAAGTTACCTCTATTCATAGATGGTTTAATTACACTTAAATAAGTATGTACAAGCCAACACGCAAAGAGGCAAGTTAATAACAACAGTAATCATATTACAATATTTTTTTTGCCAATTTCAATTGCATTTGATCGTTTGGCATATCGACTATTCGTTTCACCCTAAACTGGGTCAGCACGGCTGGCCGGCGAGCCGTCCAGCGTCGCTAATGGAATCGCTCGCGGCCTGGCACGGGGAGTGCGGGAGGTTTAGCCACATTACCATAATCCTGCTATCGGACGACATCCGAACGGCGCTGAGAAGACCCGTAGTTGAGGCCCCTAGGGCTCTACGGGCCACTGTGTTTTAGAGACCACAAAAATTAAGCGGCGATCAGCTCGGTCAGCCTCAGTGCTGGTCAACCACTATTACTAAAGGTACGTACCGTCAGCGATCAGCTGGCATCGCGGTGTATCTGGCGAGGTTATCGCGGTTTTAATAAACACAAGGCTGATATCGAGCACTCTGCTATCACCGTTGTTATTTTGACCTCACACTGACACTGGGATTTCCAACTTATACATCAAAACAGGTATCAAAGGTCACCTTATCAAAAACGGAATTATCACCATTTACAATTAACTAAACTGTCTTTTGTTCAAAATAAATAAGAACAGTACCCCGCATATTCTACATCTACGCCGTCCATCATGAGTCATGGGCTAAATTTATATATACTTATTTTGCAAAGTATATAAATGGGCAAACAGACATACACACGACAGTTGTACACTAATAAGCGCGCTTGAATAACCAAAACCGTCCGGATTTGAAAGCACTGTAATATAATAAAAATAAACTACCGATAAAATGTCGCTGCATAGTCTTACAGCAGCACTGCTGTTCTGCTCGTTAATGACTGCGGTGTGCTGCTCCAGTGTTAAGACTTTAAATAGAAAGATAAGAAGAAAGAAAGAAAAGACATTTATTCCAATAGATACTAAAAATAACAAAATACACATTTACAAACACCGGAGGTGGTGTGGGGTTGAACAGGATACTTCCTCAGCATATAACTGCACCATAACGTTGTATCATGGTGCAGCGCTGGTATTCTGGCAGCACCTATAAAAAGGGTGACGTCAGAGATGGCAACCTTGACTTAGAGAGGTATAAATAAACAACATAATACACATACATACATGCGTAAAAGTAATTAAACACTACAACTTTCATACTAAATAGTGCCTAGGAACTGATGGCTCTGATGGCTGGCCTACACCGAACAAAGTGGTTAAGTGTAGGCTGAGCCGCGTGGTGTTGCGTGTTGGCAGAGTACGACGCGCTGTGGACCCACGACGACGGCGAGACGGGCCCGCTCTCTGCGGTCTGCATGCGCTGCATCTGCGAGGTGATACATTCTTCCATATAATTTTTATTTATTTCCTCAATATAGGGAAATAAATATAATAATATAAGCCCTGTTAAGAAACTGTCCCACTGTTGGGCACGGGCCTCCTCTCAAACTGAGAGGGTTTAGGCCATAGTCAAACAATTACATAATTTAATTTTTGTTAGTGTAGATACAACTATTTGTGTGCTATTTTGACCTAAATGCAGATCAACTAAACAAACTGGACGGCCTGCTCAATACCTGCATTCGATTCGTCTTCAACTTGCGTAAATACGACCATGTGTCGGCACTGTTAAAATGGTTGCCTATTCGGCAGCGTAGAATTCTGAGATCACTGATTACGCTATTTACCATCTTTCATTCTGTAGTCTCGCCCGCTTATCTTACATCCCAATTACAATATTTGTGCTCTAATCACGATAAACATCTTCGCTCTGCAAATAATCGTCTTCAGTGCCCCTCTCATAGTACTGATTTCATTCATTTTTCCTTCTTTGTTCAGCCTATCCTTCTTAAGAATGCTTTACCTCTGGAACCCAGGATGGCTACAAAATGTCTCTCTTTTTAAAAACGTCTGCAGGACTATCTGCACAAAATGTTGGATCCATCTCAACGTTAGTTGTTCCATGTCGTTATGACGCACAGTCTTAGGTTATGTATATAGTGTATAATTATTTATATATGTATGTATTTGTGATGTATATAAATAGTAAGTGAGTGTATTTTCGCCTATGGTTGCTAGAGATCGTAGATCAGGTACCACCCTAGAATTAATCGGTTATATAGATAGTCATAATAGCTATCAAACGGGGTATATACGGGCTATATATATATATATATATATATATATATATATATATATATATATATATATATATTGATTTAATAGGGTATATAGATAGTTATAAAAGCTATCTCTAGCGCCATCTAAGGGGTCCGTTCGGCCCGAAAACTGTCAATTTTCATAGGCCGCTGAGTGTATTTTCGCCTATGGTGGTTATAGTATAGCGAATACCACTCTAGAATTAATAGAGTATATTGATAGTCATAATAGCTATCAAACGGGACCAAATTTATGAACCCTAGCACCGTCTAAGGGGTCCGATCGGGCCGAAAACTGACAATCTTTATAGGCCGCTGAGTGTATTTTCGTCTATGGTGGCAATAATAGATGGATTACCTCTCTAGAATTAATAGAATCTATAGATATTTATAACAACTATCAAATGGGGTAAAATTCATAAAGTCTAGCGCCGTCTAAGGGGTCCATCAACGCCGAAAACTGACAATTTTCATAGGCCTCTGAGTGTATTTTCGCCTATGGTTGCTATATATGTATATATATGTCATCAGATGGCCAAACCAACTAGCACAAGAGCTTAATCTTTAGACTCAACATGCGCGGGGTGGGTTAGGTTTCCAAACAGCTAAACACAATAATTGCCCATCAGTTATTTAATCACATAACTTATCCACATGAAACACAATGGTTGATACCATTTAATTATCAAAAGGGCAGGACGACCATTTTGACACGTCGTCATCGCATCGTTCTCCATGTTCTGTCCATCTTCCTAATTCAAAATCCCGTTGACTCTCGCGTTCCGTCAGCCCGCGGCCGTAGCGCTGACTAGCGGACGACCCGCGCACTATTTGCCACAGATAATAACCACGCCGACATATATATACATAGTATATAGTCATAATAGTTATCAAACGGGGCCAAATTCATGAACTCTAGCACCGTCTAAGGGGTCCGTTCGGACCGAAAACTAAATTTTCACAGGCCGTTGCGACTAAATTCTAAAAATCCGTGACGATATTTGGGTTTTCGTTCGAGCTTGTTTCCATTATGGTAGACACGTATTGTTCCTCGATTCCACTTTAAATTATGCTAAAACAATCATAGAGAATTTTGGTGAGACAAAGGCAAAAGATAGAAAAAAAATATCTGGACTTAGTATCAATAAAAATTCTCTTTTTTTCATCATGGTAGCAAATAAGAAGCCTTTTTGGAAAGCATTTTCATGTATTTTTAACTACAATTTTATTTGGTCGAGTTATAACAGGCCTCTAACTTTAGGCCGCCAACTTCCCACCGGTAGGAGTGGAAGCGTTCTGTTACATGTACAATTGTGCACCTGTCCTATCGCGTTCATTTTTTTTTTTTGATGGAAAAAGATATTAGAAAAGAAAAACAGTAAAGAATAAGATAGGTTTGTGGGCTTCATTTTAATTTGATGAAAGTGTACGGTTTGTACTATGTTATTGTGGCGCCCGTAGACGACGACGTGCGTGGGTGACCCGGTGGGCGGCGCGCTGTTCAGCATCTCGTACGGGTACTGGGCCGACGCGCACGAGCTCTCCGGCAGCGAGCACCATGACGCGAGAACTTACATTTTTAAGGTTCTATACCTCTAAGGCAAAAACGCAACCCCTATAAGATTCCTCGCACTTGATGAGTTGTCTGTAAGGCTAAGCAGCGTTTGGATCTGTCGATCAAAAATGCATGATCGCATGTAGCATTTAAATTTACGAGCGTTTTGGGCGTAGGAATCCACTTTAAAGCGTTGATTTTAGGAACCAGTTAATATGGCAATCGTTAAGCCTAGATCAATCAGAGCCTCATGGATGGATTGATTAGTTTCATCAGAAGGTGCTCACGAATATTCTGCCAGGTAGTACTGGGTCAGCGTGGTAGCCCTTACTTTTTCTCCTCGGCTTGTGAGCAAGGGCGATTTCCCGGTTTTTATCGGTGATATAATATATTTTTTCGTTCTTATTGTTCTAAAATCACTCTGACAATGGACTCAATAACGTTCGGCAGTTACCAAGCTAGGGGGGCGACCACGTTATATTTGTGTTGTCAATAGAAGTTGGGCCGTGTTGTTAGAAAGGGTTTTTAACAGAACATCAACATCGTGGTTCAGAATTTACTTAAATTTGGTGGTGGTGTTACAGAGTACAGCCCGTGGTGCGCGGCGTGCAGCACAACATGCGCCTCTATCTGCCGGTGAGTGAGCTGCCGGGCCCCAGCCCGCAACGTAGATCTGCCACCGCTCTACCTGTGCATCATACCATACTCAACAATCAGAATATACCTTATCCTGATCTATAAATCTCCAAGCATCATGAACCCGTGGATAGCTAGAAGCTATTTCAGGGGCGTTAATATTTAGCTGCTACTTCATCGTCATAATTAGTGACTACTTTTTTCTCACTCCATATTTCTAGAAAAATGAAATTCCAATCTTCATGGTACAATATTTATTTAGTGCGACCTAACCTATTTGGCACGATTGCCGAACGACGACTCACAGGCGACAATGTGCCTCATGTAAAATAATATGCACAGTCGTACAAGGATCTTGTGGCCCGCGGCCTAAATCAAGTGAAACGCTGTCATCGAGTAAAAAGTTACTTTATGACAGTCGCAGAGTTACCCTTTTCTACGAAATTTACCCAAGTTATTTTTTTAATTAGTAACCGTGCGGACCCACCTTTTGAAATATTTCCCTGGAAGTAGGAAAATTTTACTACATGATTACCCTAATTTCAAAATGGGCTAAAATATTCTAGTCGCACTATACAGTCCGTCAAGGATCTTTTGGCCCGCGGCTAAAATCGGAACTAACGCTGTCGTCAAGTCAAACGTCACTACATGACAGTCGCAGTTGCCGTTAGCTATGAAATTTACCCAAGTTAGTTTTTTAATTAGTAGGAATGTCTTAGAAGACTTTTTTTATTATGTTCTATAATTCAATTTGGTTTACTGCTGCACCATGTGGAATGGTGGTGGTGCGTCAACTCTCACGAGTTAGTTACACCGTGAGGTGTTTAAATATTTCCCTGGACATAACAGAATTTTACTAGATGTTAACCCTAATTTCACACTACCGCAACCTGTCAATGGCACTGTAGTATGTGACGCACCGCCCTAATATATACAAGGACGGTGCGTCACACACTACACCTCCCCCGTTTTTGAGAACATCGAGAAACTCATCTCATATTTTAAAGTAATAATGTTACTTATGTTTTAATAACGTAATTGCTCAAATTTTACCTTCTCTAATAAATCAGACAAAATGCATTAAGTACATAATATAATTGCATATAAGTGTTACAAAATTTATATACATTTTTCATGTATGTCAACAGGCATTAACATTAGCTAGTAAAATTATAGGTATATAATTTTAAAATATATCACGAAAAGATAAATTAAGCATGAAAATCAAAATTGTCCGCGACAATATGAAAAAGAGAAAATAAAAAAATGTCAATGTCACAATTTCACCTCACTTCACATGGAGATTCTGACTCTACGGGTCCATCTCATCTCGTGCTCACCTCAAGACATCTACGGCTCCCAGCTGCACCAGCGTCAGACACTAATGACTCTCAGCGCTCAGTAAATTTCAAAACTGATATTCTTCTTTTATATTTTCTCCCACATTTTTTTAATTTCTAATCTCTATTAAAATCTTCAATTCCAAACGTATCTTCACTCAATAAAAAATATTTTTCGATTAATAAAAACTCTTGCGCAGAACTGCCCAAAGGCAGCCCTGGCAGGGTCGCCATGCAATGATGTACTAGGTTAGGGCGACTGGGTGTATCGAATGAAACGTCTATGAAAGTTCTTTGTTGGTGGAATGTTTAATATACTATTCTCTAAACCTACTCATCAAATCTGTCGATACAACTACCCATGTATAGATAACGTCATATCTTCAAAACGGCTATATGTGTTCTTAAATGTGCGTGATGTGTGCAGACGTGCGTGCGCAGGAGCCCGCGGCGTTCGCCGTGCGTGACGGCGCTGGCGCTGCATTACTTCGGGCCGCACGTCGCGTGCGTGCGCGAGCTAGACGCGGCCGTGCGCGCGCGCCTGCGCACCTGCCTCGACCGCCAGGTGCAGCACTGGCTCACGGCGACCGTGTATTAACAACAACGAAAGTACTTTCAAAGGAAAATTCAACGCAAAACGTAATCCACCATGCCGAGGCGACCCCTCTAACCATTGAGCTACCAAAGCAGGTAACTAAATGGGTGAATTTTTCTTTCTTTATATTCATGTAGTTAGAAATTCGATGTACTGTTAGCGGGCACATGCAATAAAACATAAAAATTATAAACTAAAAGTAGTTTCTTTGTATTTGAATAACCTATTAGATTATTTAGCGGTCTTAACCGATGAAATTTCATTTTGTTACCTAATTATAGTTTGCTAACCAAACTGTATCTTCAAACCATTGTAACAGCTGTTGGCGAATCTATAAAATAAATAAGTAAAAAAATATATATTTAACAAGAATATTACTTTTGTACTTACAAAATATGGAATAAAAAATGGATTCGTGTCTGGTATACGGTAAACTCAGGAAAAATATTTTAAAACAAATTTAGCAACCATGTGTTAACACTCCACAATGAGATGTGTACTTTGAAATTCGCCATAAAATGGAAAAAATAAGCAACATAACAAGACTGCCATAAAATGCCACGCGGCGAGATTTATCGGACGATTCCATGAGTAAACGAGTACTGAATTCCAAATGGTTCTGAATGTATTTTGTGTTTAAAGATGTCTATGTACAAATTATAGATTGATTTCAATGTTCACTACCTGTTAAAAGCTCATTAAAACAAACGTAAGCCATTCGTATGGTTGCGGTCACTCACGAAGGGGGGAGATGAAGTGCAAGGGCACAAGTGCGGCTTTACTGTACTAATTAAAGGAATTAAGGATTAAGGTCTTCAAAGACTGAATGCGATGACTGAAGGGGTAAAAATGGGTGATCTAGTGATAAACCACCTATTGTATGCAGATGACGCGGTTTTGATAGCGCCAACAGCCACTGATCTGCAAACACTAGTCACAGTTATGAGAGACGACTGCATGAACAATGGCTTACATTTGAATATGAAGAAAACCAAAATTATGGTTTTTGAACGGGAAGAAACCAGAACGAATGCAAGGATTGTGGTTGGTAACGATGTGCTGGAGCAAGTAAATGAGTTTGTATATCTTGGATGCGCCTTCAGTAAGGATGGGAAATACACCGCTGATATAGAGAGAAGAGTGAATGCAGGTATTAGAGTGAATGGTGCGATGGGAAGGCTACTTGGGAGCCGGCACTTAAGCCAAAAGGCGCAGCTGGCCATGCATAACGGAGTGCTTATCCCAACGCTGTTATATGGCAGTGAGAGTTGGGTATGTAAGAAGGAGAACGAAAGCAGTATAAATGCGGTCGAAATGCGATCTCTGCGGAAGATGTGCGGAGTCACGCTGACCGACCGTATTTTTTTTTTTTTTTTTTTTTTTTTTAAACGTAGCCCCACACTGGGATTTATTCCTGTGACGTGGGTGCGTTTACAAACATGAAAATTCACAAACAAATACCCAGACCGAAACAAATAATTGTGGATCACACAAGGATTTGTCCCGTGCGGGAATCGAACCCGCGACTATTAGACAGTGGGCGGAGCAGCTCAAGCTTTTAACAACTGCGCTAAATCGTCGTCATATTCGCAACAGCGTAGTAAGAAAGCGAGTAGGTATGAAAGATAGTATCGGTGTAAAGATGAGAAAGGGTATGCTCCGTTGGTTCGGGTATATAGAAAGAATGCCAGAGGAAAGAATGACAAAACAGATATACAATGCGAAAGTGGAAGGATGTAGGTGCCGGGGAAGACCTAGACTATCTTACCATGACCAAATAGACCGTGTCTTACCTGAAGGGTAAGTCAAGAGCGAAGCCAGAGAGGTATGTAAGGAAAGAACCTGTTGGAACTCTGTACTCTCTGCCTACCCCGCGAGGGAGCTGGCGTGATGATATAGTTAGATAGAGATTAATAATTTGATTAGTGTAACTACTGTGCATTAAATTCCACCGCAATGCGAACAGAGATACCGACACGTAGAGAAGGGGGGCATGTTGTGCCGATAAAAGCTAACTGGTTTAAGTTCATTCGTGATTTTAACGCGATTGGATTTTTGTCGGCGGGCTCAAGCGACGAGCGGGCGGGGCTAGCTGCGCAGCATCGCGGAAAAGCTGTTGTTTGAGCCGCTTGCTTAAGACATTTTAATAAGTCTTTCATTTACTTTAAATTTAAATTGCAGTGACGTATTTTTCTTACGATAATGGATAGAACGCATTTCTAGAAAAGAATATAGTAAGTACTCGATCGACCGAAAATAACTTAAAACGTCACACGTGTTATCAGGTGCTATTTAAAGTTCTTGTTTCTTTACTATACCTGACTTGACAATTTTGTAGTATATTTTAGCAGTAGGTAATATAGTTCATTTAATTAACTTTATCCATAGACTAGTCCCGGGAAATATAATTTAAATAGTGACGAGAACAGATGACTTAGTCCAGCACTTTAGTCGCCCCGCCCACCGGATCGAGTAGTCGTGCGATTGAGCCCCGCAAGGGACAAATCTTTGTGTGATCCTTAAATATTTGTTTCGTTTTCGGTATTTGTTTATGTGAATTTCATGTTTGTGACCGCACCTAAGTCACAGGAATAATTTTTGGTGTGTGTATATTTAAAAAAAAGTGTTGAAACTGCAACGAGGGTTGCCGCTCGCGGCGCATGCTACTACTGCGCGTAGGGTTGCTCTCGTAGCGCGCTACGTTAATAACATGCTACGTTCGTAGCGCTACGCTCGAAGCACACGCTGGCTACGATAAGCTACGACTGCGTCGCTAGGGACTAAACTGTTTTCGTATACCCGTAGTCGTGGCAATTTTATTCCCTTATTGTAAATTGTTATAATACTACTGCATAAATATTTTCAAGAATTCGCCTTATTTTGTTTTCCTACCTGAGTTCAAACAATATTTTATAACTTATTCCTTAAATAAATACATGTCTAAGCTTGTATGTACAAGGTAGTTTCGCTACCTTTACTAAATGCTAATGTAAACTTTAAAATAATTTCAGCGCCGCGAGTTGTAACCGCAAAAAGTTGATCCACGACCGCACGCCGTTTGCGCGCTTCGAGTAGACACGGGCAGGTGCAGGCAGGCGCGGGAAGGCTGGCACCAGGCTCTGCCGGTAATGTTGACTAAACTAACGCGATAACACTGGGCTGGCGTGGATGTGACGGTAGACAAATAAATTATGAATCTATAAATCTTGCCGAAATAGCGCTGAACAAATACTGGCTCCCCTTGCTGTTTATAATCGCATGAACAATATATGTATTTTTGAAACTCTTAATTTTTTAACCGACTTCAAAAAGGAGGAGGTTCTATGTTCGGTTGTATGTATGCTTTTTTTTATGTATGTTCAGTGATATTGTGGACCGATTTTGATATTTTTTTTTGCATTGGGTTCAGTATATATCCAAGGTGGTCCCATATTAATTATATTGACATTGGACCTTGGACTTAGAAGATACACCAGGGAACTCCTTAACGACAAACAATAGGCATGTGTAAATTGAGATATTATGGGTATTACGTCAATCCTATAGGTACCCTACTATAGAATAATTCACTGGTCACTTAAAATTGTAAAATAAAAATCTCTTATAAAAAAAGGTAAACCGACTTCAAAAAGCAAAAAAATAAAAATATTTGAAGTCGGTGCCAAGTAACCGACTGCACCAACCAGCACCGACTTCAAATATTTTTATTTTTTTGCTTTTTATTATCCTACTAATATTAATGTGAAAGTTTGTAGATGTTTTGATGTCACACAAAAACGGCTGAACGGATTGGGATGAAAATTGACACACAAATAGTTTATTATCACATAGAATACTTTTTATCCTGGAAAAATGTTAGGTTACTGTCATGTAATGTGTCAGTCCTTCCCGTGACCATGGGTGCTGCAAAGCACTCGAAACGTCGGGAACTTAAAAATCAAAATAAACCGCGATAAAATCCGAAAAAATAGTTTTATTTCATGTGTAATATTCGCGTAAATCTAAGAACTCAGTATGTTAGGTTACTGTCTAAAGTCAACGCGGACGATGTCACTGGCAGAAACTAGTATTCTCATGCATGTGTGAATTACATAACTCCACTTTAAACACACCCTATAATTTACTCAGCTTTGAAGGACGTTCCTTCAATTTCAACCCGGTTTTTATTTCATTAAACGTAAAATGAATTAATTATATAAAACGATGGTCACTTATATAGATGCGACTTAAGTTGTAATATTTTTAGCATGTGATGTGAAATAAGAACCAAACTAGCCAGATCATACAAAGATACAAATATACACGCAATATCGCCCAAGATCGCACGTCGCAACTTTTGGTGTGTAAATCATTAAAAAATAGTATTTATCTCTATTTCGTTCTGTTTTACTTGTTAGAATAAGTAATTTTAACCCAAAGTATAATTTTATTCGAATTAAATATACACAAATAAGTTTGGTATCTCGCTCGTCGCTGAGTAGAAGTCATGAATAATTAAATGAGGTAACGCGGGTAGGGGCGCAAGGGGAGGGCTCCCCTTTTGCCCCTCGTGTGTGCCGCAGACTTGATACACTTTGGAGATTTCTGATCCATTACGGCATTTAAGCGTGTCCTCAACACATAACGTACGAACGCATTGATGCTACTCAACAATAGTCTGTAATCTCGTGATCAGATCGACCCCGTGCCTTCCCCACCCCGCCATATGTTAGAACATTTCTGAAACACCCTTGACCTCTTAACATTGTGCCAGGCAGCTGCTCCACGTGGCGTAAATAAATGTAGTAAACAATATTGACGACTCTTCTAGTTTACTTGACAAAAGAGCAGCCTACTTTATTGATGTCGTGATTGTACAGGTTCGGGTCTAAGATGTTTCTTAGAGTGTGGGGCCTCCGGGGACGACTTTTTGAATATAGCAAATAGACAGTTCTTAGTTTAAAGCGATGGGTGGTGTTGATATCACGATGCATTGACCGTTAGACTACGCGTTAGACCGTAGCGTAAAAGTAACAATGCTGTTACGACCCGAACATACTCCGATATCTTGAAAAGTCCTTATCGAGGGATGTCGATTCTAAAACGCAAAACACACCCTTAGTCCCCCCGGTGATCTGACTAGAAAGATCTAGAATCCGCGTTTAAGTGGTGAAACGTCTAGAAGGTTCCACCCCTTTAATTATAGCCGGCGCGCGGTCGCGGTATACAAGTACCTATTTGTTTACGTAAAAAATAGGTATGTAATAATAATACCGCTTTGTGGGCCGCGCCAACTATTGTTCGATGCACTTCTATCGATTTACTTAGAGGGTTCGCATCCGTTTTAAAACTTTCATACAAGTATAAAAGGAACACAGAGCCCAGGGACGGACACAGTCTCTTCTCGGAAGCGATAGTGATCAAATCGGAGAACAAGCGATCTAAGTGGAATACACCGGCGACTTTAGCATCGATATACGGATACTACCAGTGACTCAGCGACTGGGAAGCAGTATTTGGGTACTAACGAGAGTAGTACTAGTGTGTGATTGGTTCGCGTGTGTATTTGCATTCGACGTACTCTTTTGTGTGTAAAGCGCCTAATAAAGTACTTCGGACGTTATTCGGCATTTAATTACCCCGCAAACGTAATATTACTTTGAACCCTGATCTCCTCGGTGAATAGCGGGTCTACACAGACCTCTGCCAAATATGTAGGTGTACCGGTATTTCTTTTTATTATTTTTAACACACACATTCATACATGTTCATTGGTTGTGATTTGATACAAAAACTACTGAACTAACATAACACTGAACACCTGTAATAACATTGGTTGACCCGACCCGCGGCGGAACATCAATATTATTGAGCAGGTAATGAATTGATTCGCACGAGCTCCGCCGTTAACCAAACGATTATTTAATTTTAATTGATCGGTACATCTGTTTCGTGTACAAGAAACACAGCGTACTTAATTAACATAATGCTATTGGAACTACGAGTTCTTATTACGGGCCACTTGGTTCGGAATTCATATAAAAAGAATCTCAGAGAGTAATATTATTATTATTTAAGTATGATTTATATTCAGTAGAAGAATAGTTATAATCACTTTCATACTGCGAAACACAAAAGATTTCACGAACTTGCAGAAATAAATAGAACCTAGAGTTAGTTAGAACGTAGAGTTAATTAATTATGTCTCAACAAATGTCAGCCATCTTATAACCAACCGGCTAAGTAGTAAATGATTAATTAAAATATAACACTTATGGCTAATATGTTTCTTTAAATTAGTCGATAAAATGTTGCTAGTTTTGAGCGTTCTTCCTAATCTCAGAGTCAAGGGACTGAACGAGTTTTGTTAGAAAGAGGGTTCTGCGCCTATCCTGCACGGCATCCAGTGAGATAATTTGGTGAGCTGATCTGTAAGGGCGGTCGCGCGGCTGAATGATAGCTCACGGCGTGTAGTGGTGATGTAACACACAATAGGATTCAATCAATTCGTCGACCACAATAGATGTTCCGACTATTCTTAGTCGAGACGAGATATTAACAGCGGGCGAGGGCACGCGGTGCTGGGGTGCGGGGTGGATGGGCTGCGGAATATTCACACAATGGCTCCTCCAAGAGCCAGCTGAAGCTGTTAATCGGTTCTGCATCGACAGCCAATGAAAACGATTTTCGCTACGTTATGTAATCCAGATAAATGATTAACTATGTAATATAGTAATAGCGTACTGCATAGTGACCGGCCAGTGGAATCGTGTTACTTATGCCAAAATACCTCAACATACAAGACACCAACCTTGTAAATACAAGACGGGTATTGTACTCTGACTAGGCTATCACTGTTCATAGATGGATGAATGGATCAAGAAGGCTCTTATCACGACATTAAGCCAACTCTCAATCGAAAGGCTATTTGAGCTCGTTTTGATATCATATTTACGTCATCGATAGAGTAATTGAAGGTGATAATATAATATTATGTGCCCACAGCTTGATACACCGTCACGTACCCGGCGTGCTCGCTTCACTGGAATTACATTTATCATACCTTACTGGTATTAAAACAGTGGCAGGGCGCGCGGAATTAAGTTCGTGCCAAAAGCTCCGTTCGTGACCTCACGTAACCGTTCCTATTGCGGACTTGCTATTACAATACAGTTACTGTTCTGGGTATCGATGCGATACGGGTGGCGGTGTACAATACTGCTGCGCTAGGATTCTTCAGCGGGAACTTTGTACTGGAAGTTTTATGTACGTCGCCCGCGCCGAAGCGTTCGTTGTAGCAAGTGCAGTGCGGAGGCGTTGCGAGTTATTTGCGTAGATCGTTCGGAATGCAGGGCGGCGGCGGCGCGCGGCACCTGCGGGGAATGCTCCTTAGATACCCGCCGTGTTGTGTGCACACTGCACCGAACATGCTTACTGCATGAGATTGCGAACTAATTGCCTCCAGCCGAACAAGCTTAGCTATACAATTTTAAGAAAAGAACTATAGGTAGAAGATATAACTATACTTTTTTTATTCGAAAAGATCTTTTTACAAACAAGATTTTATAGCAACAATACAACGGAGATGTCTTGCTTAGTTGTGTGATTCTAGGCCACCTTTTGGCCCCTATCATCACACCCTCGACACCATCTGGGTCCATAGTACTTGTTCGGACAAATCTAACGAGCCCAAATACGACGAGGCTATGTTGAGTAATTGGGTAGTTCTGTTGGCCACCTTTCAGCTCTATCATCAGAACCTAAATATCATTCGGGTGTACAGTACTTGTCAAGACTACTCCAACGAGCCCTAACACGAAGGCGCTAATGTTGTGTGGTGTGCATGTTCCTATGGCCACCTTCCGATTCCATTATCAAACCAGCTTCTTGGCGCCCATATTATTCTTTTGTCACCGAACTTATATAAGATGTATCGTAATTAACGCAAGACCTCAGACACCCCGATAAGCTAAATACTTCACAAATTCAATACGAAAACCCCAATTAAATTTTTTACCCCTTTTTAAGCACTTTTATACCCCAATTAACATTGAAACTAGTACGTGTATGTGCATTTTGAGAAATACATTTTAGAAATGCATTTCAATCTCCATATTGCTTTGAATCAATAATAAATTTAGTTTTTTATAGCGCACTGAGGGAGAACAAGCATTTTTTGCAAATTTTGAAAAAATATAAAATACATTCAAATAGTTGTAATGAATTCAGTTACTGATTTAGAACAAACTACTTTCAGGTCTTGCGTTCACTATGTTACACCTTGTATGTGTATGCCAAAGGACAACGGCAAGATCCCATACATGGTTTTGCCTGATATCGATTTGAAGCGTCAATGTATGAAAAAATGTGAAAACTATAGGGTTTCTATTACTTAAACATAATAACCGAGAACTTTTATTTAAGATACCAATCAATATAAAAAGACATTAATAGGAATCATGACCTATTTATAGCTTCGAGGCTTCTAAAACACTTAGCGGTAAGTGTAACCATAAGTTCCGTACGATGAAGTCGAGTAACTGTGAGGTTTAAAACTAAAAACAAATCAGAAAACCAGGAAGAAAAAGAAAAAATACCGAAAACTGAAGGTAGGTTGAAGTTGTCCATTAATTGTCAACACCATGCAGCATCTCTGCTGGATTCAATACAACAACAATGACACGGATGTCATTGTTACCAAGTATTGACTTTCCATTTTTTTTTCAATCAATTTCACAAACTATTTTAAAATTATTTTAATTATCTAAAAGTATAACATTACAACAGTTTTTAAAAATCAATAAATTATAACGAAACATTTATTTACAAATGTTTATTAGTTCCTACTATTGACATTTCTTTTTTCAAATGTGGCAATTATGATAATTCAAATAAAATGGATTTTTAAAAATAAAATTATAAATAATATCCTGCGTGTTTACATACAAAATTACTTTTGTGAATAACTTACCGAATTATAGTACTTATATTTGCACATGTCGTATTTTTAGACACTTCATACGACACTCAGGTAGAATCTCGCCATCGTTCTTTCAGCTCGATCTACGGATCGGGTATCATAACCGTAAGTGCTTGAAATACGGATCACGAGATTTGAACCGGATAGACAGACAGACATACGAACAGTGCTAGTTTAAATAAAAGCGCTGCCGCACCGAGCCGCACTGAGCCGCACCGAGCTGCACCGAGGCCGGGCCCTGCGCTAATGAAGGGTCAACACACGGCCCCGCCGCGCCGCCGTGTAATTGCCCTTCCGCTCCATATATACCTATTGTTCATTTCCCTGAACGGGAAACGTTAAACATAATGAGTATAATTAAAGATATAGACACCATTTACTTGATACGTTTTTATTCGACATAATCTCCTGCAGCTATATCGAACCGTCTATCTATCTATCTATCTATAACCTCACGCCAGATCCCTTGCGGGGTAGGCAGAGAGTACAGAGTTCCAACAGGTTCTTTCCTTACATACCTCTCTGGCTTCCTCGACTCTCATAGTTCGTCTCATACACGCTCGCCGGTTACGGAGACTCTTGACTTTTCCATCAGATAAGACTCGGTTTATTTGCTCGTGGTAAGATAGTCTAGGTCTTCCCCGGTACCTGCATCCTTCCACTTTCACATTGTATATCTGTTTTGTCATTCTTTCCTCTGGCATTCTTTCTATATGCCCGAACCAACGGAGCATGCCCTTTCTCATCTTTACACCGATACTATCTTTCATACCTACTCGCTGCCTTACTATGCTGTTGCTAATGCGGTCGGTCAGCTTCACTCCGCACATCTTCCGCAGAGCTCGCATTTCTACCGCATTTATTCTACTTTCATTCTCCTTCTTACATACCCAGCTCTCGCTACCATATAACAGCGTTGGGACAAGAACTCCGTTATGTATGGCCAGCTGCGCCTTATGGCTTAAGTGCCGGCTCCCGAGTAGCTTTCCCATCGCACCATTCACTCTGTTCCCTGCACTCACTCTTCTCTCTATGTCAGCGGTGTATTTCCCATCCTTACTGAAAGCGCATCCAAGATATACAAACTCATTCACTTGCTCCAGCACATCGTTACCAACCACAATCCTTACATTCGTTCTGGTTTCTTCCCTTTCAAAAACCATAATCTTGGTTTTCTTCACATTCAAGTGTAAGCCATTGATCATGCAGTCGTTTTTCACAACTGTGACTAGTGTTTGCAGATCAGTGGCTGTTGGCACTATTAAAACCGCGTCATCTGCATAAAGTAGATGGTTTACCACTAAGTCACCCATTTGTACACCTTCATTCATCGCTTTCAGTCTTTGAAGACTTTTGTCCAGATATATTATAAACAGTCTAGCGGACAACACGCAACCCTGCTTGACGCCGATTTTAACGTCAAACCAGGGTGACCTGTTACCACCCACCCGTACGTATGCCTTGCAGTCCACATAAGTGGACTGGACGGCTCGCAACAGAGTGCCATCTATACCATACTCTGGCAAAATGTCCCAAAGTCTCTTTCGCACAACTCTGTCAAATGCTTTCTCTAGATCTACAGAACCGCAGAAAACCTTCCGGCCCACTGCCAGATGCTTCTCTACGATGTTGCGGAGTGAGAAGACTTGATCCGAACATCCTCTTCCAGACCTGAAACCCCCTTGTGCCTCGCACAACATTCCATCGGACTTCACGCGCATTCTCCGTTCAATAATTTTACCGTACACCTTGGCTGCCAAGCTGATCAAACTGATGGCTCTGTAATTGGCGCAGTCATATTGTGAACCCTTGCCTTTATACAAGGGTACTATGACTGCGCGGCGCCAATCTGTAGGGACTCTACCGGTCCTCCAGCAAAGGTTTGCTAGGGCCCGGAAAGCGTCCCGGACGCAAGTTCCACCATATTTGATCATCTCGGCAGATATCATGTCTACTCCCGCAGCTTTACCGTTTTTCATACTTCCTATCGCCCATTCAACTTCTTCCATAGTGATGTCCTCCGTTGATTCTGGTGCCGCAATCTCGCCTTTAGGCACGTCTGCGGCATCAGCATCCGGGTCATCTCCATACATTTCTCCAAAATATTCACTCCACCGGTTTAGCACAGCTTGTGTGTCTGCAAGAATGTCACCATCTTTAGATTTTATCCTTTCCATTCTGGAACCTGACGAATCACCTCGAGCCTTTCTCACCTTGCTCCAAAAGAGTTTGGTGTTGTTCTCGAAGTTCTTCGCCAGCCTCTCCTCCTCAATCATACTGGCTCTTTCACGTTTTTCTTTCACTAAACTTTTAGTGGCATTCTTGCATTGCCGGTATATTTCTTTCCTCATCTCTGTCATACTGGCATTCAGGTTCAAAGAAGATACATAGTCCTGCCACGCTTTCTTCTTACTTTCAACGGAGCTTTGCAACTCCGCATCCCACCATGCATCACCTTTTGCTGTAATATGCTTCTTTGAGCAACCACATACTTCTTTCGCGGATTCCACCAAACTCTCTTTCAGGCTATTCCAGCATTCATCTACATTTGAGTCCAAAGAGCCTGCTGTCAAAAGCTTGTCTCGGACTCTGTCTTCATACATTCTCCTCACGCTCTCATCTTGCAACTTTTCAACCTTTAATCTTTCAAGGTCTCCGAAGGGGATACGCTCTCGCCAGTGTCTCCACTTCCTGAACACACCACTAAACCGCGCAACTACGAGATAGTGGTCTGATTCCAGAGTGGGGCCTCTATACGCACGCGTATCTTGTAGTTTGCTTCGGAGACGGTTATCAACCAGGATCAGATCTATCATGCTTTTTTGTTCATTCCTTCTCCACGTATACAAATGTATGTCCTTGTGCTGGAATATCGTATTAGACACAAGGAGACCCCTTTCCAAACAAACATCTACAATGAGCTTACCTGCATCGTTCACTCTCTTATCACCATAAGGAGCCAGAGCAGCGTCGCAAGTTTGCCGCCTGGTTCCTACCCATCCGTTCAGATCGCCACACAGAATCACCTTTTCATTAGCCTCAGCCAAATCCAGAACTTCCCTGACATTATCCCAAAACTTCTCAAGGTCCTGGGGTGTCGACGAGCTTACGGGAGCATACGCTGCGACCAAAAATACTCTAGTGACACCCAGTTTTAAACGGACCCAGAGAAGTCTCGCATCGCACAGGCCATAATCTCTCACTCCAGAGGCCAGGCGACGGGACAGCAAGATACCCACCCCCATGCTGGCACGACTGCTCTGCGGTACCCCAGACCACAGAGCCATCGTTCCATCAGGAAGATCACAGGTTTCACTGCCCCTCCGCTTAGTCTCTGTTACACACAGAGCATCCAGGCGTCTCTCTTTCATTACATCAATCACCTCATGCATCTTATCTTCCATACCACCTCTTACATTCCAAGTGCCTATTCGGCACTCTGCACCCCACGACTCGCCAGTTCGGGCCCGGCGTGATGGGTGGCGGCCCCCATCGTACCGACGGGGGCGGGCCGGTACGCGTCGCCTCGGGGGGACGCCCTAGCCCGCACTGCGGTACGTCTTCGGTCCAAGATTGCAGCCATAATGACTGGCAGGGGTCGCGACGAGCACGCTCTTGGACAGACCCCCAATATATCGAACCGTAATCGAATAAAACTTGTCTAGTCGACTTCTTATTATTGTGAGTGGAGAAGATAGGGCACATTAAGTTTTACTATACACACTATACTGATAATAGTATATGTTCACTTCGTGCTTTACATTAATGGGGTTAGAGGACGTCACGCTGAAAACTGTGGGTGTCACCTGTCGTAATGATAATTTATGTAAAATATTTTACGCAAAGAAAGTAGTTTTGCACGTATAAGGCCAAGTGACATGGAATGACACGGGTGCCGCAAGACTGCGGATATTAGCGGTACCGGGGCGCGGGCGCGACACGGCGGGGGGCGCGGGGCTCGAGGGCGGCGGATATTTTATTAAAGCCGGGGCGGCGGGTTCCGGGATCGCTATGAAATACCCAATAACACCCTTCGTCCTTCCATCGCGCTCATACCGCTCATAACCGGCTCGATGTCTATTCAATATCGGGGTTTCGTAAGTCACCGTATTTCGGTCCTAATATAACTATTTCACAGATATGTTGTTTTTTGTTTGTTTCGGTTTCCAGTAGCAGCACACTTGTATAAAGTACGGTACGGTGAGGGCTACAACTTTTTACCGTTATATGTAGATGCAAAATATTTTTATATTTACTAAAATACAACACAATGTGCGCTCGTCTGCATTCGCTCGCGTGTATGGATAACAATATAGTTCACAATTTAATCTAATCGGATGGGGCAATCACGGCGATTGGTAATTACGTGGGCAATCTGGCAGGCGGCGGCGGTGCGGGCTCTAGGGCAGTCCCCCAATTGCCGGCGTCAGCCCCGCTAGTTATTGTCCGTTTGTCGGCCCACGATCACCCCGTATCACCTCCAGCGGGAGTCCGATAATCTTAGAGGTAGTGGACCGAGTCCTTTCGATTGTGAGTTTGAGACGAGAAAAGCGTCGAGTTAAATTGCTTGCGAAGCGTCACGTACTTTAGGAAATAAATCTTTTACTGAAAGTTGATGTCGTTTTTTTTCTGATTTTAAAAGACATTTGTCTTTTAAACCTAGTCGTTAAATGAATTCAAAACCTTACAAATAAAGGAATTCAAATCTAAATTGTCAATGTTCTTAGTAGAAAAATGTTATTATAGCATAGGCGACTTCTTAAATGACCATGACATTTAAACGGTGTTTGAGTTACATATTAATTTGACATTATACAATGACTTGTTACAGTATGACATGTAGTATAATTTGCTGTTGTTGACATAATATTTTATTATTACATTATTTTTATTTCCTTTTAACCAAGTATTAATTTCATTTTATTATTACAATGCATTTCTGTATACCCTTAGCATGCACTTTGTATACCTGTGTTTCTTTGATTGTTTTTAATCGAATAATGTTTCCATTTTATTATTAATATGAACCTTTGTATACCCTTAGGGTGAAACATAGTGAGACTGTTCATAGTATTAAGATCTAATTCCATACCTATGTTATGACAAATAAATAATTCATTCATTCATTCATTCATTCATTCATTCATTCATTTATTCTTTCATTCATTCATTCATTCGTTTGAATGTGGGCTGAGACGAGTAGCCGGAGTGTGCACCGACGACATAGAGAGACTTTGCTATTATCATTAGCTGTGTTTTGCAATCGTGTCGATGAAATTTGTCGAGTTGTCGCGCCCCCGCCCCCGCCCGCCGCGCCGGCCCTCCGCTACTATCCCAAGTTAATTAATCGCGTAATAAAATAGCAATCGGACCCTTATCGACCTAATGGGAGTACTGCCGATAGGGTAGAGATATTGTTTAAAGAAGATAGTAGAAAAATTAATTGCTATATGATTGATATCGAAAAGAGGCGTACTTGTGTGCACGTACGTGTAATATATGGACACGTGGACGTACTTACCGGTTTACCGGTTTCAAATATCACACTGGTCGGGGTCAATCAAACGCAGTACTTAGTTACATTTAGATCGCATTCTGCGGTAGATAGTTCAGAGGACTTAACACAAAAACTTTGACGTTAACGAGACACTAGGGGATAATCATGCTGTTCATGTTTATTTAGTAATTTTGTAGTGTGACAAGGATGTCATATCAACTCGCTAGCGTCACGCTCAAGTCAATCTTTTCGTGCTTAGCTCTCAGAAGCAGGAAATGGTTTGTAAGTTCATTGATTGATATATCAAGCGCTGGGTTTGTGTAATACTAACCTGGGTGTGGGTATTCAGTGAGATTCCTCAATAATTAGAGAATGTTATGTTGATATTTTGTAAATTATGGACCAGAATGTATTCGCGACGCTCACGGCTGGATATCACGTTATCGTTCTTGAATTACGCAGCGCTCGGTCCATTTGTTTCGTGAGTCAGTTGATTCCACGCGATGTGCGGAGAATTGAATTATCTTATAAATATTAAGATGCTTTGTGCCCGGCGGGCGGCGCAGGCGCTGGTCCGCTGTACCAATTCTAATAATATTATTACGATTTCTGTGGCTGTACCAGTAATGGTGGGTAATCTACCTACCTATATCATCACGCCAGATCCTTTTCTGTTAATGGCAGGTAATCACTGATGATAAATTGCACTCGCACCTCCTCGGAGCTCGATACTAGTCATTATATGTTCGTTACGTATGTACTAGTTGTCTATTATTTGCTACTCATTTTAATCCTGTGTATGCTCCGTCATTGATTATACCATTAGAAATACTCTTGTTTTTACAAGCTTTCCGGTTTAAATTTTGTGATTCATTTTTAATACACTTTCGGGTAACCAATTGAGCTGAAATTTGGCATAAGTATGAAAGTTCGGTGACAATGCAATAATATAGTACCATGAGGCGGTTCTTAGATCTCTCCAGCGATGCCACATTGACTATCGGTACATCACGTTGAAGTGCTTGTATAATAACGCCACCATGTCAGTCCGAGTATAGGGGCAGTGCACGAAGGCGATCTCCATAAAAAGAGGAGTAAGACAGGGAGACGTCATTTCTCCGAAACTGTTTACGGCCACCTTAGAGGACGCCTTCAAGCTCTTGGAATGGCAAGGACTTGGCATCAACATCAATGGCGAATGCATCACTCACCTTCGATTTGCCGACGACATTGTGGTCGTGGCGGAGTCGCTGGAAGATCTAGGACGAATGCTCGGTGATCTCAACAGAGTATCTCAACAAGTCTTAAAATGAACATAGGCAAAACGAAAATAATGTCTAATGTCCATGTCGTACCCACCGCACCCACCGTTGGGAACTCTACTCTTGAAGTTGTCGACGAATACATTTACCTAGGACAGGTAGCCCGGTTAGGTAGGTTCAACTTTGAGAGAGAGGTCAATCGACGAATCCAACTCGGCTGGGCAGCGTTCGGGAAACTGCGCAACATCTTCTCATCCAAAATACCTCAGTGCCTAAAGACTAAAGTGTTAGTCAATGTGTGTTACCAGTGTTGATATATGGATCAGAGACGTGGTCTCTTACTATAGGTCTCATAAAGAAGCTCAGAGTTGCTCAGCGAGCCATGGAGAGAGCTATGCTCGGCGTTTCGCTACGTGATCGAATGAGGAGATTCGTAGAAGAACCAAGGTCACCGACATAGCCCTTAAGATTAGCAAGCTGAAGTGGCAATGGGCGGGCCACATAGCGCGCAGATCGGACGGACGTTGGGGCAGAAAGATTCTAGAGTGGAGACCACGTATTGACAAGCGCAGCGTGGGACGACCACCTGCCAGATGGACCGACGATATTGTGAAAATCGCAGGAAGTCGTTGGATGCAGGTGGCATCGGACCGGTTACGCTGGAAAGCGATTGGGGAGGCCTATGTTCAGCAGTGGACAAGTATAGACTGAGATGATGATGATGATGATGAGGCTGATCTGATCATGGAACCGGAAGGTGGTCAATGGAACCACCACACTACTCAATATGGCACCGCCGTGTTTGGGCTCGTTGGATTTGTCTCGACGAGTAGTTTAGACCCGGATTGTGTCAAGGGTCTGATCAGAGAGACCGAAAGAAGCCTTAGAAACTCCTTAACTAAGCAAGATATTTTCGTTGCTTTTGCTATAAGAGCTTGTTTTTAAAAGGTTTTTTTTTAAATTACTTATTATTATATTAGTCCCCATATTGTTCCTTTCCGTAGGTATACTATCTTCCAAACTTTGACAATAGTTTGTATAAATATCGCCGTTACGGAAATTGTGACAGCCAGTGTGTGTTTGATGAACGGTAATTGCTTGAACTTCGGTAATAAAATCCTCTTATGAGTATATTATTTTACAATAGCACTTCCAAAAGTAACTATAGCATGGAATTCTGCGGTTATTAATATGGCTCAATATTCTCACAAATTATATAAAGTTTTCAAAACTGTCCCTTTGTCAAAGGTTAACCTTTTCCTATTATCAAACCGATAAATCCACGATAGATCCGTTTGGTAAATCAAAACATAGTGTCTCAGTAATAAGCGGTAGATCGAGTGTGTGTGTGTGTGTGTTTGTGTGTCGGAGGCGCAGACGCGGGCGGCGCATTGTCTGCGTCGTGTTCCGCGTCATTTGTCCGCTCGCGACGGCTCTTTTCTATGCCATTGAATTGGACTATGGAGCGCCACCGCTCGGCCTTTGTGTCGCGTCAAATAACATTTCTATATATTTTGACCTTTTAAGTCATCTATTCTATTTACTTTTGGGTGTCTACATGAATATATTTTAACAATAATATAGGCTAATGATGATGAACAATACAATACAACAACAATGTTCTGATAGAGATGCTAGATCTTTATTCAGCATCTTGAAACAGTAATATGCATTTGGTTGGACCATTTTGTTATGTGTACTCGCATGCTCTCAATACATAGTACATAATATAGAGCCGGTCATTCAGTAATTTTAATCTATTTTACATAAATTTTCATTATAGAATTTTATGTTGTCAGCGTCATTTTATTCAGTGTAAGGAGATGCGGCGGTGTCCGCCGTTGCCGCTCCACTCCATTATTGTTTGCGGCGATGGTTGCACCGGTGTCGGCTTCATTTTGTATTAATGCTTCGAAAATGTGAAATTATATGCCACCGATATAATTATGTTCGTGCTCAATCTATAATAATAGCAGTTCTCTACCAAACCACATTACAAATATTTGCTATGGGGCCTACTCTAAATAATCATAGTCAAAGGCAAAAAATATTTTTTCGTATAGGCCAATACACAACTCTTACAATCGTAACAATTATTACATCAAAATATTTTGTACATTTACCACCGGATCGGAATGCGGCCTCCACTGAGAAGATCCGGCGGGAAACTCAGCGGGCTAGTTTTTAAACTTAATTTGTTTTGCCTTTCTGATAACCATTTTTTTCGAAACATGAATTTTTAATGTTGCTGATTGAGGAGCAGCTCAAATCCAATCTGTTTTATCGTCAAGATAATCAGAAATTTTGTAATACCCCTCCTTACACAGTCTAGCTTTGATTGTCTTTTTAAACTTATTGATGTTTCGGATATCTATAGGTTTCTGCAGAGCATCCTCAAAGTAGTATGCCATATGACAAAATACTATGACAATAAGCGAAATAAATAAGTCTAGCTGTTTGAATATTAGTAAATATTCTAAGTTTCGTAACGCCATATGCCGCTTAGCTTAATCTATCAGATAGTTGTTCAATATGGGGCCCCATTGTAATCTGGCAAAGTAATCGTAATACCTAGAAATACAGCTAACTCTACAAGGTCTAAATTGTCTCCATTTATTTGTACATTGGTTGCTACCTGTCTTATATTTGGCGTTGTGAATTTAATACATTTTGTCTTCTTCTCATTAACGAAGACAGGACATTTTTTTGAATTGAAACCTTTAACAGTGCACTGATCACATCGTCATAATTTAGAAGCTGTCATTTAATTTTGAATAATAGAGATGTATCATCCGCGAACAGCTCAATGTCCTGATTATCGCCTACATAGTAGGTTAAGTTATTTATTACGTAATTTTTATATACATAAGGAATAGAAATGGGCCGAGAATCGAATCCTGAGACACGCCCATGGTCACATTAGAACCGGGAGATCGTTTCTTATTATCATCGACCCTTTTTGAATTCTATCACACAGCTTTTTCATAGAGTCAACTGGGAAGAGGTGTTCAATAAAGCGACTTTAGGACTGTACGATGTGACGAAATGGTTACAAATAAATCGACTAACTCTTAACCTTAGTACAACCAATAACATAACCTTCTCTCTATTAAACTCCTTGCAACTTGATAGTTACTGTCAATTGATTGCCCATAGTTTCCACAATACACGCTTGCAAGTTCAATGCAATTGTATACCACTGGACAAAGTTTCCTTTACTAGATATTTGGGTGTCTATATTGACCAACATTTAAACTGGCACAAACAGATAGATACATGTACATCACGTGTAAGAAGACTGATGTGGATGTTTACATAGCTTAGACATATAGCTGACCGGTATCTAATAGTTTACATTTACACTACATTAGTCCAGCCAATATTAATTTATTGTTTACGTATTTGGGGAGGCACCCACAAAATCTCACTCATTAACTGAACGGGCTCAACGTTCTTTACTTAAAATCTTATTATTTAAGAATATTTCATACAGCACCACAAAAGTTTACAATGAATGTAATGTTCTAACCGTTAGGCAACTTAATATACAGAAATGTATTCTAAAGGCACACAAAACCACAAAATTTGACGAGTATACTCAAGAAACGTATACGTCAACTGCTGTAGACCATCCAAAGGTTAGGACTAAATTTGCAAATATTCAATACGATGCTCAATCTGCTTATCTATATAATCATGCAAATTGAATCGTAAATTTCTGTGACATGTCATATAGGGAGTGTAATAAAACTATTACTCAATGGTTGAAATCTTTGGATTATAAGAGAAAAGTGACTGTTTCTGACACGTATAGTCTAATAGGTAATTTATATACTTAAATAAATAATAACCCGATCGAGCTGCGTCGAGGGATAAGACAGGGGGATGTAATATCCCCCAAGCTCTTCACCAATGCACTCGAAGACGTCTTCAAGACGCTGGACTGGACTGGGCGGGGCATTAACATCAACGGCGAATACATCTCACACCTTCGGTTTGCCGATGATATCGTCATCGTGGCAGAGTCACTGGAAAAGTTAAGCGAAATGCTGCATAGCCTAAATGGAGCCTCTCGAGGTGTCGGTCTCGGTATGAACTTGGATAAAACCAAGATCATGTTTAATGAACATGTCACGCCGGGACCGATCTACGTCGATGGTTCGATGCTCGAAGTTGTTCGGGAGTATGCCTACCTTGGACAAGTTGTCCAATTTGGCAGAAACATCTTCGAGAAAGAAATCAACCGCAGGATTCAATTAGGTTGGGCAGCATTTGGCAAACTACGTCACGTTTTCTCTTCGCCTATACCGCAATGCCTGAAGACTAAAGCCTATAACCAATGCGTCCTACCTGTTATGACTTACGGGGCTGAGACGTGGCCACTCACAGTGGGACTAGTCCACAAATTCAAAGTTGCACAGCGGGCTATGGAGCGAGCTATGCTCGGCGTCTCTTTGAAGGATAAAATTCGTAACGAGGTAATCCGACAAAGAACCAAAGTTACCGACATAGCTCGCAGACTCAGTAAGCTAAAGTGGCAATGCGCTGGTCACATCTGCAGAAGGACCGACGGCCGATGGAGCAAGCGTGTCCTAGAGTGGAGACCGCGACTTGGTAAGCGTAAGGTAGGACGGCCCCCAGCTAGATGGACCGACGACCTCAAAAAGGTCGCTGGGACAGACTGGATGCGGAAGGCGGAGGACCGTGTGCAATGGCGCGTGTTAGGAGAGGCCTATGTCCAGCAGCGGACTGCGATAGGCTGATTGATTGATTGAAATAAATAATTTATCATTTGTGCATGTCTTACGGCTTTGAATTGTTTATTTAATTTTAATTGTTTATATATGTGAAACTTTCATTTAATAGTTAAACTCCGTTTTGTTTTTGGTTACATCTTATTATATGTTTTATTGTTATTATGTATATATTTATTAAGTATAATTTCTTATAAAATAAATATAAAAAATACAAAATAAAAATATTCTTATATATATTTTATAAAAAATGTGCTCCACTGACAGCGAGGTCTACGACCCAAGCCACCGGTGGTCAGGGCTCCAAAGAGAGAAATCTCCTCACGATGCGCGCCGTGTCCAATACTACCGCCTCCTGTATCAGGACCTTCACCCAACTGCTAAGCGAGAGCTTCTCGAGGTGTTTATCGAAGCTCTTCGCTATTAGGCCCTTGACTGATACGACCATCGGAATAATGATAGTTGAATCAACATTCGACATGCCGGTAACTTCATGAGCCAGGTCCAAATATTTAGATATTTTTTCTTTTTCGGCCTTCACAAGGTTCACATCATGCGGAATGGTGACATCAACGAGCATTACACGACGCATCGATCAATCTTTTATTACGATATCAGGCTTATTGGCTACAATAGTCCTGTCCGTGATAATACATCGATTCTAGTAGAGCGTGATATGACCACTTTCGAGAACTGGAAGAGGCTGGTACTGGTAGTACGGTACTTCAGAGTCCACAATGCCATATTTAAGCAAGTTGCTGATGGTTAATCTTAGCCACTTGGCTGTGTCTGTTCAAGTAGTCTCCGTTAGCAGGACGAGAACAACCGGAAACTACATGTCTAATAGACTCACCGGGATGGTGGCATGCCCGACAAATGTCAACCGTGCCGTCCTTTAGGATGTGTTTCCGGTAGTTGTTCGTCATGATAACTTCGTCCATAATTGCAAAGATAAACCCTTCAGTTTCCCCAAAAAGGTTGCTGAAGCGTAGCCAAGTCACGGAAGCGAGCTGTTCCACATCAGGCCCTGTAAGAGCCCGATAAAAACGTCCGTGTAGTTCCTTACCCTTCCATATGGCTGTGCGGTCCAAAATACTTAATACCTGGGGCCTTCGCCAGTTCTCGTTTGCCAAGGAAAGCAGAGTTAGACCACAATCGATTGCGGCAACATCTCGATACATCACCACGGACACACTCAAAAAGTACTATCTGAGATTGCACACCTCACGGTTGTGTAGTGTCTTAGCATTTAAAAACCCACAACCACCGCACTGCCGCGGGATGTACAACCTCATAACAGACGACCGCGGGTGATGCATATGATACGCTGTCAGCAATCGACGGATCTTTCTATCCAGGGCATTCAGTTCAGACTGTGTCCACCTTAGTATGCCAAAAGAGTAAGTAAGAACAGACATGACACAACCATTGAACGCTCAGACCTTATTTCCACCTGATAGAAGGCTTTTTAACACTTTTATCAGGCGGCCAAAGAACCGATCTTTCAATGATTGTTCAATATCCTGTTCAGCTATACTTAAGGCTTGTGACATACCAAAATACTTGTAGGAATCCATTTCAGAGAGAGACCTGAGGGGTATATCTTCCGAGAGCTGTAGATTAAAAGAATCTCCAACTCTCCCTCTTTGCACATTGATGACCGCACACTTGTCTACTCCAAACTCCATTCCGATGTCGTTGCTAAAATTGCCGGTTATTTTGAGCAACTCCATCAGGTCTGTTTTCCACTCTCCCTTCGCAAATGGTAACCTAGCTTTGAATCTTTAAGTATAGCACTTAATGGATTCAAAGTTAAGCAGAACCACAACGGTCTTAAACTGTCGACCTGAAAGATACCCCTGCTTATCTTTATCAAGTCCGACGAACCAGAAAGGCCTTTACATCCTGGGTGACGAAGAACTGCGGTCCACTGCCCCATACAGGAACTGAGGAAAGGGCATAGCGCCGGGTGTACTCTGTAGAGCTCTAGCACTCTCCCCAGCCATGTATGAGGCACCGAATCATATGCCTTCTTATAGTCAATCCAGGCCATGGAGACATTCTTTCTAGATCGTCGCACCTGTTGGCAAATGGCCATATCAATAAGAAGCAAATCCTTTGTACTCCGCTCTCGCCTTATACCTGCGAATCCTCTTCGTCCATGCATAAACTTTTTGCTTCAATAGTCTATGCGTTCAGCGACCCCTGCCATATAGTCCACAGGAGCCACTCCTGTGCCTGCAAAGGCTTGGGCCACGAAACGCATAACTCTCGGGCGGTTGTTTCCGGCCTGGAAGCACAACAATTTCGCTATGAGTGTCCTAGACATATTTATACGCCGCTCTTTTCTGCACTGCTAGAATCGTTTAGCATTTGTAGGTTGGGTGGCTCGATGTAGATTAGAAATAAAGAAAAATAATTCATTTTGTGCTCACACAACTAAACACAAAAGAACGAAATCAGTAACAAATGTAATTAACATGACAAAGAGTTACAAAAAAGTAAAAATGCAAAGCAGTGATTGTGTGAGACCCAGAATTGGTCCCTGCCTCAGCTAATGCTGCAGCTGTATTATGTTGCAGCGCTGATCTTCCGGCAGCGCCATATTTCGGTAACATCGCGGGCGGTCTCTTTCAGATATCTATATATTAATCATCATCATCATCTCAGCCTACACTTGTCCACTGCTGAACATAGGCCTCCCCAATCGCTTTCCAGCGTAACCGGTCCGATGCCACCTGCATCCAACGACTTCCTGCGATTTTCACAAGATCGTCGGTCCATCTGGCAGGCGGTCGTCCCACGCTGCGCTTGCCAATACGTGGTCTCCACTCTAGAATCTTTCTGCCCCAACGCCCGTCCGATCTACGCGCTATGTGGCCCGCCCATTGCCACTTCAGCTTGCTAATCTTAAGGGCTATGTCGGTGACCTTGGTTCTTCTACGAATCTCCTCATTCGATCACGTAGCGAAACGCCGAGCATAGCTCTCTCCATGGCTCGCTGAGCAACTCTGAGCTTCTTTATGAGACCTATAGTAAGAGACCACGTCTCTGATCCATATATCATCACTGGTAACACACATTGACTAACACTTTAGTCTGTAGGCACTGAGGTATTTTGGATGAGAAGATGTTGCGCAGTTTCCCGAACGCTGCCCAGCCGAGTTGGATTCGTCGATTGACCTCTCTCTCAAAGTTGAACCTACCTAACCGGGCTACCTGTCCTAGGTAAATGTATTCGTCGACAACTTCAAGAGTAGAGTTCCCAACGGTGGGTGCGGTGGGTACGACATGGACATTAGACATTATTTTCGTTTTGCCTATGTTCATTTTAAGACTTGTTGAGATACTCTGTTGAGATCACCGAGCATTCGTCCTAGATCTTCCAGCGACTCCGCCACGACCACAATGTCGTCGGCAAATCGAAGGTGAGTGATGCATTCGCCATTGATGTTGATGCCAAGTCCTTGCCATTCCAAGAGCTTGAAGGCGTCCTCTAAGGTGGCCGTAAACAGTTTCGGAGAAATGACGTCTCCCTGCCTTACTCCTCTTTTTATGGGGATCGCCTTCGTGCACTGTCCCTGAACTCGGACTGACATGGTGGCGTTATTATACAAGCACTTCAACACTTCAATGTACCGATAGTCAATGCGGCATCGCTGGAGAGATCTAAGAACCGCCCAAGTATCGATCGAATCGAAGGCTTTCTCATAGTCCACAAACGCCAAGCATAGTGGCCGATTATACTCCTCGGTCTTCTGTATAATCTGCCGCAGCGTATGTATGTGGTCTATGGTACTAAAGCCTTTCCGGAAACCGGCTTGTTCGGGAGGCTGGAAGTCATCAAGCCTGCGTTCGAGACGATTCGTGATGACTCTCGAAAACAACTTATAAACATGGCTCAGCAGTGTGATGGGCCTATAATTCTTCAGTAAAGTGCTATATATTAATACGTGAAGCATAAACTTTGTACACCTTTTTACGAAAATTGCGCGGACGGAGAAGTATGAAATTTCCCACACTTATAGTTTATAAAGAGAAGGAGTGCAAAATGCTAATATATTTTTTAAATTATGCATAAAACATACATTAAATCAATGAAAAAAACATTACAAACACTACCATGTATTTGACACAATCCACGTCAAATCGATGTTTGTCTTTAATATTATTTGTCTATAGTCTTACTGTCAAACAACCAGCAAACGATGAAAGTGTGTTTATTTATATATTTATTTGGGAAACATGCAGAAATATAATGCTTAAACTAAGAATAATGTAAGGTATTTCAAAATCCAATTAAGTTTCCACCGTTAAGTAATACAAATAATTATAAAGAAGATAGTGAGATAGTGAACAAGAGTTGCTAAATTTAAGAGACTAGGTACATACAAAATGATATAGTAATTTATTTTGAAGTTAAACTGTTGATGAGATTTTTATTTAAAGACTTTAAAGATATTGAAAAAAGTCAAATACAACGCGTATTGATATAAAACAAATGTAAATATAATGAATGGAAATCTTTTAAATACACCATCTTGCGAACGCTAAAACTTCATATATTCGTAAGTTAACAGTCCTAAGCCTGTAAAAAGTATGAAGGGAAGATACCAATTCATCACTAATATATCATTAAATGATAAAATAGAAAACAAGTATTAGTTTATTCAACCAATTTCGTGCAGAAATATCTAACTTAATCAAAAAAATCATTTTGATTCCATTCTGAAACTTCCATTTTCTTAAAATTGTTATTATGACTGTACCCGTTCTTAACTAACAAAACAATTTAACATTCAATCAATTCAAATATCGATAATACGATATCAGGATTTGATATAGAATAGGCGGATTAAGATCACTAAGGAACGGTATGTGTATGAGATCATTGAGATTAGGTGGATTAGGTATTTGGATTAGGTATTTATGCAGACTAGGAACAGGTGTACTTAGTACCTGATTTACCTAATACGATCCATCTCTAGCTGAGGCGAGCTGGGCGAGCCGGGCAAGGGCGTGCGCTAAGTGACCGGGCATCCCGCTGCCGACATAGCCGCACGGAGTTTCTTCGGCTGTGCTCGGCCATTTATAGATTTGTTATGTATTTTCGTCCAAATGTGGGTTCAAATTGTAAATCTTGCTATTATTATTATTTTATTTTCTGATTTCTCTTTTTCTTTTTCTTATTATATTTTAATTGTTGCTATGTCTACGTTTTACAAGTTTTTGTTTTAACCACAATTGGAAGAGCGAGCTCATCCTAATACAAGTTTATTTTAACTTAAAAGGATGAGACCTCATATTGTATATCACGAACTTGTAGTTCTGAATAAAAAAAAATGTTTTTTTTTTGTATCACACCGATAAGAAGGCAAGAGGTCGAGAGCCCTGTTCCTGATACCGTAGTGGTGTAATTTCCTAAGAAGAGTTTTATGATGCACACAATCAAAAGCCACACAAATCGCAATATATACCTAAAGCATCCTGCAAGTTCTCCCGGGCCCCAAAAATATTCCTCATTAATTCAACACCCGCATCAGTAGCTGAGCGATTCTTAGTGAAGCCAATCTGTTTTTTGTGAAGTAGTTTATGACTGCTAAACTGGCTCATCATCTGATTTAGGATATTTATTTCAAATATTTTACTGAACGTGGGCGGCACAGAAACAGGCCGCAAGTTATTTGGATTGGATGTGCTACCCGGTTTAAACAAAGGAATCACACTTTATTAAGTTTCATAAGATCAGGAAATACACCACGAGCAACACCACCGTTGAACTCAGGTGCCAAGTGGGGGGCAATAATATGGATTACAGAATTAACAGTATTCTTAAGACAGCGAGTAGGTATGAAAGATAGTATCGGTGTAAAGATGAGAAAGGGCATGCTCCGTTGGTTCGGGCATATAGAAAGAATGCCAGAGGAAAGAATGACAAAACAGATATACAATGTGAAAGTGGAAGGATGCAGGTACCGGGGAAGACCTAGACTATCTTACCACGAGCAAATAAACCGAGTCTTATCTGATGGAAAAGTCAAGAGTCTCCGTAACCGGCGAGCGTGTATGAGACGAACTATGAGAGTCGAGGAAGCCAGAGAGGTATGTAAGGAAAGAACCTGTTGGAACTCTGTACTCTCTGCCTACCCCGCAAGGGATCTGGCGTGTGTGTGTGTGTGTGTGTGTGAATGACCTACGCTGTTGGCCTCGAGGCCTCTACAGCTTCACCGGATTTTAAAGGCGAGCGTGCAACCACTACGGTCCAGCCAGCCAGAAGGGCAAGAGGCGACATACTCGAGGGCGCCTCGAAGAGGCGCCCCCGGCCGGGACAGCCGCTGTAGGGGGACGGGTGCACCACTAAGCGCACCGGTCAACCGCCGGCTATGGGAGGGGATCCACCACCACGTCTATGTCTACTTCGTCGTCGCTCGTATTCTGAGCGGAAAGAAGGGATGACAAAGCATCGGGGGGGCCGGTGAGAACATGTCGCGGCCGGCGGCAGCGGCAGGGGTCGTGAGGGAGGTCGTAGTCGGCGGTGGCTACGATTAACGGATTCGCATGGGTAGATGCGTTCGCGAAGTGACGTGTTGACGCCTTTTTAATAAAGGCGCGAATAGGTTCGAGACCTAGATCGGAGTGGAGGGGGATCTGGCGTGAGGTTATAGATAGATAGATAGAACAGTATTCTTTTTTATTAATATAATAAACCAGCACGACCACCGACTATGACATTTTTGAGCTTTCAAATGTTATTAAAATGTATCTATCTATCTATATCATCACCACAGATCGCTTGCGGGGTAGGCAGAGAGCACAGAGTTTTTAATCATAATCATAATTCAGTGTGATTTTTGGTGATACAATATGATCTTGGTTTAACATTTAAGTTTCTCAGAAATCTACCCATTGGGCGTACACTGTTTAGGTAGTTAAAATACATGCAATTACATTATTACTGTTGTCAACATTACATAATATTGTTATTTCTTGTGTGTAAGTGATTTGTCAAAAAGGAATTCGTCAACTGTATAATAGCATTTGTCCAATAAAAATATATTTAATTTTTGTTTAAATTGTGTCAAGTTTAAGTCTTTGATGTCATTCGGAATTTAATTGAAAATTTTTGGGGCCATGCATAGTATGCTCTTGTGCAAAAGTGCAGTTTTGGAAGGTCTCAAACATAATTCATGCCGATATTTCTGTCTCACTCTTCTAGTTCGCTTTTCGGCTATATTTATAAAAAGATCACTATTTTTTTTCACAAACAGTGCGGTCTCATATATGTAAAGACATGGCAATGGTAATATTTTAAGAAAAGTAAAATGAGGTTTGCAACTATTAACGTTCCAACAGGTTCTTTCCTTACATACTTCTCTGGCTTCCTCCACTCTCATAGTTCGTCTCATACACGCTCGCTGGCTACGGAGACTCTTGTCAGTTCAGAATTCATCACTGATATGGTGGAATAGTGAGTTATATAAATCGTTTGGGTTGTCCTGAAAGATCAATTGGGGTATTTTTTCAATGAAATTGCATTTAAAACGCTCTAAGCGGCCTACATTCATTGGGACAAAGCTAACCCTTTTCCTTAGAACCTTACTAGTCCTAGGGAACACAATCAACTGACGGCTGTGATCGGATTCTAGTTTGTTTATTTCAGAATAGTATCTAGGTCTAACATTAGTAAAAATATTATCAATATATGTTCTACTAGTAGCAGTTACTCTAGTTGGTTCCAAGAAAACATTGTACGTATAATACGATTTCATAAGGGTTATAAACTTCCTAGTAAGAATTTTGATTTCTAATAAATTGAAATTAAAGTTTCTACAGGTAGCAACTGTTTTATTTGAAGTGGAGGTTTTAAATAAATTGGCCTTCATTAATCGCTCGAAATCATCATAAGATGAAGATGGAGGTCTGCATACGCGCACCACTATGAACTGCTCAGACTCAACGTAAACGTTATACATTGATAGTTACTTGCAACGTCTGATTTAAGATTATACCTGATTACGACCCTCTTCACGTACGGAAATAGTTTGAATAATGAATATCAATGTATACTGTCATCCGTAAACCGGTCACGAGCTGTGTGGACTGGCCCAACTCGGAGGCGACGCGGCAACTTGGCGCGCGCCGGTAACTTTGTGCAGGTAACAACAGTCATTACGGCGGGAAACAGTATCACGCAACACAGATGTGCGCCTCGTGCGGGTCGGTTACAACATTGTTCTGTTTATGTTCCCAGAAATTCGCAGAACTCAAGCCGAACTATAAACGAACAAGGTCGGAATATGGAATAAACATTTTCTCAAAAAACTTATTCGGAAAGTTTGTAAGAAACTGTCCGATTAAAATACAATCAACTTACTATTTAAAATCACTGGAAATCAACTACTATGGAAGCAAAAAAATTACATCGATCGCAAAAATTTATCCTTACCTTATGGAAATAGGATGAAATAAAGCAAGGGATCATTGATAGATTCTATTCAAGTTGTGTAAATATTGAGCCTGTTTCAAATGGTTGATTAGGGTAATCAACCATTTGAAACAGGCTTTATATTTACTCGTGCTTAATAAATCACTATTAAAAAGTTTGTTACAATTAAACGAAACAAAGCAACTAAGAATTCCCTGCGCAGTACCAACTTACAATAACGATGTTTTCATATATAACAATTACCGCGGCCTGCGAGGCTGGGGGAGAGGGGAAGGGGGTAAGATAATTCTGTGCCTCAGCGAGTGCTCAACCCTTTATGTAAAACAAATTGAGCAATGTTTTATATTATATAATTCAGGGCGGCGGCGCGCGCGGCGTTCGTCATCATTACGGCGGTGACACCCGCGCCGACCAATTCTGTGCTCGGAGGTTTATTGATGGCGTCGACCCATTTGTGTTCTTTACGGATAAAACAATATAGACTAAAAATCTTAACAAACCCGATTGTGCCCGGGTCAGCCGGAGTCTTTCTGTGACGGCGGCAATGTAAAAGTGAATTTAGAGCAAAGTTACTATGCAACTGTGATTTTGCCAAACCATGGATTTTCCTGCACATAATGACCGGTATCAAGTGGGCGGCGGTTGTGCCATATAACGTTCCGTTACAATTTAATTGAAGCAACCGCGCCGGTTGCGTTGCATCGGGAGATAAACGCGCGGAATTGATGGTGCCGTGCAACCCGTGGGCTTTTTCATACAGACTGACAAACGCAATAAGCGCAATAAAAAGCAGGCAGACGGGATAGCTTATCGCTAGTCTAGATATTATATTAACTTTCAGAGATAATTAGTAGTAAATGTTTTTTTTTTAGTGTAGGAATTAGTAATAAAACAAATAATTATATCTAAGTGATTTTTATCACGCTGAAAACATCGACGTGACTACAAACTTTACTATACTTATTTCGGTTTTGGTACAGAACACAAAAATCTGCATAAGTTTATAAATATCAGTTTGTGCAGTTCGGATTAGAATTCTCTTTCTCGAACGGTTCTTACATTTTGCAGAAACCTAGCTTGTCAAAAACGACACGACAAATGCATTAGCGGCGACATGTTGACGCGCCGGCTCTGCGCCCCGCAGCTATATACATCTGCCGCGTGCCGAGTCGTTGCCGTGTCGGTGCCGTGCATATTGCTCCGCGGCGCTGCGTCGGCGCCCTGTTGCCGCCGCGCGCGGCGCACTGATACAAGATGATGCATTTATAATATTCCCGTTGTGTCTCGGCACTCGAGCGCCGAGTCTCGGTAAAATACATTTCTTATCGGCAAGTTTTGAAACACTAACGTGACTATTGATCGATCACTAAAAGAATACTAGAGCTTTAAATAAACGAACGATGTATAAAACAACTATATTCATCGGAAGATGTGATTTGTGGAAGAAAATACGTTATGGTTTTGGTGTGAGTCCATATTTCCATGGCTTAATTGCCTCTAGCCAGACGAACCTTAATAGGTTATTATATTAGCTTAGTTACAGTTTCGGCGAACTATTTCTCATTTTAATAACATCAAAAACATTAAAGAATAGTTGGTTTTCTAATTAACAGAAAGGCGCCGCTGTGTACTGGGCGCCGCTAAAAGTACATTTACAAACTGCCGACTCGTGCAGGCTCGGTATTTACCCACATCCTATTTAATTTTATACTGAAAATATAAACTTCAGTTTGCTATTACCCCAAATTAGTGTTTAGCTCGAAAGTTTATTGCTTCGTAAACTGTGACAAAGAATTTCAAAACTGCGTCTTAGGTGATCAGACTAGATTAGAGATCATGATAAGACGTGTTAGGTATTAAAATTTAAAAGCAATTTTTTATTCACCCTTATATATAAAGTAAGTAAGTAACGAGCGAAGGTCGTACCGCGCCCGCGCCCCGTCCGTCCCTCCGCGACTCTGCAATTGCGTCTTTCAATAAGCTACAAAACTGGCCAAACCTAGTTACATAATATTTAGAGAAAAGCACGCATGAAATGTGTGTCTACTTGATTTAGCGCCGCGTAGTGCGAGTGACCATCTTGAGCTGGTAGGTTTGAATCCTAGATTGGACGGAACGTCCTTTTTCTATCAAAAATGTCTCAGCTGCTCTCCGGAGTTTGGAATTGTGCTCGGTATAATAACAATACGATCGATCCCTTGGGACCTCAACAAAAAAATATATATAAATATTTCTTTAATTTTTAAAACAATGGTGTTTATGATTTTATTAAAACTACCGCACGCGCTACACTGATTATGAGGCATTGCAACTGAGATTGCCGAATTATGGACCGGTATAGGTCGCGAGTTAAACTTGGATACGTACAGGAATTAAAAACTTCATTAAAAAGAAAAACCGACTTCAAAAAGCAAAAAATAAATATTTGAAGTCGGTGGCGGTTGGTGCAGTCGTTTACTTGGCAAGTCGTGTCCCTTTTTTAAGTTTTTAATTACGCATAAAGAACTCAGTTTTTTATTATCCAATTTTAAGTGGTGATTGAATTAGTTATTAGTATTTATAAACATATATAATATTTTACTTAGTTCTACAGTAAGGTACGTACAGGATTGATATAATACTCCTAATAACTGAATTTACACATTCGTGCTGTTTGCCGTCAAGGAGTCCCGTGGTGAATCTTCAAAGTCCAAGGTCCAATACCGATAAAATTAAAATGGGACCTCCTCGGAACTATACTGAATCCAATGCAAAAATAATTATCAAATCGCTTTATAAGCAAAGAAGTGATAAAAAAACAGAGGAATTATGAACCTCCTCCTTTTTTGAAGTCGGTTTATATTTAACTTAGTTTATATAGTAGGGTACCTATAGGATTGACGTAATACCCATAATATCTCAATCTACGCATTTGTATCGTTTGTCGTTAAGGAGTTCCCTAGTGTAGCTTTAAAGTCCAGGGTCCAATACCGATGAATTTTGAATGGGACCACCTTGAAGCTACGCTAAACCCCATGCCTAAAAAAACATCCAAATCGGTCTACAATTGAGGGAACTATCGGTGAACCTACATAAAAAAAGAAAAAAAATCATACATACAAGTCGGTTAAAAGTCCGGTCGTCGTGGCGATCTTTGGAGAGGCCTCCGTCCTGCAGCTGATGTGCTTCAGCTGTAGATAGATATCTAATCATATAATGGAGTAATAGTATGTGGTGCGTGACGGCTAACAGTGGAACTGAAGGTCGCGATGATCGCGAGGCGTGGGTAAGTAAAAAAAGACGACCGGTGATTACGCATAGAGTTGTAAGGTTATAATTAAATGTACAGTGTTTTCGTCGCAGCAGGACGCTCGGCCTTCCTTTGACTTATAACGCACCTTTTTGTTTATGTTCAGTGACCGCCTCCACACTTCCGCGTATCAGCTCAATTTTTTTTTTATAGAATATCCGATATGATCCAATAAAAAAAAGTCCGATCGGTAGCCAAATATAAATAACATGAAGCTTTTACGGCTGATACCAAGCTTTGACTTTATTCCCGTATTTTGGAAACTCAATTTTGCTGTTGGCTGTGTTGTTTGATTCTGTTACACATCAGCAGCTAGAAGTGGGCTCCATGCCTCGGAAAGTTCCAAACTCGGTCGTGCGTGAGCCACTAGTAACAAGAAAAAGTGATACGAACGATACTTCCCCCTCGGGGATCAATCGTGGGGCGCGGGGGCGGGGACGGATGGCATCGTGCACATGGTACTGTTGTTGTACGCGAATCATGCGCGCGACTAGCTCGTACATGTAGCCTGCACATTTACTCCGACCGTGTAAGAGACCACTGACTGACAACAAGTCGTTAAAATGAAGGCTATTATAAAAATGATACATCATATTACACAAACGATCGTGATCAAAGGCATTCGGAACGCTGTAGTGTTCCGGTTGCCCTCAAAGGGCCTCTAAATAGGTCACGTTACAGGGAGCCGCGCATACCGAGACGTTGCTAATGGTGTACCAAACCAGCTACACCAATATGTTACACTGTGCAATGCACCTGTAGTGCGACCAAGGAACTTTTGGCTCATGGATGACATTGACAGGCGGGCGTTGGCGTGAAATTAGGGAAATCATTTTGTATAATTTTCCTACTTTCAAGGATATATTTTAACAGGTGGGTCCGTCCGCACGGTAGTTTATTAAAAAAAGAACTTAGGTAAATTTCATAGTAACCGGCAATTCTGCGACAGTGACATAGCATTTGCATGCCTAACTGGTAGAATATGGCTTAAGAACATAAATTGGACCGTAATATGACCCATATTTAAGCAAATAAATGATTTGATTTGATTCGACATTACACTTGATAACAGCGTCGGTTCCGATTTTGGCCGCGGGTCAAAAGATCTAGGAACTATGACTGTACTTCGAAATTAATGAAAAAAGTTTATTAATACTATCATAGTTAGTTGCCAAAACTCCCATTCCCTTTTTCAAAACTTTTCTACAATGCACCTAAAATTCACGCTTAAATCTTTCGAGCTAGAGATATTATTATGGCCATCATATCTCAGCGAATTTCTCGAAGCAGTGGTCAAGCACTCTCGTGGCTCATACATAGAAAGTACACTTTAGTACTACAAAGTTAACAACTCTTAACGTATAGGCAACTCTTTGCAGTGCTGTGCCAAGTCGGCACGAGCCGACGGGGCCGTGATTGAACCCATTGCCCGGACACGGCTGCTGCAGCTCCACTGCGCCGCGCCGCTCGCTGTAACGAGGTGTCCGCGACCTCCAGCCGACACAGCTCTACGATAAACACTTTATCTAAGCTGACAGCGTTTCTTGCCGGATTTTCTCAATAAAGAGGGCGTTTTGAACCGGTGGGACATTTAAACACATACGAGTACGATAATTTTTAGCACCAAAGCAAGGGGAAAATAAAATATTTAAAGCGGCGTGTTATATTCTTGGAGTTAAAGACTCCACTCCAACATGGGACAAAGTATGGCATCAAAATGTAACGTTTGCGTCGCGGGCAACGCGTATTTACCATGATATATGTACAGCTCACATTTCGATAGCTTGGTTTGAGTTTAGTTGGTGTTGGGTCGTGTGAATGTATGAACGTATGCATTTAACTTAATTGAATACATCGATCGTAGCGATATTTTTGGAAGCCTTTGTGTTGCACTAGATGTCTCTCCACAAGTTCCTTGACTGCCTCGTTGGTCTAGTGGCGAAGCGCACCGCTTGGTGATCACGTGGTCCTAGGTTCAAATCCTAGGTCGGCCAAATGAAGTTTTTCTAAAGAAAACTTCCCTGTATGAGTCCGGAGTCTGGAATTGTGCTCGATATATGGCAATAGGCTCCCACCTATTACATGGGACTTAACATCGTCGGCGAAAAATGGGTGTACGCAGTACATTTCTGCCACCCCCGCTTGGGTAATATAGGCGTGACGGTGTTTATTTAAGTTCCTTATTATCAATGATCAATCACTCTAATACAAAATACTTTCTATTCATTGAGAATCATATGCAGAGACCAAAAGGAAAATAGTAACTTGCATTCTGATTCACCAATAACCAAATAGTGGAACAACATTACATACATATATCAGCATAAAAGTTGATGTCGTATCCTCCAGTCGGTGGGGAACCGAAACGTTTTTCGTTTGGCAACCCTTCCGCCACTTAATGGGTCCGCAGCTCCAGCGGCGGGCCTTTTACTTCGATTAACTTGCCAGCTCTATTTGTGCTGTGATCAACGCCGCCCGCCCCGCCTCGCACCCCCGCGCCGCCCGACCCTACGAGAATAAACATACTCTATGTAAATGGACTTAATTGAAGATAGTAGTTAGCGTCGTAATTTTTGGCGAGAGAAACGAACGCGGCCTATTTTATCCATAACAAAACGGGACAGGGCGACGTGAAGAAAAAGTAAAATTAACACAAAGGATACGTCAAACGTTTATGAACAAAAGGAAAACAAAATTGTATTTCCAGCACAAAGAGTCGGCCTCTTGACAGGCCGAAGCCCGCAGCCGGTACAATAACAGACGGCGCGGTACAATAATTCGCCCAGTGCTGAGCCGACCCTGCCCCTGCCGCCCCCACGCCCCGCGCACCGCGCCCCGCGCCCCCGCACCCTCTTGCACACACAATTTTTATTTGATCCCCAATTTGAATGTAGATGAAGGGCTCTGGGGTGTAATTTTCATTTAAATATGGAGCGCGCACGCCCTGATTGGATTTTGTACAAAATATTAGTACAACGCACGACCTGAGATACGGGATTATATTATTGACTCACATTTTAAAGAAAGTATTTACTTTTATTGTAACGTATCGGTCAGTTTGTAACAATTCTTCTCTTTAGTTTAACATATTAATTTTTCATAGGACTGATAGATATTTTAAGCAGTTGTGAGATTTTTGGGAACCCCTTAAATTATTTGCTTACTTTAGTGGACATATTCGACCACCACCTGGTCAATTAATACCGAGCCAAAAATTGGCCAATTCGTCATTACTCCGGTTCCCATTACAAGATCGATAAACTTATACTGAGCGAGCGGTTCGTGCGCGAATGTGACTGCTGTACAGAATAATCGCTAGTTTATTTCCCACACGCGACGTATTTCTGTGTCTCCCATTTACACAAATACTCAAAATAAATATTATAGATAAGTCATGTCTGTAAAGATCCCAGGACAGCAGAATAATTCATAGAATCAGGCAACGTTATATTCAAAAGATCATAATATATTAATGGTAATTCAGCTGGACGCGTGTGATCGCGCAACGAGCTTCACAGCTAACCCGAGTGCGACGGGCGCTGTAATGGGCTGGCGTCGTGGCGCAGAATTTCATTAAAAACCTGACTTTGAGATGAATTTTATTTCACAGTTTGGGCACTTATCGCTTGACGCCGGCGAGCCGGTGCCTGGGGCGCGCCCAGTGACGACGTCGACACTGCGTAAGTATTGAGAGACTAACTGTGAAAATAGATTTTAATATAAATTGAGTTTAAGTACTTATGTATGGTTATTTTCGTATTACTATAAAAAGCATTACCATCTGTGCATAGAGATATAAACAACTGCTAAATAAATAAACTATACTCATGGCAACATTTTAAAAGATCTTGGCATCATGTTTTAGTGTATATGTTACCGGAAATATCTAAATAATATTTAGAAAATATTATTTAGATATTTTATAAGTATATTAATATTATTTTATAAGTATATTTAGGAAATCCGTAAAATAAGTAGTCAAAGTTTATAAATTCTTTTTGAATTTATAAATTCATACATTACCTATTTCCTAGGCACTGTATACAATTCCAAAACGATACTAGGAAATGTGTTAATAATTATCATAAAGGTCACCAGTCACGTAAAAACTTTGTGAAATAAGCAAAGCAAATAATAAAAATATAGGTTGGGTTAGATTAAACTGTGATAGCGCCCCGAGGAGGACGACGGCGTGGTGTGGCCCACGTCCCTGTCGGTGCTGGGGGGCTGGGCTGGGGGCTCTTCAGAGCGCGGCACAAGAGGGGTACCGTTGCGTTCCGTATGGAGATTCCGGAGCCCCTCCAAAGTGTTGATGACGGCCACCCTGGGGTTGTTAGTCGGTTGGAATCCAACACGCCCCCCGACCTTCCCCCGAGGCTCGCGGAAGTCCTATGCAGGATTTTCATTAGGAAAAAAGTTAGAATTGTGACAAAGCTAACATGCCGCGGTAGCGGCCGGCGAGAGTCAGGTCCGAGGCGGCCTACAACAACTCCTCAGAAAAACTAGGTTAGCATATCACCCCTTTACCCTGCTGTAATCTACTGACATTTCCGGTTGCTGTTTACGAAACGTATAGAATTCCTAGGAATTGAGTATAATATAATAAAATTGACGGATTACAAACATTTCTGGTAACATATACAAAGAAGTAAGGTTTAATTTTTGATTATATACACACGTTACTACAGCCTACCGAGCTTATTGTATGTACCCGAGTATTTCATTTATTATTTTACGAGGCGCCCATAATACTCCTTTAAATTGATTATAATTCGCTGAAACATCAATCTTTCAGCGGAACTTGTTGTCCCCCCGCATTCTTGGTTCTCCGCTATCTTTTCCTCACTTAAATTACCTGTTTTAATTAACTGCGCATATACGATTCTTGGCGCGTGTTTTAAAACTTAATTACGCAAATTTCAGAAGCTCCAGTTTCCAAAACAAATTTAATAATGGTTGTTTTGAAGCAACACCTTTTGAATACAGTAGCGCAATCAAACCGTTTGTGAAAACTTTGTATACCGATATAATTATGGACAGGGTTATTATACAAACAAAGATTTTATTTAATCACCGTGTTTAAAACATGTTTTATCGGAAGAAAACATTGTTTTTTTTTAAACAGGTTTTAAACAAGTACTAGATTGGCAAATAAAACATGCTTATGTGCTGTATCGAAAATATTTTTATGGTTTTAATTATTTTATTTATTATCTAGTTTATTGCCTCGATATCAGAAACCACCATTGTCAAAGACTATTTGTAAGTATAGTGAAAAATCTTTTCCAAGCTTTATTTTAATTTATTTTATTTGGTAAACATACAGATAGCATGATACAATATAGATATATAGCTTAAACGAATGAAAACCGTTACAAAAACATTAAGGTTGGTATCTAGTATAACATTCACGACATATTACTAGGAATTTGTTCATGCGTTGTGTAATAGATTGCAAGTCTCAGATCATGAGGTGATAAAAGTTACTATCTTTGTGGAGTTAGAAAAAGAATGTACTAGCGAATTAGTTTCTAATTTGAGAAGCACTGGTAATAGACAAATCTAAGTCCATTTTAACAAGGATAACAATCAAGGTCCTACCTACACGCACGTCTCATGAAAGAATTGTGTATACATGGTCCTGACTTTATTTACCTTGCTTTGTTCCTGTTTGTCTATCTTCCTGGTTCAAATTTTTCAAGCACTTGGGTAGATACGACAAGATATCCGATTGAGCTAAACTTTAGCATATCTAAGTTTGATGACAATGCAATAATATGGTACCATGGAGCTGGTCTGATGATGAAGCCGGAAGGTGCCTGTAGGAACATGTTTCTGCATAATTGCACAACAACACAGCCTTGCTTTTAGTGTCCTTGGATTGGTTCTTGACAAATAGTCACATTGACAATGTGACTATTTGGCAAGGTGAGGTAGTCTTAGATTTGTCTTGACAAGTACTATGGATCCAGATTATAGAGCCTAAAGATGATCATAGAAACTCCTAACTACTTGACATAACCCCGTCATATGTAGGCTCCTTGGACTGCAGACTGTGGAATGAAACCATTTGCTCGCAACTACTAGATACAGTGGACGAAGCGGCTTAAGCACTTCACCACAGGTCCAAACAGAACTAGTTTATTCATTATGAATGGATGAATTATTAATGATTATAATTTAAAAGGCCCATTTTAAAAAAAGGCTTTATAGCAGAAAGACAACGGAAATATCTAGCTTAGTTAATTAGTTCTTATGGCCTCGTTCTGACTCCATGTATAGCACTTGTCAAGACAAATCTAACCAGCTTACATACGTCGGGGTTATGTTGTGTAGATGGGAGTTTCTATGGTCGCTTTCTGGCTTCATAATCGGACCCTGACCACCATCGAGGTCCACAGTACTCCTCAAGATAAATCAATCGAACCCAAACACGACCGACTTATATGGAGTAGTTAGGTAGTTCTGTTGGTCACCTACCGGCTCCTACCTACCTTTTTTTTTCTCCTGGGGAAAATCCGTGTCGCGTGTCGAATACCTACCGACCAATAACCCCAGGGTGGCCGAAATCAGCACTTTGGAGGGGCTCCGGGATCTCCGTACGGAACACACCGGTGCCTCTCTTGTGCCGCGCTCCGAAGAGCCCGCCATGAGCCATGATGATGGGGGAGACTTGATGACACGCTCCTCCCCGCACCAACACGGTGTTCACGGCAACGTGGGCCACAACACACTGCCGTCCTCTTTGGGGTCGCTCCTGAAAGACACTCCCCCGCGCTCTTGCGTCCCCGATCCCGGAGGCCCCCCTGCTAATGTTGTTAGGGGGGGGGGGTCCGCTGGTGCTAGGCTTCGAAGGACGGCAGGATAGCTTGGACGTCGCGCTTGCGCGCGATGTGCTCTTGGCTGAGCCTCGCGCGTCACTCCTCCAGAGCGCGTCCTCGTTCCCGCCGTCTCACTCCTTCGAGCGCAGGACCCTCGCGTCCGTATTCGCCAGGATGTCGAGCGGCGGAAAGCGCGCCAAGAGCGTTGCCGCCTTAAAGGATATGGTACGGTATCCTTGTGCGATGCGGATGGTCATCTTGCGCTGCAGGCTCTGGATCTTCATCCTGCTGCGCCGGACGCCCGAAACACAGGCGCCCCGTAGAGGGCCACCGAACGCACGACCCTCCCGTAGAGGCGGCGCACCTTCTCCGATGGTCCCCCGAAATTGGGCAGCAGTCTATGCATAGCACTAACTACCCTTTCGACCCGGGGGACCAGGCGCTCGTAGTGTTCTTCGAAGCCCCAGCGACTGTCCAGGGTGAGCTCCAGGTACTTTAGGTACCGCCATACCCCAACTGGCGAGTCTCCAACGCGAACCCACGGGTCAGGTGGTTCCCTGATCCTCGGCAGTTTGTGGAACCATAGCGCCTCGGTCGTATGAGGTGCTATCTCCAGGCCCAAATCGCGGATTTTTTTCTGCCTCCGTTGCCTCTTTTTCCTTTTTGTTTTACCCTCCTCGACCACTGTCCAGTCCTCAGTAGATCTGCCGGTAGGTAGCAGATGGAGCCTGCCTCTTCTTACCCTGGGTGGCAGGCTGAACCACCTTTTGAGCCTCTCCCGTTGCCGTCTTAGGCTTTTTGGCTCTTCCCCCCTTGAAATGTGAGGGCCATCTTTGGAGTGGCCAAATTTACTGGAGCGTCTCCGACATCTGCAGCCAAAGGCGGATAAAGATGCTTCTCAGGCGGGAGTCTCGCCTCAACGACCTCTAGCCGCGCGTTGATCATCCCGACCTCCTGCATAATAGTCAGAGTTCTTCGCTCCCACTCCTCTTCCGGCATTTGGGATGACGAAGTTTCCCGCGGGTTATCTTTACGGGTCTGCGCGAGCTCCTTACGTAACTTAACCAACTCCTTTTTTACTTTCGTCAACTCTGATCGCAGGCGTACGTTATCCACCTGCAATTTGACGGTTTCCGCGTTGGCTGACCTCGTCTGCAGCATGGCAGTGGCCGCTTTAATGGAAGCCGCATGCAGCAGCAGTAGGGCCCTCCTGACTCACGTCGATTCCCAGCTGACTTCGTTTAAGATTTCTCCGTTTCAGACAACTGCCTCGCTTCCACCTCTGTTTCAACCCTCGCCTTTTTCTGCTTGGCAGAATCCAATTGAGGATTCAGTTGCGAGGAGGCCATCGAGTCAGACTCGACTACATCACTTGCAACCGGCGTGCCCACCCTCATAAGGAAGCGGCCTTGCCTGTCGCGCTTAGTTCGAGCAGCAACATTCGCTCCTGTGCCACCTCGACCCCTCTTAGCCTTTGACATCCTCTTCGGCCCCGACACATCCTCTTGGCTGGACATCCAGTTGGATCCTGAGTCACCGCCTTTCTCACCTGTGCGGTCACATTTGCTGGTTCTCCAAAACTTGGAGGGCTGTAACGGTCGAAATCGGCAGGCTCTGCGCTCGAACAACGAGAGCCTCCTGGACTTTCCGCCTCGTATCCCCTTTCGTCCTCTTCACTTATAACCACATTTGTGGCCTCGGCGGAGTTTAGCTCCACCGTTTCTGCGTTACAGGATGTTTTCCCTTGATGGCGCTCATTGCCTGGTATTTAATTTAGTATAATACTATTGGACTGAGATATTTTAAAATGAACTGCATGTCAATGTTATGTTAACCTATTGCATGCCTTTTGGCAGAATATGGCAAATGTTACCTTAATGTATCAAATTAACACCATATTTTTATACCTATATTCGCAAAATAAAGAATTTGAATTTGAATTTAGACCTTGAACATCAACCGGCTCCATAATAATTGTCAAGACAAATCCAACCAGCCTAACAGTGGGGTGATGTTCAGTAGTTAGGTGGTTCCATTGGCCATCTGTCGCCTTAATCATATGACACTAAATACCATCTGGTAATAGAGTACTTGTCAATATCAATCCAACAAGCCTAAACACGAGGGGGTTATGTTGTGACCATTGTGACATGTTTGTATAGGCACCAACTTACATACTTTTACCAAATTTCAGCTCAATCGAATACCCCCAATGTTTGAATTATGGATCATAAGATTTGAACCGGAAAAACAGACTGTTAAAAAAAGCTAGGATAATAAACGCACAAAATGTTTTAAACATAAACATGAAAACATATAAGAGAATATGGAAAAAACATTGAATTAAATATAAAACATTGATTAAAACCAAAAAAAAAACAATTTTTGCGTAATTTTCGTGTTTTTTTCAACCCTGATTATGAATTAATATTGTAGAAGCTGCGTGACTGCGTTCACGCTCCTTGAGCAAGCCCCGTGCTTGCACTTGGAGATATTGCCGTTACGCAAATCATGTCAATAAAAACATAATTAAATCGAAAAATTTAGGTAGAATCATTATATTAATACGTGAAGCAAAAACTTTGTACCCCTTTTTACGAAAATTACGCGGACGGAGAAGTATGAAATTTCCCACACTTATAGTTTATATAGAGAAGGAGTGCAAAATGCTAATATTTTTTTTTAAATTATGCATAAAAATACATCAAATTAATAAAAAAAAACATTACACACACTACATGTATTTGATACACACACGCATATATACTCTTTTGTTTATTGTAAAGGCTGTGGTCAAATTGAGAATAGATTAATATTATTTGTCCGTAATATTATTTGTCTATAGTCTTACTGAATGTCAAACATAACCAACAAACGATGAAAGAGTAGGTTGAATTTCGACCAATGGGCGACCACTAGTTAAATTAAAATAAGATTAGATTATTACATTTAAAATAAATAATAATAATCCTTAATCTAGAGACTAAAATAATTATAATGAATTAACTTAATCAACATCTAATTATAAACACCGTCACGCCTATAGTCCGCGAGCGGGGCTGACATCGAATTATACTTATGTGCAATTAGATGTTTTATTACGCTTTTGTTTAATGATGCGTTAGGGGATTATCATGTCATATTACGTTTAATATGTTAATTCTCATGATAACGAGCCAATATTTGAAATTACGCGCTTGTCGCTTTCGAGATCCACTTAAAGAAAAAATAAACAAACGTTGCATGCAAATAGCGGGGGTAGACCAACGGAGTCAATCTCCTCGTAATTGATCTTGGTTAGCTAATCTACCATTTAATCTCCATCAATTAGATCGGATCTTCTCTGATGGACAAGTCATGAGTTTCTGTAACTGGAATGATGGCATAGATACATTTAATAACCATTAAGACATTCTGTATCGTCTTCTTCTTAGCGTTTCGACGGCAAACATGATTATAATTATATGGAAACGGCCCAGAAGGTGGCCACACTGATTGCATTGTCAGAAGCAGACATCAAATCTTGCTGCGTGTAAGTGTTAGGGCAAGCAGAGCATCATATAAAGGACTTCGTATGGGTTGTTTCGCACAAACACTTGTTTTTGTTGCTCAGCGAGCTATTGAAAAAGCTATGCTCGGCGTTTCTTTAGATGATCGAATTAGGAATGAGGAGATTTGTAGAAAACCCAAGGTCGCCGACATAGACCTCAGGATTAGCAAGCAATGGGCGGGCCACATAGTGCGAAGATCGGACGGGCGTTGGGGCAGAAATATTCTAGAGTGGAGACCACGTATTGGCAAGCGCAGCGTAGGACGACCGCCTGCCAGATGGACCGACGATCTTGTGATAATCGCAGGAAGTCGTTGGATGCAGGTAGCATCGGACCGGTTACGCTGGAAAGCGGTTGGAGAGGCCTATGTTCAGTAGTGGACAAGTATAGGCTGAGATGCAAAGGTGAAACGCGCAAGACTCAGTCTTGCAAGGGTTAGACTTGAGTGAATTCTCCTCATAGTACTGACTCAAAGCACCAAGAGCCGTGGTGAGGTTAGCATCTACTTCCTCAAAGTTGAAACCTTGGGAAGTCAGCGCAAGTTCGTCTGCGTAAATGAAGCGGCACATGTTAGATCTGGACGGTTGGTGTATATGATGTATAGAAGCGGTGCCAGGACACTGCTTTGCGGCGGGCCGTTCTTTTCGATCTCGAACGACTCTGGTCTGAGTGAAGATGAACCTGAAATCGACGGTTGTGGAGGAGTCATCGAAGTATCATAACGAATTTGTGATCACCGCTCATGATTTTCACTTTCACAACAATCGCCTCAGGTTCACTGTACGGAATCAAAACCGGGTTAATATAGGTCGTGAACCGTGGAGAAGAGATATTGGCTGAAAGTTTTTGGGATTGTTTGCTGGTTTGCCCGCTTTTGAAATAATCTATCACTTTAGACTTACTCCAGAATCGGGGAATGGAAACGGCTTTCAGGCAGCCGTTGAGTAGGAGCAGCAACCATGACACAGCAGCTGGGCCGAGGTGCTTTAATATCTCCACAGATATGTTATCCCATCCCTGACGCTGTCCCACTTTTAAGATAACTAATAGCCGAAATTAGGTCAGACAGGCAAAATGGTTTGCTTATCTATTCACTCGTGCTTGCGTAGCTGTTTAAATTTGGGACCTTCGCAAGGCGACTTGACGACTTTCCATTCAGAAAGAGCTGATAGGCCATCTGGTTTGCGCTAATTTGACTGGGTGCAAGTGGGGGGAGGAGGATTACCGGTCAGTTTCCGGATTGTGTTCCATGCCTTTTACTGTTGTGTGTCAAGTCTATGCTAGTAGCAGTATTGATCCTCCTCCCCTGCGAGTTGCACTATTCCTTGATGGTAGCAACTCCTTGCCGACTAAGGTGGTTTCCTCGGAGAACGGGTCACGGCTGTTAAGGCTCTCATACTCCTTAAACAGTTTTGCAGCTTCCTTCGAAAGCACCGGGATGTAGGATGCCCGACAAGCTCTAGGGATACATCGACGTGATGTTGTTAACACATTGTCGACAACTCGGTCATAGTTCTGTGAGGTTGGCGGAACATTCAGTAGGCTTTCATCTATCTGCTACGAGAACTTTTCTCAGTTGACCTTGGAATAGTTGAATCGGCGCTTTGGAGGAACTTTTAGGGGATTTACGGATTATGCACGAGATCGATCTATGCTGAGTGCGACATATTAGTGTGCATACGGTCTTGGTGCACTGCCAGCTGATGCATTCGCTGACAAAAATAAGATCTGGATTATAACCGCGCTTCCATCAGCCATTATTAAAAGAGGCTGGTTGCTTTGAATTGTGGATTAGCACAAGATCATTTGCCTCAGCCCACTCCTTAACAGCTTGACTACTTGTGTTAGTGTCGTTGTAGCCCCAGCTTGTGCTGTTACTGTTAAAGTTACCGATCACAATTTTGACGGGCTGATCGTTGAAGTTTTCAGGAGGTGAAAATTGAAATGGGGGAAAGGGGCCTAGAGGCCAAATACCAGGGAGCTTGTATAAGGAGGTGACGGAGCAGTGACCAAGATTTATTGTTATAACCTAATCCCATTCTGTGTCGAACATTCTATCGATGATGTGCTTACGTCGAGAGCAACAAGCACTGCGTTACCGTGCTTCGGGTGGCAGGTCTCGGCGATAAACGTGAGTCCAGGAACATGTGGCAGGCCCTGGGTTTCATCTGTATGGCTTTTTGGACACATAGAACATCGCAGTGGCTTGTGCGGCATAACTCAGAAAATATTTGTGATTTGTTCTGTGAGACACCCTCGATGTTGTTAATGTAGACTACGCACGGGGCTGGCTTTAAGGCTGGACTGATGGCCTTTGCAATCGAGATAAAAGGATTGGCCAATCAGCGTGGGATACGTGCCGATTGCACACGGGGAGGCTCCTTTCTTGCACCCCACCATTCTATATCGTTTTGTATAATGTAACAGAGAAGATAAATTATCCATCTGTATATGATTTAAAAAAAACTATCTATCTATCTATCTATAACCTCACGCCAGATCCCTTGCGGGGTAGGCAGAGAGTACAGAGTTCCAACAGGTTCTTTCCTTACATACCTCTCTGGCTTCCTCGACTCTCATAGTTCGTCTCATACACGCTCGCCGGTTACGGAGACTCTTGACTTTTCCATCAGATAAGACTCGGTTTATTTGGTCGTGGTAAGATAGTCTGGGTCTTCCCCGGTACCTGCATCCTTCCACTTTCACATTGTATATCTGTTTTGTCATTCTTTCCTCTGGCATTCTTTCTATATGCCCGAACCAACGGAGCATGCCCTTTCTCATCTTTACACCGATACTATCTTTCATACCTACTCGCTGTCTTACTATGCTGTTGCTAATGCGGTCGGTCAGCTTCACTCCGCACATCTTCCGCAGAGCTCGCATTTCTACCGCATTTATCCTACTTTCATTCTCCTTCTTACATACCCAGCTCTCGCTACCATATAACAGCGTTGGGACAAGAACTCCGTTATGTATGGCCAGCTGCGCCTTATGGCTTAAGTGCCGGCTCCCGAGTAGCTTTCCCATCGCACCATTCACTCTGTTCCCTGCACTCACTCTTCTCTCTATGTCAGCGGTGTATTTCCCATCCTTACTGAAGGCGCATCCAAGATATACAAACTCATTCACTTGCTCCAGCACATCGTTACCAACCACAATCCTTACATTCGTTCTGGTTTCTTCCCTTTCAAAAACCATAATCTTGGTTTTCTTCACATTCAAGTGTAAGCCATTGATCATGCAGTCGTCTTTCATAACTGTGACTAGTGTTTGCAGATCAGTGGCTGTTGGCGCTATTAAAACCGCGTCATCTGCATAAAGTAGATGGTTTACCACTAAGTCACCCATTTGTACACCTTCATTCATCGCTTTCAGTCTTTGAAGACTTTTGTCCAGATATATTATAAACAGTCTAGCGGACAACACGCAACCCTGCTTGACGCCGATTTTAACGTCAAACCAGGGTGACCTGTTACCACCCACCCGTACGCATGCCTTGCAGTCCACATAAGTGGACTGGACGGCTCGCAACAGAGTGCCATCTATACCATACTCTGGCAAAATGTCCCAAAGTCTCTTTCGCACAACTCTGTCAAATGCCTTCTCCAGATCTACAAAACCGCAGAAAACCTTCCGGCCCACTGCCAGATGCTTCTCTACGATGTTGCGGAGTGAGAAGACTTGATCCGAACATCCTCTTCCAGACCTGAAACCCCCTTGTGCCTCGCACAACATTCCATCGGACTGAAAAAAACTGCTCAGCATATTTTGTCCTAAAACGAAACTAACGTTATAAAAGCTGATAATCAATAACATTGTATTCAACTTGAGGTCCCAGAGCAAAAACGCGTAACTCGCCGGACCAGTAAACTGCTAAGAGAGCCAAATGGCGCGGAACATGACAACTCGCCGCAGGACACAACGCCGGAAACGGGGAATTGCACTATTGTATTAATCGCCCATAACATTGATTATTTAGGTTGATTAGAAAATGAAATATCATGGATGTATTCAATTTATCCAACTTTTAGTTCCAATATGTCGGCTAAACCATATTATCTATGTATAAGAAATTATTACATCCGTAAATAATTTTAACCCGAAGTCGTCTGATGCGGTTTGAACTGATGAGCAAATGTGATACTTCCATATATATTTTTTTTAAGAAAACGTTGACCCGCGTATTTATTCTTGTGTCGTGGGTGCGTTTACAAACATGAAAATTAACATACACAAATACGCAGACTACAATAAATAATTGTGGATCACACAAAGATTTGTCCCGTGCGGGAATCGAACTCGCGACTATTCGACCCAGTGGGCGGAGTGGAATCATAATAAAGATACGCTCGTTTTATTATGTGGACTCGTGATAATTGTTATTCTGAGACACTGACAGTCCTCGCATCAACATACTTTTTTAAAACGATAGGTATTCCTGAATCTTGAATATATATTTTGGATTCGATACCAGTGGCGAATAAGGTGACAAAAAATCTTTTGTAGCCATATTTTGGTAATATATATGAATATTTAGATAGTGAAGGTAATCAGGGCACATAACTATGTTATTCTGATAGTTTTGGCTATATGTTTAGATGTGGAGCGAGTTATTTAAAACTCTGATATCGAATTCTTCACTAAGAACGGCAAAGAAAGGGATAACAAAATATAAAACCTGGATCACATCTCTAACTAATGAAAATGAAATGAAACAAAACAGCATAGAAAAAAATCTAAAAATAGCTACCAACTTATATAAAAATCTTTATAAAAACACCACAACATACGAAACTACTCCTGTTCATAAAGACTTTTCAACCATTATTCCCCCTATCGAATCTATTGAGGTTGATACAGCATTTAAGCAAATGAAATATAATAAAAGTCCAGGAGAAAATGGAGTAACTACTGACTCACTAAAATTAGGCAAATCTGTTCTCTTACCACACCTTTTGAATGTTTTTAATAATATTTTATCAGTCAGATCCCGGCAGAAATGCGTCATTCAAACATAATTGTAATTAAACATAATTCCCATAATTCTTCTCCATAAGAAAGGTGTAAATCATCTATAAATAACTACAGATCTATTAGCTTAACGTCACATATTTATCAAGTATTCATTACAATAATCAAAAACAGAATTGCACCTACATATCAACCTCCCGAACAAGCTGTCTTTCGTCCTAATTAACCGACTTCAAAAAGGAGGAGGTTCTATGTTCGGTTGTATGTATGCTTTTTTTTTTATGTATGTTCAGCGATATTTCCGTCAATTGTGGACCGATTGTGATAATTTTTTTTTTCATTGGGTTCAGTATAGCTCCGCGGTGGTCCCATTTTAATTTCATTGGTATTGGACCTTGGACTTAGAAGATACACCAGGGAACTCCTTAACGACAAACAATAGGCATGTGTAAATTGAGATATTATGGGTATTACGTCTATCCTATAGGTACCCTACTATAGAACTAAGCAGTATATTAGCTAACTTCAAAAAAGGAGGTTCATAATTCATCCTTTTTTTAAAACTCCTTTGCTTATGAACCGATTTTGATGATTCTTTTTGCATTTGGTTCAGTATAGTTTTGAGGTGGTCGTATTTTATTGTTATTGGTATTGGACCTTGGACTTTCAAGATACAAGAGGGAACACCTTAACGGCGAACAGCACGAATGTATAGTTTCCGTTATTATAGTCATTATATTGATCCTGTAGGTACCTTACTTTGCAACTTAGCAAAATAATATAATATCGGTATATAAATATTACTTAATAATTCACTCGTCACTTAAAATTGTAAAATAAAAATCTTTTTAAAAAAAAGGTAAACCGACTTCAAAAACCAAAAAAATAAATATTTGTAGTAGTAACCGACTGCACCAACCAGCACCGACTTCAAATATTTATTTTTTAAGTTTTTGAAGTCGGTTTACCTTTTTTTTTTTTAAAGATTTTTATTTTTCTACTACGGACCACCGCTATACCGTTAAACAGATCATAGAAAAGTGCCAACAGTTTAACAAACCACTATATTACTCTAAAGCATTTGACAGCATTCTGCACAACTCCGTTTCCTGTGCTCTTCAACATCAAAATATACATTGATTAATTCCATTTATTAAAAGAGTACAGCCGTCATCAAACTGCCCCAAGGAATAGGACCTGAATTTAAAATAGAGAGAGGAGTTAAGCAGGGAGATCCATTGTCGCCACAATTATTTTCAAGCGCTCTGGAAGAAATATTTAAGAAAGTTTATAATTCTTGGCAATGTCGGGGCATTAACATCAACGGCACAAGATTACCCAATCTTCGCTTTGCCGATGACATCGTATTGTTTTCATCCACTCCATCAGAACTACAGCAGATGCTCCAAGACCTGAGTACGGCAAGCCTCGAGGCAGGATTATCTATGAACAGGTCAAAAAATCAGCTCATGACCAACAGCTACAACAGTCACTAGACGGATAGGGAACGCCTGGAAGAGCTTTTAGGCCATGAGGGATTTGATGCAGGGCGACCTTCCTATGCCCCTCAACGTAAACTCGTGGCGATGTGTATTCTGCCCGTCCTAGCCAACGGTGCTCAAAGTCCGTCGCTGACTGAACAGCAGAAATCTAGGGTCCAAGGTCTGCCTAAGAGCAATGGAACGCAGCATTCTAGGTGTTAAACGGACGGATCACGTCAGGTTACAGATGTGGGCTTAAAGTCGGCAAGGTTGAAGAGGGATGGGGCAGAACATGTCGTGCGTAAGGACCCGCAAAGGTGGGCAAACATCGTCACAGTATGGATCCCTGAAGACGGTCACAGGTGTCGTGGTTGACCGAGACGAAGATGGCGTGGCGACTTGAACACTTTTGCGGGAAAGACGTGGTCGATCTATGTGGAGACGTCAAGGGGAGGCTTTTGCCCAGCAGTGGGACACAGTACAGGCTATTAAAAAAAATAGTTTTGTTCGCGGGGTTCATTCGTGTCGGTAGATAATAGCTTTATGAAAGAAAATTTGGAGTTTATCGTACTCTTAAATATAATTAATATATTCAAGAGTATTATAAACTCCATCCAATCTCATTTTTTTATCGGCCAAACTCGCGTAGGAATATAATAATAATAATTATAAAAACTTTATTTCGACCAACTGGGATCACGTGTTAGTAGAACATTTAGTCTTAATATTAGGGTTAGTAAAGAAACATTAACAACAACAAAACAAGTCACAAATCAAGTCTGTACATGAAGCATACAGCAATGATTCATGTACTGACAGTCGAGTCTATCAGCCATGGCCCTTAGGATGTTGTTGGAACTGCCCCGAACCCTCCGCAACAGGGATGCGCACCGTTTCCGCATAGTGGCGAAAAAGCAATCAGTTCTCGCCTCGGCGAACATTCCTGACGCGCTGCAGAACCGGGGCAGTCCTATCAGCACTCTAAACGCAGTATTATATTGTATGCGCAGAGCGTTGTACTGCCTCTGTGTGTAATACGCCCAAAGGCAGCTCGCGTAGAAGGACGTACAAAAGCTTTAAAATGAGTAATTTTAACACACCTCGAACAGCGAGCAAACCTTCGGGAGATCATGTTAAATCTTATAGACAACGCCCTGCGTTCTCTCTCTATATTTGCATCGTCCTTCAAGCCTGAGGTCACGATATGCCCAAGATATTTAAAGTGGGGTACCGTTGAGTCTGATGGCTTCGGCGCGAAAGACCATGCATTCACTTTTCTTAGTGTTATATATTAGGCCAAGGCTGAGCGCATATTTTTCACATATGCCAAGCAGTTTTGACAAGACACAGACTGACGCACTCAGCAACACCATGTCGTTCGCATAATTGATATTATTATGGGATATGCCGTCAATATGGCAGCCGACACGAGCACTACTGAGCTCCTCAATCAAAGCATTCACATACACATAAGTATTAGTAATGGATTTTCAAATTCAAATTTTAGTGTACTTGAAACTGAGCTGAACATTTGCCAATATTTTTAATGAAATTTAGTATAATCTTTCAACAGAAACCTTAATATCTCAATACTTATATCATAAAAGATATGTAGGTATATAAATAGAGAAAAATATTTTGAGCTAAATGTCCCCCGGATGGCTGGCGTGACACTCGAGAAGACAAAGCTATTGTTACCTAAAAGGGGACCTTGTAAATAATGATACGGTATAGCGATGATAGGAATTTATACCCAACATTCTTAGTAACTATATAATAAGAATACAGAGTATAAAAAAAAAATCCATCCTTACAATATGAATTTATAGAAATAAACAATTTTGAATAAGTATCAATCAGTGGGTTGCGCTCACTTAACAGTCGCAATTCGCTTTTCACGCATACGTTTTTTATGAAGTTTTCCATACCTAATCTTAGACGAATTTAACCGAATTTAATCTTGCGTTTGAGCACATAAACATCAGAGGAATGAATAAACAGGTTGCACGACGGCAGGCTCCAACATGCGGTCGCGCCGCACCGCAATCAATACGAATGCACCGCCTCATGCATGCGTGTATGCGTGCGTGCGGGCGTGCATGTAATGCTGGGCAGATTACAGCCGCACACCTCTGTGTATTCATTATAGACTATTAAATTTGGTATTACATATCTACACTCGTACAAGGATCTTTTGAGCCGTGGCCAAAATCGGAACTAACGCTGTCATCGAGTGAAATGTCACTTCAAGACAGTCGTAGAGTTGCTGTTTGTTCAAGTTCTTTTTTAAATTAGTAACCGCGCCACGTGAATATTTCCCTGGAAGTAAGAAAGTTTTATTAAATGATAACCCTAATTTCAAACCAACACCTCCCAAAGATTTTTGTCACACTATACGAGTATGTGATGCTTTATATACAAGTAATTAAAAACTTTTTAGTAGATAAATAAATAATGAGGCAACGAATAACGAAACAAATACCAAGTCACACGTGTGACCCCCCCTCCCACACACACCATATACCTACGTGAAGTTTTTTAGTATCTCTTATAACGATAATACAAATTTAGAAATTAGGCTTTTTAGATTCATGAGTGTACTTCGGAGGAGCGCGAAATTGTTTCTGTAATATGTTCCGAGCGTTATAGTCAGTGCACGAACTTGCAATAAAAACTAATTATTCAAAGAAACTAGGATATGACTGTTTAATTCAATTCATTACCCTATTATCAGAATGGCCAAATTTCGCGATGTATAAATATATCTAACGGTACATGCAATAAGTGTGATTAGCATTATCCATTGTTCGAATTCATTCATCGATGTAGAATTATTATAACTTATGATATAAATATATAATTTATGATATCCACACGAGAAGCGTACGAGCCAACTAAATCATACGAGAAAGCAGATAAGTCAAGTTAATTATATAAATATCACATAAAACAAGTATAGTATAAATAAAAGAAAATTACCTTCATCCGGCTTTAACCCACAGGTGGGTATAAATATGACCAGGTACCCGACGTCGCGCGGTAATGGGGGGCAGGGACAATTAGTCGAGCGCGGGCCCCGGATACCGGACGCCGGATGTCGGACGTCGGACGCCGGACACCGGACACCGGACGATACCGCATTATCGAAATTTGCTTACCTACTTCATAATTGGGCCGAAATTACCATATTAATTTTCTATTGTACCGCACCAGCCTCATTCATCCTGTTCGTTACTATTGTAATATGAAAGGGATACGTTATATTGCCGTCCCTTGAAAGAATTAAGCCAGTTGTTATAATTTATTTATATATTTCAATAGTAGTCCTTAAATCACTTCCGTTTTAAGAATAGGCTGTGCACGGGATTTGTGCCTATGAGCGTTTTGGGGTTTTACAAATCTATGACTACTAATAGCGTTCTCGCAAAGATGGCGCCCCATAATGGCGTCTGTTACATTTAGTGGTTAAAGCGTGGGTAACTATCGTGCATTATATTGACGTTACTCGTGTAAATATCAATTTCAAAGTGAAATTGATATTTACACGACTTTACACGATTTGAAACATGGCTTAACCTCAGTGCGATATTACCCCCGTGTCAACACTGTTGTTCGACGGCGGCGGGGAGCGGGGGAGCGGGGGCGCGGGGGCGCGGGGAGACTTTATTATTCATCCGTCGCGGCGCAACTATTGTCTCGCGACACGCCGACAACACGTTTGTACACATATGGTTGTAAATCACGGGGTATTAATCACTCCTCGCTGAACTCTCGGAATATTTCGTTCAGTGATACGCACCAGTGCTATCAATATCGGTACTACGATAACGAATTTACAGGAAAAACCATTATCTTTCGCTGTTTGCTCGCCTTCGAATATTTCGTTCCGAAGATGTTCTTGAGAAAAATAATATATACACAGAAGAATAATATACGCGAAGGTGTAGACGCAGCCAGAGCGATAACTTTAAAGGCATTTGTATGAATCTTAAAACTTTACATGCTTATTATGTAGCCATTTTTTTATTTAAATACTTAAAATTATTATAAAGGACACTACAGTAACTAAATTTACAACAAATATTCCGGGTTCCGTCGCTTTCTGTAGCAGTGAACCGACACAAGTGCTCCAATAATTACCGAAGCACGACAGTACGTAGCAGACAGTAGATTTGATGCGGACGCGGACCTTCGTGAGGCGGCGGCTGGAGAGAACTAATTAATGCAAGTAATTATATTATTACCGCCCCGTGGCGCTGCGTAAATCTGGCAAATATTAATTATTTCGCGTCGGGGGGCAATAGCACCGCGCTTGTACAAAAGGGAATCGGACGTGTTTGGAGCCGGGATTCACCGTGCTCCATCTATCTGTGAACTGCGCGCCGTACACAATGCGGGCTGGCGTGCAAACTGAAAGAGTCACCCACTTAGCTAGCCAGCCAGTTTGTAAACATACAATCATCAATAGCGCAGTGCTGCAGTCGACTTCGTAGCAGTAGCTCGCTCTGTATAAGCCAGGAAAAAGTTGGTAAGTTATTTCTATTGTCTCTCGTTTTTATTTTTGGCCAAATGTGTCTTGTTCCAGTTTTATTATCAATATAAGTTGTGTATTGTGAAAGTAGCTAACTCGGAGATGATTCATTAGTTACTAATTAATATTTAACTTTCATGTGCCCCATGGCTGTATCTTACTCCGCCAGCTCGGAGCGAGCCAGGCGCGGGAGCGGCCGCGACCCGTGTCTCCTGCATTTTTAAAGCTGTTTGAGAGTAATGGCCACAGCTTTCACTTACCGCGCTCTGTTTTATTAATCTCTGTAGACTTATAGATCTGCAAGATCCGTGATTAATTTGCTACCTATCAATCGTTGGGAAGAACATTTTATTACACATTGCAAAATCAAAGCGAAGAGGAAAGAAAGGTAACAAAAAAGTGCGTTGACTCTCATCTGCTAACACCGTCACGCCTATATTCCGCAAGCGGGGGTGGCAGAGATGTACTGAGTACACCCACGTTTCGCCGACGGTGTTAGGTTCCTTGTAATTGGGGGCGAGCCTATTTCCATATACCGGGCACAATTTCAGACTCCGGACTCGTACTGGGATGTTTTCGCTAGAAAAACCACACTTGTCCGACCTAGGATTTGAACCCAGGACCTCGTGAACACAAAGCGATGCGCTTTGCCACTAGACCAACGAGGCAGTCTCTCGTCTGCTATTTGAAAAATTGTTTGGATTGGACTCGAATACTCGTGGCACGTACCGATACTTTAGTCGGTTTACGCAGTTTCGTAATAGGTATTTTTCTTATTCAATTAAGCTTAGAACGTATGTATGTATAGTTTATATATTAAAACGCCATTCATTTGTTTATAAAAAACAAATGAATTTTGTTTAAATCATACAAGTATAAGTTACGTTAAACAGAATTTTATAGGTAGAAATCCGAACGCAAACCAAACGAGTTTCAAACTTTGTCATAGCAAATGGCTACGACTACGGCATAGCTCCGGGTTGTTTATTAGCTTGTATATACTTAGCTCTACCTGCAAACAATGTAACAAGTCAATTGATGGCAGGTTCTTGGCCAACAAAACTTTGCAGTCGTTCTACACAGCCATAAAGATTCTTTTAAGTATTATGACGAAGTAATAGAGTGAATTTAAATAAAACGTATTAATAAGAGATTCGAATAGATCCGATAATAAACCGTTGGACGAGATTCCTTACTACGCGGAAACTGTAGTGAGATACTCGTAAAGTTACAATAGTAACAATCACAATCCATGCGGTAAAAATTCCGATATTATAGTGTTTAGTACCTATAGAGAGGTACTATAACAAAAAAAGGTTTAAAGATTCATTTCATATTCAAGAATCGTCTTCGCGGTGCGGTAAGTGTTGTCGGAATACGATTATCCTTTCCCGGGTTCTGCCAACGCAGTGCGGACCGCGGTCTTAGCACAACCACATGGTCCTTAGCGAAACGCTATCGAGTTGACATGCCATCCTTTTCACACTACCAATCTACTTCATAAAAATGTACATAGTAGTATTTTTTCGATAACGTTTTGATAACACCAAATGGATGGTGCTTGCCCCTGGGGTGAGGTGCCAAGTGGCACTTGTAAGCGCAGTGTACCTGTATGTGCGACCGCCTGCTCCGCGCGCTAAACCCGCGAATAAAAAGGTCGTTTGTTTAAAGACAGCTGCAAGTTTCTGTTCAATCTAACCAAAATTAAAACGTTTGTACTTTGTTCAAATGCACACCAGGGCCGTTATTCGCTATGAGCAATTGGACACTAATAACTTCGTGTAAGGATCATTTAATGATACTCAACGACCACGAATATATCGTAACGCGTCGTGTTCATAATAGTACTCGTAAATAAGAGCCCAAGGCACACTACACTAGTGTAGCTCCACATATACCATCACCAATGCCGAAATCAACTGTCATGATAGTTGATTAAGTAATATTGATACCAGCGATGTATATTTCACTTTGAATTGCAACTCAGTAATGCGGAACCTTACCAAAAGTCTAAGACTATGATCCAGCCTCAAAACGTTTTGAACGGAAACAAAAGGACCGTAAGGAGTGGTCTTATTACCATACATTACCGGATGTTTCGTGAGTAGTCCGCACTGGACGAAGAGGGCTCATGAGCCGAATGTAAATATACATCTGCTGGTGGACAAACATAAACGTATTCAAAGTCTACTTATTTGTACTTTGCCTCTTTTAATTAATTCAGTTTGTAGCAAGTTCTCTTTCAAGCGAACATCTAAAAAAAACCTTTATACTAATAGATGTTACATAAATAATATTGGCATAAACTTCTCTATCTATATCACGCTCGCCGGTTATAGCGAGACGACGGTTATTAGCTATATATAGCCTTTTGAACGCGTGACACCCCAGTCCTTCCCGTGACCACGGGTGCTGCAACCACTCAAAACGTCGGGAACTTAAAAATTCAAAATAAGCCGCGATAAAATCCGAAAAACACATTTATTTCACGACGGTAATTATATAAATGAAAAATATTTTTGTAACGAAGTTATGATTGAGAGTGAGAAAATTTGCCCAAAAAAATGGTGCGAGTTTGGAAATTTATTATCATTTTAAATTCAAATCCGATGTTAGTTACTATCGCACATAAGCGCCGTGTGTTGGAACTAGTAGCACAAGTGAGATCCAGTCGCGGCTAGCCGCGCGCCGCCCCCGCGCCGCGCCGCCACACAGCCGCACGGCCGCCGCTGCTTTGTTCAAACCACATTTATTCATTTACGGTTATCCAGTAAATTAATATTTATGCGCCGGCGTGTATGCATATTAACCTTCCCACTTCAAAGCGAGCTGAAACGCAGGGATGGAATCATATTTGTTAACTCGCCAAAGCTTTATGATATTAGGCGCAGTAGTCGTTTTGAAACGGTAACGGCAATAATTTCACCCTCTATTAGTAATATCCATTGCTGTTGATTGAGTCTATAAATACCGTTGAAGCCAAAAACAAATTCAGTCTTTCCTAGTATATACCTTTATTCCATTTATTACCTGTGCTACTACCGATATTTAAAATAAACGAAACACACAAGCGTAATAATTGGAACACTCGAAAAACAGAATAATGTAACTTGTCTACACCAATAGAAATTAATGGACTTAAAAATGACCTTGATGTTAATGTAAAGTACATAAATTATATAAATTGCATGTAGTAAAATCAAAGCATCATTAGCCCCCTCCAGAATAAATCTGCGAACGTAGCTTACTGTGGTAAACACAGCGCTGGGTCTATGTGTGTGTGTGTATGTATTGAACATTTGTCAACTTATTTCGCGCCCAAATTACGGTAAATTCCCGGAGCATATCATGAAACATCCACATGATGAAAAAGTTAATCAGTTTCTTGTAGCCGGCTATTGGGTTTGGAAACATTCGCGCCGACAGCGCAAGGGAGCAAATGTAAGTGGAACCATTTTCTTGTTTTTCTTTTGCTATATGTTTTATAAATAGGGCTGTCACAAAATAAAAATCTACCTTGTTGGTCTTGTATAATGCGTGCAGCGATCACGAGGCCCCGATTTTGAATCCTAACTCGGACAAAGTTTTGTAATTCTATCGGAAAAACTCCCAGTATCAGGCCGAAGTTCGGAATTGTGCTCGGTGAACATGATCGATGAAGATTGGGTGTACACGGTACACTTCTATCCCCGCTCGGGGACCATATGACATCGTGACGGTGTTTTTAATTCTAATAAAGTGTTTTCAATACACTGAGGAATTTATACGTAACAAAAATTAAAATATTTTACGTTACTCAGTTTATTGTTAGTTATCGGTGTACAAACGCTAGTTAACTAAGCTAACTAACAAACACTGAGAAGCAGACCTAAACATTATCGTTATTTCCCAACACAAATTTAATTAGAATGTACCTGTGCAATGCGGTCAGAATAACACACATGAATATCTAGTTACCTATCTTGCCATTATGAGGATGGTGATTACATCTTTACCAATTTTCAGCCCAAAACCATTTCCACATTTCACTATAATATTCGAGATAAAACTGAGTAATGGACAGATTCAGTCACTTCGACCATCCAAAACGGATCATCTCGGCGGCTCGGGCAGCCATTACCTGCCGCCGAACCAGTTTTAATAACCATCAACCAAAAATTAATGAATCTTAAGTCCATTTTCAATGAATCACATTCCCATTGCTTCCCAACGAACGGGTCGGAACGGGGGACGAGGGGGGGGGCGCACCTGTATCATATTTCTGAGACAAATGGTTATTGCTGTGCAGATTGTGTTCGTGGCGTGTCCTATAGTGCGCTTCCCCAATCCTATTGCTCCAAACTATGGAACTGCGTTACAGGTACCATAAATCAAACAAGCCTTGAAACATTCCGAGTTTTTTCAAAAAATTGTATTGTGCGGTGCGTTACGTTCAGGCTCTAGACCAAAACATACCAGCCCAACTACTACACAGTCATCCAATCCGAACTTAACTCGAAGGATAACAATTTCACTTAAACCAACCTCCTTACTTTGCATATACCTACGCTGCGTGCGTCGACACATTATTTGCTCGTACCTTGAGAAGTGCCTCCTCGTTGCCACCTCCGCTGGCCGCGCTCCAACATTTTGCCCACCCTTGCTATATCCCGGAGCTACTGAGACACATGGCTCTAGATAGCGTACAATCTCTAACACGTGCAAAGATACTTAGGAAACTGGGAACTCCTTTATGATTTTTGCTACAACACATACTAGATTTCTTTTGTTACTGGTCATAATTAGTCAAAGAGATGATTATAATGTTTTGAACCATGTCAAGCACCTGTATTTCATTAAAAAAAGTCTCAAACGACCCGTGCTGATACACCAATAATTAATAAAATGTAATGGTATTCCCTACATCGTGTTCTACGTAGAACTCATTTAAAGAAACACTAAATCAAAACCGTGGTACTATCAAGAGATCGTAAATAACAAGACGACAAGACTGTATAGATCTTATAAAAGCTAAGCCGCAGGTTTATAGACGCATCAGCGATACCTCTCAACTGCACCGATCAGATTTTATGGTCGAGTTTTCTTGGTATCAAGCGCAGGTTCATACCGGCGGCGGCTCATCGATTATTCTATTTCAGAGCCGAGTGCGGCCGCACAAAGCAACGAGCCAGGCTCACTGCACAAACTAATAAAACTCAGAAAGTACGCTCTGTACATTTTTCTTCATTTCGTGTCAATGATTCATATTGGTTCGGTACAGTGAGTAGCCATATTAATCGCGTCATCCGTGGCCGCGCTCAGCTCTCTCTTTTTGTACAGATGGCGGAACACAAGGGGCATACAATTAGGTGCGACGTAGTCTATGAGGCTGTTATATTTATTACTTAGGTCAAATATATAGCAAGCGTGTAAGTTTTCTTTTATGAAAATCATCATTGCGTAGTGCAGTATTACTCTTATGTGAACGATCATGTGCACCCAAAGTGTTTGTCATGTTGTGCGCATGTTTGCGTACTGAAAAAGGGAGTGAGCCCTCTGCATGTAGATTACACTGTGCCGATGGTAGCGGTGCATCGCGCCGCTTCAAATAAAACAAAGATAAACGTGACTACATTTAAAACTCAAGTGTCAGATGCAGACTCAGTAGAGATAATTAAAGTTGGAAATAAATGGATATCGCCAGTGGTAACTACGAAGCTTTAGAATATCTGTTTCAATTTTAAATGTTTAAAAAGTGCGAGTAATCATTTAAACTTCAGTGCTATTTATACGGTAGACGCGCGTAAAGACAATGCTGTCATAACACAACGCTCATACCAGACTCCAACTGTGAGTTAAATATTGAATCGAAGCTGTTACAATATAAAGTTGAATGTAAGTACGCACGTGTGCGTGTTCGAGCATCGCCCACCGTAACTCTACTTGTGCGACTATGAAGCCGGCGACAGGCGGGCAAACGACGCGCATTACAACTTACGAGATTTACATAGCGAGGCACTGCCGCGATTAATTGCCCGCGTCTGCGCGCGAGCCGGGTTTATCGCTATTAAAATGTTTACTCACTTAAAGTTACAGATCATTTGTATAACATGGCCAAACTTGGAGCATAGAGTCTTCGAGAACATGACCTGACATAATAATAAAATTCTTATAAAGTATTTATTATTGCATACAGATGAATTTTTCTTTAACCTCGCGTAACATGAGCAAATACCCTTGTTTTCATTACTAAGATATATCTAGATCTAACAAATGGTATTTAACAACCGCATCTGAGTTTAATGTGCGTTGGCCTGAATAGCCACCGCGGCACGCAACGGAGCGCCGCCTCGCTCCGGCACACACGGGATTCCGTTTGAGCGTTCATTATTATGTTCCATTTTGTTTGAATGGAATTTTGTACTTTTTTGCGTTTGTGCTAAGTTATAGACAAATAATTAAATTTTAAAGATGGTTACATTTAATGGACCATTTGCTTATATTTTAATGTAGCTCCACACTAGAAATTATTCTCGAGTCGTGGGAGCGTTTACAAAGGAGACATTCACATACACAAATATTCAGACTGAAACAAACATTTGTGAGCCACACAAATTAGTCTTATGCAGGAATCAAACCGTGGAGCACTTATCTACTGGACCAAACCATCGTCTAATTACGAGATTCAATATCATCGCATCAAGCAGTGATAGCCTAGTGGGTAGACCGTTGGACTGCAAAGTCAAAGGTCTCGGGTTCAAACCCCGGCTCGCACCTCTGTCTTTTCGAAAACATGTGCGTATTAAAAAAATAATTATCACTTGCTTTAACGGTGAAGGAAAACATCGTGAGGAAACCTGTATGCCTAAGAGTTTCTCGAAGGTGTGTGAAGTTCGCCAACCCGCACTGGGCCAGCGTGGTGGACTATGGCCTAAACCCTCTCAGTTTGAGAGGAGGCCCGTGCCCAACAGTGGGACAGTTTCTTAACAGGGCTTATATTATTATAATATCATCGTAATACTTTACAACGTTTTAGAACCCTTCAATAGGAGCAGTATTATTTTGTATTTACGTCCTAAGCCACAAGTGCGTAACGATAGCCCAGCGCCACTTATCAGCCTCCATGCGCTGCTTGACCGCGGCACACAAACACAGCGCAGTAAAAGCTTTCTCCGATTCACGCCGTTGTTAGCACTCTAACTGGACAGGCGCCGCAAATGAAAAGAAATACTCAATTTTTACTCCACCAGTCAAAGTAGTTTTCTTTCTTCTAGCGATGATTTAAGCCGTTTAAAATCCATTTCAATATCAAATATAGGTCACGTTTCATGCGCTGTAGTTACCAACTATTAAATTAATCTGAATAGTTTTTTAATATACTCAGTAGAATTAGCTAAAGCTTTGGAAACTCCATAGTATCTGCGTACCCCGCAAGGAGTCTGGTGTTGTGATACAGATAGAGAGAATTCAGATGACATACAAAAGCTATTTGCATGGACATGGATTTTTAAGAACTGCACTTAAAATTACTTCTACAAATTAACGTATCAAGAAAACGCTTAGATTAATCAAGATACTGAGGGAACAATGTTTTTGTATCTTGATTATTATGGGTTTCATTCCAAAATACCCACTATCATTGCTTAATACATGCGTAATACACTTTGCAGCTTTTATCGTCATGCCATATAAAGCACATCGATTTTCGTTTACCATAATATTTTATCAAATGTTAGCTTTCATCTTGTTGAAATTGAAAATGAATTTAGCTCGGCACTCCGCGTTATCGTGTAGACACGGCACTATAAACAGGACAATATCGCCCGTAAAATTCGCGTACAACAGCTCGTAGCAACGCTACGCGCTACGTATCGTAGCGCTTCTACGCCGTAGCCGCGTATATTGCTCCCGATAAGAGGTTACAAAGAGATTCTCAAGAATAGATAAAATTTTAACATGAAATGTGATCGCTACTCGAGAATACACTATTCGTGCGTTTGCATTTCATCAAAACCACGAATTCCCTATATTAAAATAAATAAATAATATATCACGTTGGTACCCTTGGGGGTAGGCAGAGAGAACAGCGTTCCAGCAAGATGATAGGATAGACTTGAGCATATGGGTCGATAGATAGATAGCGATAAATATATATTTTTTTTAAACTTAGGAATAAATCCTAGTGGGGGGTACCCTAAGTCGTGGGTGCATTTACAAACATGAAAATTCACATACACAAATACCCAGACCGAAACAAATAATTGTGGGTCACACAAAGATTTGTTCCGAACGGGAATCGAACCTGCGACTATTAGACACAGTGGGCGGAGCGGCTTAAGCTGTTAACCACTGTGCTAAATCGTCCGTCAATGAAGAGTTTACGCCGGGTCGGATTCCATGTCAGAAAAAGGGTACCATTATATAATAAGAAAAACTATGGACAGGATTATCAAATGTAACATACTTATGATAATATGCAGTGCGAGTAAGCTTGCGAACTGCTCGCGCATTCTACTCGTACAGGTGACTCACGCGAGCACTAGACTTGTGTGCTGTTTGTGCGATGGGATGGTTAATACCACCTCAATCACATATGAAAATCAAATATTAAAACCTAGCGTCCAATAATGACCCTGAAGTAAATTACTCAGGTGGTAACACGATCGGCGCAAGTGATCGAGTCGATCCACATCAGTCACTTACATGATGTAGAATCGCCATACGTTTAAATAACTTAGATACAATCAATTTTTGGCTTTGAATTTTAAATTACAAAACTTCTAATTAGTTTTTAACTATCTAACTAATGCAGTCAAGTTATCAACAGACAAGGGGAGTCCGGCGCAATCTGCTGGGAACTGAACCGTGCTCCACAAAGTTGTGGAGGTGTCGGCGCGGCGGCAGCCACACAATAGCATTATCGAGTTTAATCGCATTAATTAGTTTCCTATTAGAACTGTCGGCGCGCACTGAAACCGGTTGCAATCGGAAAACTCTGTTATCATCTCTTTAAGAGTGCCTGATTCATACATTTGAGGTGAAGACTTTGATATAGTGAAAACAAATAATAACAGCGTAGATCATACATAGTAAGGGCGGGTCAATAAGACCGTAACTTTTTGAATTTCCCGCCACTTAATTGAAATGGCAACACTGCTCCTATTAACAGGCAACTGTCAGTTGACTCCTGTCAAAATTTAAACAATCTGCGTCATTTAGTTTGTGTTCGGCAGCCGTTGATAGCAGACTACCGCGCGTTTTGAGAAGAAAATGGATAAAAGTGAATTTCGTGTGCTCATTAAACATTATTTTTTGCGGAAAAAACATCACTCAAACCAAGGCTAAGCTTGATAAATATTATGGGGACTCTGCACCATCCATTTCCATGGCAAAAAAGTAGTTTACTGAATTTCGATGTGGTGGTACAAGCACGGAAGATGCCGAACGTTCTGGACACCCAGTTGAGGTCTCTACATCCGAAACAATTGAAAAAAATCATGATATGGTTTTAGCCGATCGGAGATTGAAAGTAAGAGAGATTTTGGAAGCCATAGGCATCTCACATGGCTCAGTGGTTTTAATTTTGAATGATCACTTGGGTATGAGAAAGCTTTCCGCAAGATGGGTGCCGCGTTTGCTCACAATCGACCACAAACGCAACCGTGTGACAATTTTGCAGGAATGTTTGACGTTGTTCAACCGCAATATGGACGAGTTTTTGCGCCGTTTCGTAACCATAGACGAAACGTTCATCCACCACGACACACCGGTCAAAACAGTGGGTTTCTCGGGGTGAATCAGCGCCATAGAAGGCAAAGGTGGGTTTGTCAGCCAATAAAGTCATGGCGACCGTTTTTTGGGATGCACGCGGTATAATCCACATTAACTACCTTTAAAAGGGGAAAACAATCAATGGGGAATATTATACCAACCTTTTGGGTCGATTCAATGAGGAATTGAAAAAAACGTCCGCATTTGGCCAAGATAAAAGTTCTTTTCCACCAGCACAATACAAGGTGCACACATGTGCAGTTTCCATGGCAAAAATCCATGAATTGGGCTACGAATTGCTCTCTCATCCGCCCTATTCTCCAGGTTTAGCCCCGAGTGACTATTTGCTGTTCCCAAACTTGAAAAAATGGCTCGGCGGAAAGAGATTTGACTCTAACGACGAAATCATCTCACAAACAAACGCTTATTTTGATGACCTCGACAAATCATATTTTTCGGAAGGGATAAAAAAATTGGAGAAGCGTTGGGCTAATAGTATATAGAACTCAAAGGAGATCTTGAAAAATAAAATAACTTTTTATCTAAAAACCTGTGTTTCATTCAAAAAGTCACGGACTTATTTACCCGCTCTAGTATTATGATTGAAAATCATGCATTTTACAGGGCGCTCTTATGCAGCTAAGAGTCAACAATAGCTTAGAATTAACACAAAGTTAACGCCAACTCAACTGTGTCTGTAGCTGTAGTTGTAAATATCTGTTAATGTGATAGAACGGATAGGATGAAACGAATATAGTCCGCAGCTCCTCTGGATATCTATGTTTTAGTAAGTTGAATTTATATATGGATAGTTCAATTGCTTTAACAATATGCTATGCTACAATCTAAACACTTTGCTCGAAATTCGTGTTATTTCTTTAATGCGCTAAGAAAACGACATTACTCGTGAAAAATGACATGAACCTCGCAATTTTATTACTCGTCCAGGCCGTAAATCGAGCGCCGCTGGCTCGGGCCCGTGCTGGCAAACATCATGCAGGAATCTAATAAAACGCTCCTCTGCCAATCCATTTATGGTACGCAGGTAACCCAATTGGTGTCTGTTCACCTCCCCGTGCCCACCTATACCCCCGCGAGCCCGCGCCCCGCGCCCCTCCCGTGCTTGGAGACAAGACATTGCTGATTACCACATGACACTGATAACATTCTACTGTGGCGACTCTTTAGATCGCTATATAGTCGCACTATAAGTATATTAAATTATATTAAATTGTAATAGATATGTGTCGGTTATAATAGTCGTAGCTGTTTTTTTAGGTCGGTACCACCAATAGGTCGTCGTAACGATCTTTGGGGGGCGTTTAAATAAGCGCCCCTTCAAAAGGTGAAGGCCTTGTAATTGTAAAGTACATTATATTTTAATAATAACGAGGTCGTCAGTTCATATTCAAGTATTTGTAAGTCGAGGCGACGGTGGCCGCACAACCGACATCATTCATTTAGAGTCACTCTGCTGCTGCGCCGGCGGCGGATATTAAATTATCTTGTTTATTTCCGTCCACCGGCCTTTGTGTGTCGCTGCGACTTTCTTGCCGGCTCGCTGAAGTACTCGGCTGGCGATTTATTTGTGCCTTATGAAAAAACATTCACTTTACCATTTACTGTCATTTCTTTGTAGCAGTTCACTGAACGTCTAATAATAAATCTTTAGAGCCTGTTCCAGACCAATTAAGAACAGATATATTAAGAAACTTTTAGATTAGAGACAAAGTTCTAAAACAGATCGAAATAGATCATTCCACATTTTCGAGAACCCGTGCTTAGCTAAAGAAATATTCAATACCGAATATAATGGGCATTCATCTTTTCAATTCAAGCCAATCGACGATAAATGTCACACATCGGAATCACAGTGACAAGTTGAACACGTTGTTTAACAACGGGACCATTTAATCGAAAATCCCTATCAAGTGCTACAGCGGAGTGTCGCGTGTCACCGCGACACTTGGACACAACTCCGCCAAGGACGGCGGCGAGCCTCGAGTCGAACTGCACAAGTTGTTGTGCGCAGATGACACTTGCTAACATTGAAGCACGCGCTCGAAACACAGAGGACCCTCATTGATTGTTCTATGTATTGTTCACTGAGAAATTGAAATGATGAGATGAGATCTCAGCGGGATAATGGAAAACTTGGTTATTGACTTGGAGCACAATAGGTACTGAGAAGATAAGTTTAATAGATTCGTTCTTATCGCGAATCAAAAAGTTGTCATAAGTACGTCCCTTATACTAGTAATATGCCCCTTTTAAATTGCAAACGTTTAAAATTAATTTATACCATCATTGTCTTATAAACAGATTAGCAAGCACATTATTCGTGTACTTTGGACATCTTTTCGGATAAAACCATAAAATTTACAAGGATGGTGTTCCAACACCTGACTACTATACGTGCTAAGCATTAATAAGATACTTTGTTTTTTTTTAATATTGTATTGTATTAGATATTCCTTTATATTTTCTTTTTTAAATTCTGTTCCTACTTTAAAATTTGATAATAGAATTTCCTTTTTTTTGCGTTACAAACTTTGTTGTATTTTATAATTTTTTTGTTGTATAATGTCATAGCCAAATAACAGTTGTAGTTACTTAAGAACTTCGTGGTCGCCTATAAATGTGGAAGCATTTAAGTATAGTATGTTAACAAGAGTGTATACTAATATAATGTTTGTCACGTTGGTGATCCTATAATAAAATAAACTTCTATCACAATAACTTTGTGCATTTCAATTGTTACTAGATACATACTCTTAAATAATATCAAGACCTGTCCGGCATGCTATGCTTTGAGGAGTATCCACTAGAGTCCGCGTAGATACGTTGAACTCATGCACTTAATGCAGCTGTGTTCTACGCACATGTGTTCCTTACATTTGTTACATATTTTCTCTAAATATCCGTTCGAACTTCATGAAATGTTAAGGGCAATAAAAAGTTTTCTTCTTTCCATTTCTAATTCACAGACTTTCTGATTAGCATTACAAGAGCTTGGAGATATAAAGGCGTCAGCAATGATCATTGTTGGCGGCCTTTCTGCTATTGTTTTAAAGTTTAATTCGCAAAACCGCGCGGTCTTTCTGGTCGAGTTGCAGTGAGGTCAGGGGGGAGGGAGTGAGCAGGGAGGTGAGCCTAGGGCACGATAAGATAAGGGCATGTGGATCAATATTAGTAAGTAAAGCTACTGGAATTAGTACTGAAGGTGCACAGATTAGCAATTACCTACTACAAAAGAATAATATATTAATAGCTCGTTAACGCGCGTACTCAAGGTGTAAACGCAGAGTACGTAAAACTATACAGTTTATTTTAAGCTCTTTTTGTCACAAAATAATTACCAAGATACTTTTAGCTTTAAGAAACTCTTTCAGCATGATTCTATAAACCATCTTATCATAATAATATATTTCACCGTTTTGTATAGAAATTTGTTCAGGAAGTGAAATTATTAGATTCTGCGGTTGAATTCTCTGAAAGCAGCAATCAAGTTAAAGATATTGGGAACATAATTTAGTTTATTACTTAGCGGGCATTTCTTTTTCAAGACCACTTCAAAGGAGAGCGCCTGCCAAGTTTTCCTCAATATATATATATATATATATATATATATATATATATATATATATATATATATATATATATATATATATATATATATATATATATATATATATATATATATATATATATATATTTAATTAAATTTTATTTATGAAATGGTTTTGATGATTCTTTAGGCGTTGGGTTTAGTATAGTGTCGAGGTGGTCCAATTTCGATCCGATCCGAAATCGGTATTGAACTTTGGACTTTGAAGATACATCAGGGAACTCCTTAACGGCAAACAGCACGAATGTATAGATTCCGTTATTATGGTTATTATATCAATCCTGTAGGTACCTTGCAGTACAACTTAGCAAAATAATATAATATAGGTATATAAATATTAGTAAATAATTCACTTGTCACTTAAAATTGTAAAATAAAAATCTTTTTTAGCAAACATTAAACCGACTTGAAAATGCAAATAATAAATATTTGAAGTCGTTGCCAAGTAACCGACTTCACCAACCAGCACCGACTTCAACTATTAATTTTTTGCTTTTTGAAGTCGGTTTCCCTTTTTAAAAAAGTTTTTTTATGACACTTTTATTTGACATTGTACTTTTGTATTGTATTTTATTTCTGAAACCAATTGCAATGTATTTTATTAATAGTAATACATTTTGTTTAATGTTTGCACACTTAAAGGATGAATGTGGTGAAACAAAACAAAAATGTACTTTCTATCTGTGGTAGCCCCATATTACGCAAATAAAGAAATTGAATTCAATGGAACCGGTTACAATCCAAATTGCACTACGTAATAGCAAGGTAAGGTTTTTGGACTGTAACGAAATTAATCATTTATATTTAAATTTAACCATCTCCAGTAGCTCACAGTATCGTCGGCTCACATGGCTAAATAAGAATATTTTTGGGAAGCATTTACAGGAAATTCAATAGCTTGATCCCCGCGGATACATATTGATAACAGGAACTATTTTGCAAATGTTAACTTACTCGTACTATCTGATAGAGGCAATTACGGTTTTTACCCTACTTAACCTTTTCAGATTTAATCATAAACAGTTCTCATCTCCTTACCCATTGCGTTGCTCGGTGTAGTTCATGAAATCTGATTGTTCAACTTACGCACTAGCAAAGACTTTATTCTAAGGTAAAAGGAACTATGAGACGAACTATGAGAATGGAGGAAGTCAGAGAGGTATGTAAGGAAAGAACCTGTTGGAACTCTGTACTCTCTGCCTACCCCGCAAGGGATCCGGCGTGTTGATATAGATAGATAGACAAAAGGAAGTGTAATTGAGCACAAATTGGCCGCATTTTTATACTGCAGTCGCCACCGTCATATATCATCAATGTGGTGTATTTCTTAACGGCTTTAAGTAAAAAGCATGTCTGGTGGGCGGCCGATGTCAGATCCTCGTTAATTCTCGCCCTCGTCTTGTCGCGTTTAATTTATTCTCCAAACTTTACAGCTTTTTGTTTGAAAAGTTTAAGAAGGTCCCTTCCTTTTAGCCGTCGCAAATATCAGGAAAATTGTCTTGATTATTTATTGTCATACGAACATTAACATGCACCGTCACACTAATATTCCCCAAGCCGGGATGGCAGAGGTGTACTGAGTACACCCACTTTTCGCCGACGATGTTAGGTCCCATATAATAGGGGGAAAACCTATTTCCATATACCGGGCACAATTACAGACTTCGGACTCATACTGGGAAGTTTTTGTTAGAAAAACTACATTTGTCCTACCTAGGATTTGAACCCATGACCTCGTGATCACAAAGCAATGCGATTTACCACTAGACTAACGAGGCAGTCATATGAACATCTAATAAAAAAATGCAGTCTGCAAGAGATTTCATAATATTAAGTTCTTTGATTTACACGAATATTACACGTCCTTCCCGTGATCACGGGTACTGCGACGTTCTCGAAACGTCGAGAACTTGAAAATCAAAAGTAAAATCCGATAAATAGTTTTCTTTTAGTAATCATGATAATACAGCAACTGATTATAATTATCTATCTATCTATCTACAACCTCACGCCAGATCCCTTGCGGGGTAGGCAGAGAGTACAGAGTTCCAACAGGTTCTTATTAGGTACCAGGGAAGACCTAGACTATCTTACCATGACCAAATAAACCGAGTCTTATCTGATGGAAAAGTCAAGTCTCCATAACTGGCGAGCGTGTATGAGACGAACTATGAGAGTCGAGGAAGCCAGAGAGGTATGTAAGGAAAGAACCTGTTGATTATAATTATTTTAGATTTAATGGAATTATTTATTAAATATAATAGCTATGTAAACCTTCTGACATATTTAGTAGGAATCAACTTAGCAAGAACTCTTTTCGCCAGTAGGTACTGCCGTGTCGACAAAATGAAATAATCTCAAATTGTATGCTACGTACATATATTTGGCGCTTTTCTCGTAAATACTATCATGTACGAGCTGCAACATAATTAACGCAAGACCTGAAAGTAGTTTGTTTTAAATCGATAACTGAATTGATGCCAACGATTGTTAATGTATCTTGCATTGTTTTAAATATGCTGTTACTCCCTTAGTGAACTATAATAAACTAAATTTATTCTTGATTCAAAGCAATACGGAGATTTCAAATGCATTTCTGAAACGTATTTCTCAATAAGCACACGTACAAGCAGTGGCGTAGCGTACCTTGGAGGGGCCCTGTATCAAAAAATTAGTTAGGGGCCTAAATGAAGGGTAAAGATTTTTCACAAAAGAAACAAAAATGCTTGCATTAAATTCAAATAAATATTTATTATAATAATAATAATTTATTTAAAAAGTATCAAAGACTCACAAAATCAATAAAATAAAATAAAGTCAAATCAGCAGTCACATTAAACATTAAAAAATTATAAAAAATTAAAATCATTGCCATAAAATTGAAATAATGTCACATAAGATGAATTGGTCCCAATGTCGTCACTCCCTGTGTGCAACGTGAAGCTTACAACAGTGGGTAATGTAGGGACAATCGAGCCTGTCCGCGAGCGTGGCCAGCATGCTGTTGGAGCTCCCCCGCACCCGCCGTACGAGCGAAGTGCCTCTCTTGCGCATAGTTGTGTTGAAGCAATCTACGCGCGCTTCCGCGAACATTGTCGATGCACTGCAAAAGCGAGGGAGCCTCAGCATCATCCTGAACGCGTTGTTAAATTGTACTCGAAGAGCGCTGTACGATTTTTGCGTGTAGTCTGTCCACAAGCTGCATGTGTAAAAAGTAGTGCAATAGGCTCGAAAAAGAGTTATTTTTACGTCAATCGAGCACCGTGCAAACCTCCGGATTACCATGTTTGCTCTAACCGACAGCGCTCTTCGCTCTCGTTCAATGTCTGCATCGTCTTTCCGGGTAGGTGTTACTAAATGGCCAAGATACTTAAAAGTATCTACCCTTTATAGAGGTGAGCCATTCAGTCGAATAGGTGGCATTTCTGTTACTTTTCTTAGTCCACCCTGAAAGAACATACACTGGCTCTTATTTACATTATAAAGGAGCCCGTGATCCGTTGCATAGCCCTCACAGATACTGAGCAGCTTTCTAAGTCCACAGACCGAGGCGCTCAGCAGAACCATATCGTCCGCGTAGCTTATGTTATTGAAACAGACGCCGTCTATGTGACAACCAATATGTTGCTCGCTGAGCGCCTCGACCAGTCCATTAATGTACAGGTTAAAAATGGAGGGAGAGCTCAACCCCCCCTGCCGCACCCCACATTCCAACCTATACGAATCCGACAAGGTCCTATAGAATCAGGTTAACAACGTAAAGTGGGCAGGCGCCCACTTTACGTTGTTAACCTGATTCTTGTACCAATACTTAAATATGTTTATAAGTTCATTCGGTTTCCCATATACCGAATGAACTTATAAACATATTTGATTATGATCTCATTTTATTCCACAATATGTCATATGATACCAGGTCAAAAGCTTTGGAAAGGTCAAGAAAGCAAGCATAGACAGATGTTTCCCTTACAGTATAATATTTGACAGCACTCTTGAGACACAATATTGCAGTTTCTGTAGACAGTCCCGGCCTAAAGCCGAACTGGTTATCGTGCAACTTAAGGTGTTTGTTTAATTTTGTATTCAGAATGCTGTCAAACACTTTTGCAACTATCGTTGCCAAGGAAATAGGTCTATAATTAGACACATCTGACAAATCCCCCGCTTTGTTTTTTACTACCGGCACAACAATAGTTCTCATCATGTCAGGAAGTAGGTAAGAGTGAGATATGCAAAAACTATACAACATAGCTAATACTCTGCACATGTGAGGGCCAGCGTTTTGGACATGTTCAACACTTAATCCGTCATGTCCAGGCGATTTGCCTTTTGAAATAGACTTAACCGCGTTTAATACATCTCCGGCCGTAATTCTGGTATTAACGTGTTCGCCACTAACCCCATGACTACTCTGTGACAATGACGGTCCTAACGGAGACCTGACAAGGAACTTATTTTTAAATTTATCAGCGATGCATTTTAAATCATTTGTGCCATCTACATTCACAGGAATACCAGGCCGTCCCTTCAAACGATTGGTATTTTTCCAGAAACCACTAAAATCTTTTTTACTGTGCTTAGTTGCAAGTATATCCATTATTGATTATAAGTTATCACTTCCTCCTAGAGACTGAGCTAGCCAAATAATTCAAATTAAATATACATTTTCTTGCCTTTTTTTCGGCAAATTGATTTATTAAATCATCTATAGTTGAAGATGACTTCAGATTTTCTAAAATTTCTGCCTCTATAGACAATAGTGACAAGTCTGATAGCCGTTCCTGTCCCATCGAAGTCCTTAGGTAATTTTTATCAGTTGTAATTTTGAAAAGCTTCTTTCAGCTGTTGCGGTTGTACCTGGAAGGGTCAAGAATAGAAAGCATGCTGTTATTACCTGCGGAAAGCTGGATGTAAGGGTATTGAATTTTATCAGCAATATTTCCATGAGTTCCTTAATGGAATGAATTTTTTGAATTTCAGATTTTAAGCATGTTTTCAGAGCAATTAATTGTTCATAAAGATTAACTGAGATGTCTTGACTGTATTTAGCCGACAGTTTTCCGCAAGCCTTTTTTTATCACTTCGATTGAAGGAGATAAGAGTGTCTCCGGTTGTAATACTTCGAACATGTAACTCAGGTGACAAAGGCTCTGAAATCTTTGTTTGTGAACAGTTTGAGAAATTAATATATCTAAACAGCAATAGTATACATTGACCTTGAAATATGATTCCGGGTCTGAAATTCTTTCATCTTGTGATAACTCATCAAAAAAACGCTACGTTATCTTTCGCCTTTTATTTTTAAAAACAATTGTTACCCCACTCTTTTGCTAAATCTCTGGACTCATTTAGCAAACCATTGAATGAATTTTGATTTCTTATTTCGCTCAGTCTATTCAAAAGATTACTTAATAAAATACTAGCTTTCTGTAAGTCATTATTTCCATGCTGTAGAACTTTAGAAACAGGATTTATGATTTCAAATAGTGAAAATCTTTTTAGTGGAAATTTAATTTAGTTGGTACAAAGTTTTCATGATTAATAAATAATTTTTCTTTATCGCTAATAAAGCGTCGTTCTTTGAAGACCATCTAGTATGACAGATTTTTAAGGGTAATTTTATATTTTTCAGATGAATCTCAGCATTGCCCAGCGTTTTATACTATTGCTCAAAAAAGGATATATTTTTTCTAAATTATCGAAAAAAGTCGACACTTCAAGAACATGTTTCGCAGCATCGTTTAAAATTAAATTTATTGCGTTTGCAGCACAATGAACATAATCAGTATTCGGGGCATGCTCTTTTATAAGGGCTTGTAATCTTCCATATACACCCGACATAACATTTGCTACATCGTAACCCTGTCATCTACATTTAGACAAATCAATTCCATATTCTTTAATCGTATTTCAGTTTTAAGTCCTTCTGCACTGCAATCGGATACTGCTATAAACCCCAAAAAGGACTCACAGATTTTTAATTCTTTAGGTACATTATCATTATTTACTGTTATTGAGATGTATCAAAAAACTATAGAAAGTTGGTAAATTTTTGACAAGTCTTGTGTTGTATCCGAAATAAATGCCAGAAAAAGAGCTTTTTTAATGTATAAAATAATATTATTCCTAACTGCGGTACTAAGTAAATTAATAATTTCCTTTTGAATCGTAGGGCTTAAATAATTTACGAAAAAATTAAGAAATTTTGTGCATTTTTTTATAACCTCCTCCCTTTTCTGTTTACTTTTTCTATTCATAGCTCCACTGGGATAATCTCTTTTCCGTTCACTCATTCTTTTTACAAATCAAACTAATTAACCAATAAATAATCAGAAGAACAAGATTGTATTGTATACTATAATTTGTATTACAATGTAATAACGTTTAAACCGGAATGAAATAAAACGCGTAAATATTGCTCTCCGTGGTTTGTCATTGTACTGCGGGATTCCCCCGTTTAAGTGAATGACTCAAACGGAAGAATCCCACAATAACCGATGTGGGATGTTGCCAGCTTTTGGGCGCACGCTTAACTCAGAAAAAAAGAAATTGCTTTTTTTGACTTTTGTCATTTCTGAAGTGAAAACTCTAGATTTATGTTTTTTTCCCGGAAGCACGAGATTAAGTGACATTGTGGATCACATTTTACTAATTTTTGCTTACACACGTTAGGGGCCTCTGTAGCCCGGGGCCCGTATCATTGATACGGCTGATATGGCGGTAGCTACACCCCTGCGTACAAGTTTCATTGTTAATTGGAGTATAAAAGTGCTTAAAAAGGGATTTAACCCTTTAAATTTAGAAAATTGATTTTCATATTGAATTTGTGAAGCAATCATCTAATCGGGGTGTCTGAGGTCTTGCGTTATTTACGATACACCTTGTATAGAAAATATTTTATATGGAATACTCAAACTCAAATCATTTTTTTATTTTGCATTTATACTAAGGGGGTATTTACAAATGGCCATATTCACATTTTTTTTAAATTTGCTGTGTAGATACATACATTTTACTATTATACAAAATCATTTATGCCATCCAGTTCCAGTGTGATGCCTTACGACTGAGATATAAGACTAATAATAATATTTTTAAATATATGTTATAATGAAAAGCTAGAGGATTCTGAGTGGACCAGACTCCACAAGCAGCACCCATTCACGAGTACGCCTACTTGAGCCACCATCACCTCCCTCGACCATATTAGAGGAAATGAAATGACTCGCACCAAATAACCACTGCAAGCATAGACTTTTTAGTCAGCATGACCAATCCCAGACTCCAGAGTGCAGTCAGAAAAAGTCTACAAAAGGAGCAGTACTTCGAGCTCGTTTGGCATGACACGCTACATTTTGACATTTTTGTTTACATTTAAGACCTGCTTTATAACCAATAATCGTCAATAAAATAAATAGATACTCCAGCGGAGAAGGGCAAGAAACTCCACGGCCACTCCTTTAAAACAAAAGCTGTTCTGTATACACTGTCAATTGTGGGGTATGAGAGACAAGGTACATTACACTAGGTAGGACTAAAAAGTAGAATACATGAAACATTATCATAATATAGATTGAGAATATGACTACATACTTGATTTGCATTAGCAGGAACTTAATTGTTAATATAATATGTATCACAATATGCGAAAACCTAGTGACATGAAATCGCGGGTACCCGCCCGCGGCCACCGCACCGAGCGCGCGCCGCTGCGCAGAGTGCCCCGAATTAATCACTTTCTGTCCTCACTAAATGACATTTCATATCTTTTATGGTGTTAACAGGGACTTGAAATTGTTGTGAAGTTTAATTACACAATTATTTCAACTGTTACAGTACGTAAAGACCAGTCGTCGTCTTAATTACTCATCGTCAATTATTATAGGGCGTTCTAACAATTTCAAACGAAAATCAAACATAAATGATGTTTAAGACGATATTTTCAAAAAGGGTCATCGAATATATTTGATACACTAAAGCAGAAATTCGATAGAAAACCTACTCTTTGCATTTAGCAATAATTATTCCATAAAAAACGTAAGGGGTCTATACGAGGTACGTTTTATTATAGCTCAATTAATATAAAGTTCGCGACAAATGCTGGGAGGATCACTTGCACATACTAAGGGAAGGACTTGTGATGTACTATAGTGCGGAACTGGGGCACGATGGTGCGGGGGCCGCGGGGGCCGCCCCAGCCGCGGCCTTGACGCGCCGCCAACGCCCGCCACTGCACTGACACACTGCGCTACAAACGCGTGTATGAACTAGACAAGATAAATGTCAAGGGGAGTTTTAGGGGAGTCTTATTAAGCTCCTGATATGTTATGAAGGCTATGAAATAGCTATGGAAGCGACAGTCAAGGTTTACCGCTTGACTTCAATGCACGAGGTCGTAGGTTTGAGCCTTAACTTGCACCTTTGAGTATTTCAATGATTTTGGAAAACAACGCAAACAAATCTTAGCATGAAAGTATTGTATTGAATATGGAAATATGTGAAATAATTTGTACATAAATAGACAAACAAATTAGTTCCCAAAATAAGTCGATTTTTTACATGGAAATTAATCAGACTAATAGGTACATATTTTCTAACCTTCCTAACCTAACCATCAAAATTTTATTCGGAAGTATTTTGCTTAGAGGTTTAGAATCACCTAAAGCTATGATCTAATTCCCCTGCGTGACAGGCTCCTCGATCGATTTTAAATAATTGCACTCTTTGGTCGCCTTTTACGGCATCCACAGAGAGCAGGCGCGGCGCTACGTATTCTACTAAAAGATTTTATATTATATATTTGTAACAACACAAGTAGAGAATCAAGGTAAAATACAGGCCGCGACTCGCGCCCGGTGCGCGCGAATAAAGAATAAGCGATAAGCCTTTTATGATGTGACGAGGGCAGTTCCTAATATTGCTGACCTTATGTACAGAAAGGAAAAGTGATAAGCCCGTCCCCCTCATCGCGCAGTTCCCTCCCCTGCCGCCGCGCCGCCCTGCGACCTTCAGGGAACAGATTATTTTGATGAAGCAACGAGTCCGCCGTCGATAGCCAATAATTACGCCTTTAACGTTTCCTTGTAACTTAATCATTATCTAGACATAAATAATGTAGTCGACTAGTATTAAACGCTTCGACTGTTTTTTCTTGCTTCTTGATCACGGTTGTTTCTTGATGGCTACAAATCCTCGTTCTCGTTCGGCTTACGCTTAGAACGGTCGCTTGCTGTGTAATCCGTTACTTGTATAAAAAGGCAGTGATAAATAAAAAACGACCATATTGCTATAACAATAGAATCCATTTCAAAAGGAGAAGGTATCAGCTGAGACTAATTTGTGCGTACCTTCATGCGACTGTGCAATTGTTCAAGTAGACCGGCCTACCATAGTATACGTAAAACTATCAGACAATGCAGCGCTCTCCTCCCAAGGGTAAACAGTTTCTTTCACGACCTGACTTATCCTATCCAGACAGTGATGACAGTGTATCATCAGTAACTAGAAGAAAGAGAAAAAATACTGATACCAGCCCTTCGGATGCATATGACGAAATATTGCAGTTGTTGCAAACGTTCAAAAAGGAACAAGATAACAGATATCAGGTACTTAATAACAGCATGGAGGAGTTGAAAAAACAAAATGCACAAATTATTTCTGCTAATAACGAATTGCAGGAAACGTTACAGAGATACTTTTCTGAGCATATTGAAATAAAAAAACAAGTGCAAGTTATGGAAAAAGACCATGCTGTAGTATTAACGAGACTTAACTATGTAGAAGAACAACTGGATAAGTTTCAAAAAAAGGAAAGGATGAATATGATAGAAATCAATAATATCCCAACAGAGACCAAGGTCGAACCTAAAACCATAATCAAAAATTTGCATAATATCCTGGAACTTGACGGCACTAACATCGATATAAAACAAGCTTATAAAATAAAAAGAGGAACTAATAACACAATTATTGGAGAGTATAAAGACACCGAGCAAAAAATTAAAATCATAAAAGCAGTAAAGAGATTTAATTCAACTAAGGAAGGTAAGATAACTATGAATATGTTGGATAACGAATGCAGTAACATTCCTATATATGTGTCTGACTACTTAACCCAGAATACAAAAAAAATATTCTTTGCCGCTCGCAAATTAAAAAACGATGGCCTATTTAAACATTGCTGGATATCTAAAGGAAAAGTACTTCTCCGAAAAGAAGACAATGGACCCGCAGTCTCACCGAAAACTTTAGAAGAAATACAAGCCTTCTATAGATCCGCAGAATGACTAAATTCCAAGCAGTTCGTTGATAATTTACGTTTATTTTATTTTTTGTTATTGGTTTTAAGTCAGGTATTTTTAGTGAGCTTGTTACATTTCTTAGTCATTTCTGAGCATATTATATTTGGTACTAATTTCTTATTATTTAACATTTATATTAATAATTTAGTAACTAACATACACATATACTACCTACATACACACTTACCACACACACACTTACACAAAATCACTTCTACTATGCATTCAACTTACATCAGTGAGATATGCTACACACGGTTATTTGCGAAGGTTAACAGTGTTCAGGATTATCTGCGTTGTGCAATTATAATGTTAAATAAGGTACCTTTAACATATCACAAAAACTATGGTTGAAGTAATTAACTTATCTGCCGACATTGATCTTAGTATCAATGTAGGTAATGCATATGACGTAGACATTCCAGAACACTGTAAAAATATATTTCATAACAACAACAACTATAAAATACTTAGCCAAAACATAAGGAGTTTGAATCGCAATTTTGATGAACTGCAGGTCTTGATGAGTAGGTTAGGTATGGTATTTGACTTTATTGTTCTAACCGAATGTTGGCTCACATCTAATACCACATTACCAGAAATAACTTCATATCAGGTATTCTCAACAACAAACCAGATAAACCAAAATGATGGCGTAGTTATTTACGTTAGGGATGGCATAAAAGTTAAAGTGACAGAACCAACAAAAGCTGAAGATGAATTAAATTGTCTAGCCACTACTATTAAAAATGATATGGCAATTATATCTATTTACAGACCACCTACGTTTAAAAATATAGACGCTTTTCTGTTGTCTTTAGATAATATACTCCATACATATAAATCATTTCGAAATATTTGCTTGATAGGAGACATAAACATAAATATTGCAGACATTAATGACGTTAAATCAACAAAATATATGGATCTTCTTGCTTCACACGGACTAATTGCGACTCATAATATTCCAACTAGGGAAAACAGCTGTCTAGATCATTGTTTCTTAAAAACGACTAACTCTAATAAAACTATTGTTTGCCATACAACATTAACTGATCATTATTCGGTGATGTTATCATTATCTTATAAATCTAAGAATGAAGGAATAAGGAATAAAGCTTTTACAAAAATTAATTATAATAAGGTTATAAATGATTTAAAACTAATAGATTGGCAAATAATATTAGATACTGACGATCCCAATGTAATGACCAATAAATTCTTATCAATCGTCAATGAATATATAAATAAAAACACTTTTACACGGAAATTATCACACAGAAAACGTAATATTAAACCGTGGATTACACCTGGACTTTGCCGGTGCATGCGGAACAGAGACCGTTTACATCAAAAGCTGAGAAGGAATCCCGGAAATGTATCGCTAAAACTCACCTACACTAGGTACCGTAACACATGCAATAACATTTTAAAGAAACTTAAAAATGACTACTTAAGATCACAATTACAACTTTACAAAAATAACCTAAGAAAGCAATGGCAGTTGGTGAAAGATACATGTAACCTAAGTAACAAAGTAAAAGACTGTGATGAATTATTGTTACTAAAAAACAGTACAGAAGACTCTATAAACTTTGTCAACAATCACTTTGCAAACGTAGGAACTGTACTGGCTAATTCTATACTTTCTAGGATACAAGCTACAGAAAACGACCGAGTCAAGGAAATTAATTTAAATAATGCACCACTGAATTCGTTTGTCTTATTACCTACAGATGAAGTAGAGGTCAAACAAACCATAATTAATTTGAATCCATCGAACGCCATTGGCTTAGATGGAATACCGTCTACTTTATTAAAATTAGGCATTGACAACTTTTTGTACCCCATAACTAAAATATGTAACTCATGTTTTAATTTTGGTATATTTCCAGTAGCGCTAAAAAAGTCAATAATAATTCCTATTCACAAAAGTAGTGATAGAGATAATGTTTCAAATTACAGACCTATTTCACTGCTGCCATCGCTGTCTAAAATAATTGAACGCATTATTAATTCTAGATTAAAAAAATACTTGGAGGCTAATAATATTATTTCAGACAACCAATTCGGGTTCAGAGGAAAAAAATCCACCGAAAATGCTGTAGAAAAGCTTACTAATTTATTGTTGAAAGCTTGGACCAGGGTGACAAAGTTATTGGGATATTTTTGGATCTGGCCAAAGCGTTCGACACTGTGTCTGTCCCTTTACTACTAAAAAAGATGGAGAACATCGGAATTCGGGGGGTACCACTCAAATTATTCACGGACTACCTGTCAAATAGAACTCAATGCACTAGAGTGGCTGGTTACACAAGTCAACAAGCTAGTATCCATTTCGGCGTACCCCAGGGCAGTATACTGGGTCCCACGCTATTCTTGGTCTATATAAATGATCTATGCAACCTCCAAATGACACATGGCCGGATTATTACATTTGCAGATGACACCGTACTTCTCTTTAGGGAAAGAACATGGAACGAGGTCAACGAAATTGCTAATGACGGATTTTCTCTTGTAGCATCATGGTTGGATAATAATCTCCTTACACTGAATGCCCAAAAAACTAAATACCTAGCTTTCAGCATTAGAAATAATACTCAACCTCCGCTAGATTCCATAAATATCAGATTCCATACATGTAAAGCATCTCAGAGATGCGCCTATCATAGCTTGTCTAAAGTAACAACAATTAAATACTTAGGTTTGACGGTAGACCAGAATTTGACTTGGAATGATCATATAACCTCCCTGGCTTCGCGTACCAGAAAAATGATATATATATTTAAAAACTTACGTAATATTTGCCAACCTAAATTATTAAGATCGGTGTACTTTGGCCTCTGTCAATCAGTACTAACATACTGTATCACAGCCTGGGGGGGCACTTACAAATCTTCTCTTATAACTTTAGAAAGAGCGCAGCGCGCGCTCTTAAAAGTCATGAACTTCAAGAGATACATATATCCGACTCATTTACTATACAATCAATTGTCACTACTAACGGTGCGCCAATTATTCATAAAAAATACTGTACTATTGCAACACAAAAAATGCCCAAATTTTCTATCAAAGCGGAGATGTGATATTGTATACTCAATTCCTACACAAAAAAAATCATTTTCAAATAGATTTATCCCTTTTCTTGGGCCACATATATACAATAAAATATCTAAAACAGTGAAACTTCGAAATCTAACTACGTACTCTTGCAAAGATGCTATTGAAAGGTTTCTCTATCAGTTAAATTACGATGCTACAGAGGAACTTTTGACAATAAAATCCTAGCGTAGCTCCTCACACAAGTGAACCCACACTCATCCTAAAAAGACGTAACTCTAAAGTCACGTACTATACATTGACACATTTAACTACGCGCACACTACATGTAATCGTCTCATTACATGGACTGATAAAGTCAACATTGTAAATGTTTACATTTACAATTATAAATGCTCCATACACACTCAACTACTCCATCGCATACATACTCACACATGTTAACACAGTCACACTTCACATAAATACATTGCACTAACATTAGTTAAAAACTTATCTACTTATTTATATTTTATAAAAAAAAAAAAAAAATCACGACAAACAATTTTTGTCTAACCTTTTTACTTATACTGTGTATTTTTTTTGTACTACCGTCTTTTATAGTTATTACTTAATAATATCCAAAGTTAATTTTATAACTAGTGAATGACGAGTGATTAGTTTATTCAAATAATGGTGATAAGTATACTTGCTACCTGTGAAAAACTACTGGTTTTTGAGGATGAGGACACCTGATCTACCGTGATACAGCACCCGCTAGTACGGAGGTCAGTAGAATTTGAATCAAACAACCATAAACATTTTTAAACTAAAACAATTCATGTATAATCACCTTGCATCATAACTTCTATTTTTTGTTTTGTAATTATTAATTGTTGCACAAGGTAACGCTGAATTATAAAATGTATGAAATGTATATGGGCGCAACACCATTTCAGTTATAAAATGAGTCAGTGATTTACCCAACAACCATCTTAATGATATTCTTCTTAGTATTATGCTTATCATAACACGAATTTACAACATTTTCATAGACCATTCTTGGTACTGAATAATAGCAAGAGAAACAAAAAAAAAATTTTTTTTTTTTTTTTTCCTTTTGTTTGTTCAGTTTCAAGTGCCATTACTTGATGTTATGCAAATATGAATATCATTTTGGGTAGTTGTATGTGCTTAATCATTTTTTATATGTATGTGCTTAATTTGAATTATTTAAATAAATAAATAAAAATAAAATAAATAATGCGACTGCACACCTTCAATCGGGAAGTCTGCAATAGATTGTTATATTTAATTCACTACTGCTCTTACTGTCTCGTTGGTCTAGTGGCGAATAATGCGCTTAGCGATCACGATATCCTGGGTACGAAACCCAAGTCGTGCAAAATGTAATATTTCGATTAAAAAAAAATTCTATCTAAAAATTACATTTTGTTTTTGGGCATTCTGTCTATAGCAATTGACCAAAGGTACGCCCCTATTACATTGTACTTATAATCGTCGGCAAAAAATACACAGTAAACCTTTGCCACCCCCGCTTGGGGAATATAGTGATGTGATTTAATTTACTCTATCCCCTTACAATTTGTTTTTTTTTCATTTCACCTTTGCCTAAAAATTAAAAATGTTTATCTATTCCATTTTACGTCATGACTCACCATACGTCAAACACATCGGTACGTTCCGCTTGCGACTGCCTGAACACAACCCCGTTGCTTTTAAAACGTCAATGCGAATTAAAAAGAAAACGTTGATGTATTCCAAACTGAACCTTTCTGTATGTTGGTTAAATAAAACGTACCCTCGTTTAGGCAAATAGAGGGGCGCGTGGCGAGGTAAAAATGTATTTAGTATGTATTTTTAGGTCGCTTAATTAAATTGCTCGAAGACTTTAACCTTATTTTTATGTTTATTTTAGACGAATGTTATCGCCAAGTTTTAATTAAGTGAAATAGTTTTTATTGAGATAAATTTTTTTGTTATAAAAAAAAAAAAAAAAAAAAAAAAAATTCAAGCGCAGACTGTCCCGAGATATGTGGTCTCATTTAACCAAAAAGTACGATAAGTATGAACTTAAGCAGTGTCACTCGAAGGTAACAGCAAATTAGCTTTGGTGTCACCATCAAAAGTCAAGCGCAAAAAGCGAGAGCCAATATACTAGGTAGTGTGAATCTTTGGATGCCTGTAAAGATGACCGGCTTAAGGAATATTTATCAGGTCATTGAGGGATACAATAAAAATGGTAATAAGCGGTTTTTTTTTATGTTAAGCGCGGGTTCAGCGGATGTGCGCCGCGCGCCACGTCGGGCGCGCCCCGGCGCGGCGCTACGCGATGCCGCAGCTTGTGAAACATTTTACTTCCTTATTCAGTTTACGAAGGAACTTGGTGTGTGCCAAGCATCGCGACGCGCACCCAGATCATATTTTATTTATAGCTATTTTGTGAGTTTCCTCAAACTTCACTCATTTGTCGGCGACTGAAACGCTTTAAATCGAATTATCTCATTGTACGAACAAATTTAAGAAAGACATTTGATGATAACAACGTCTATAACATTATTCCACTTTTTATCTTTTTCGCTCACTGTCTTATTTCCAGTTCAAATACCTCGCTAGGCAGGTAGAGAGTACATAGTACCAATTAGTTCTCTCCTTACAAACCTCGCTCCCATTCTCATCGGTCCTCGTAGTTTCCGATTAGTAAATCCATAATATGAGAAAATTGATCTCTACTCTGCAGAATTCGAGGTAAAATATTGAGCCTCCAGTCAGCCGTATAATAATTTACATAGATCAGCAAAGTTCTACAAACCATGCTTTATAACTCTGTTCTCGACAGCGGCCTTACAAAAACCGGTTTACCACACACTTTTCCGCCCCATAATACAAACGTTCAGTTACAAATCATAGTTTGTAACATTTTTTATTCGAAAAAATTGTGTAGGTGTATGTTTTATTTCTATACATTAAGGTAAGGATTTCCGCGAAATGTAAACGTTATCTCTCTGTTTTATAACTTCTTAAGCGTAGAGGTAGAACGCTCACGTGTCTATCCGCGCGCGGTGTAGGCAGGCAGGGCCGGTGGTTGTCAGGAACAAAGCCACCGTGTTTTTACGAGCAACAAAGGAAACTACGCGTGTACTTGTCGTTGGCACGGTTTGTTCACTCGGAATTCAAATGAGTCGCTTTGATATTTTTCAACACATTGCTCCACCTTAGATATTATTACTGTGCTGTGGGTTCGATTCCAAACATGAATTTCACATACACAAACAGACCAAATCAAATGTTTGCGGAGTATGCAAAGATATTTTATGCCTTGCGAGGGTCGAACCCACAACTACTCGATGAAATAAGTTACTGGTAAAAAACATTTTTTAAAACAAGCATTATACAGCCGGGTCTATCCATCTGTATCGACACGCCAGATCCCTTGCGGGGTAGGCACAGAGTACAGAGTTCCAACAGGTGCAGCCAGGTAATATTGCAAATTAAAAGGGACAATTAAAATTGAATGTAAATACAAAATTTCGTATATATGTCGTTGGTGGTTGAGGGGTTCCTTCGCCTGGAGCCAATCCTGCGTGTAAAAAGATCTGGACAAAATACCAATGCAAGTTAACGGAGCGGCGTACACTCTAAGCCAAACTACTAGATCGAATTGCCGTCGTCATATTACGGATAATCAAGTAATCGATAATATTATCGATGCAACGTTTTAGAGACATGTAAAGCTTTAGAGGAGTTGATAATGACGGTATTTTACCGGCACAAGCGACGTGTCGACGAAATTGCTGACTAAGTTAATCTGGTACATTTACGATACTAAATAGAATCATGCGTTGATATAACACTGCTACTAGGCAATCACATACATATTCAATTCGGCAGTGTATTACTGTAGTTAATTACCGAGTTATAATTTAAAATCTCAACCCGATCCCCGGCGGCGGCGGCGGTGGCAGGGGCGGCGGTGGCGGGGGTGGCGTGTAATAATACAGGTAAACAATCCATTAGTGTACTTACTAAACAACGCACAGCGCACTAGTGCGAACTTACAACAGTTAACCCATATCCATTATATGTACACGTGTGGGTATTTATAGCATGTAATTAGTGTGAAGTAGAGTAACCAACTTACTATCATTTAATGTGATGATGTGACCCGTAATGTAGTGCGGGATATTAGCGCAATTAATGTTCTTTATATACTAATACTATATATACTAAAAGGCACTATAATAACTTATAATAGTGCCTTTCTTCTATCGAAAATTACCTGCTTCTACAATGTAAGCGAATACTGCGCATATACTCACCGCGTAGATGATGATAAGCAGCGTCTAATTTCTCGACTGCCTTGATTTTTTGAAGCTTTGAGAAAAATCTACGCAGCTCGAACGTAGGTGTCTGTAATCGTACATAAGAAAGATTGCAGTATATGTCATATTCCATTGTGATTCTTTGAAATAGTTAGATAATCGTTTGTACCTAATCTGTTTTGTTACATCAAAATAAATGTACAGAATAATTATGAAACTAGCGCATTTAAGGAGTCGCTGCGAAAGCAAGAATTTATCCAAATTCCTTTAGGTTGAAGTTGGCAACCCTGAGAATAGCGGCAGGGCAAGGCACCATCATCATCATCATCATCATCTCAGCCTATACTTGTCCACTGCTGAACATAGGCCTCCCCAATCGCTTTCCAGCGTAACCGGTCCGATGCCACCTGCATCCAACGACTTCCTGCGATTTTCACAAGATCGTCGGTCCATCTGGCAGGCGGTCGTCCCACGCTGCGCTTGCCAATACGTGGTCTCCACTCTAGAATCTTTCTGCCCCAACGCCCGTCCGATCTACGCGCTATGTGGCCCGCCCATTGCCACTTCAGCTTGCTAATCTTAACGGCTATGTCGGTGACCTTGGTTCTTCTACGAATCTCCTCATTCCTGATTCGATCGCGTAGAGAAACGCCGAGCATAGCTCTCTCCATAGCTCGCTGAGCAACTCTGAGCTTTTTTATGAGATGAAATGTATAAGAGACCACGTCTCTGATCCATATATCATCACTGGTAACACACACTGACTAAAAACTTTAGTCTTAAGGCACTGAGGTATTTTGGATGGGCAAGGCACCGTGCACTCATTAAAATATGAGTGAGCCCCGCATTACATTTTTTGAGTTCATAGCCTTTGACCAAACTGTTCGTGCTTCTATACGAAACGAATACGAAAACAAAATAGACACTTTTACCTTTTTAAAACTGCATCAGTTACCTGTACTCAAGTTCCCGAAAACTTAGGTAATTAATAAAACTTAGGTCCGGACTTTTAAAGTGTCCTTTATAAAAATATTGAAATACATTTCTTCATTATAAAATAATGTCAGTTCAGGACCAGGTACCACTTAATTACTATATCCCGTCTGCCAAAATAAAACTAACGCAGCCTGTCTTCACTACATCCATAAGAAATCTTTATAAAAATTCAAAAAGTTTATTACAATCTGCCTTTAAAATATTAACTAAAGTATTCTGGAATACTTCCTCATTGTTCAGCCGCGCGGCGGCGGCCATGAATTATAATAAGTTTAATAGGCAAACAAACCGCGGCTGAGCCCCAAACCCTCGTCCCCCGCAGCCGCGCGGGGATCGGTTAATCGTCGACATTTTATTTATTTACTACCCGCTGAAAGCTTTAATTTATTTTTTAAAGGGAACACACCTACAGCAAATGTTTGTTTGTTGACCCAAGACGGGGCATGAAAGGGTAATTTAAAAAATAACACCGCGGGTTTACCTCTTAATAAATTTTTTTTTTAAATTTCAATATTGGTTTTTTTACTGATATCAAAGGTACGGGCAAAACCTTTGTTATAATATCATGTTACAAACTCGCTACAACTTAAACAGCACAGCGCCGAGTACAGCAACGCATTACGCACAACTCGTGCGGAATAGGTGAGTCTTTAATTCTACCTATTTTATTCTACCTATTTACCAACTTGACTTTCGTAAGAATAAAACTATTGGTACTACTACTACTACTAACTAGATGGCTATCTTCATTTTTCTGAATCAAATTATGACAAACATAAACGAAAAGATTCCCGTTTGCGCTTTATTTATGGAGCTAACTAAAGCCTTGCCTGTCCTAGGGTTCTATTTGCGATTACGAAGCCGATATAAATAAAACACTAGCAGATATAATTGAATGGCTCACGTGCAATCATCTTATCATCAATTTGGAAAAAACATATATAATGATCTTTAAAAACAGAACTATATATTACACAGCGCTTAACATAAACCATCTGGGGTATAACCTTAAAGTGCTTGATACCACTAAATTTGTAAGCTTGCACATTGATTCTAATTTAAACTGGAAGGCTCATATTGAGGTTGTATAAACCAAATTAAATCAGTTTTCTTATGCACTGTATATGCTATCTAAAATTGCCATTCTTTCTACGGTAATGGCGGCATATTACGCATATGCAGTATCAACTTTAAGGTATGGGCTAATATTTTGGGGAAACTCTACAGAAAGAGAAACTGTCTTTAAATGTCAAAAGAAATGTATAAAAGCAATTTGCAAAATAAGAGTAACTGATAGTTGTAAACTATTCTTTAAGACATTAAATATTTTAACATTACCATGTTTATACATCTATGAATGTGTTATTTTTGTTAAAAAATAATCTATGAATGTGTTGTCTTTGTTAAAAATTAGAAATATGTATTTATTTATTTATTTAGGTCTGCCAACAGTTGTTACAGTGATGTATGGTAATTTTATAACAATTACGTATATAATAGCAATACTGCACAACCAATTATAGGCAAACACTACTTGCGCAGTATTAACCTTTACAAAATGACAAGATATATAAAAAAAAAATAACTACAAGCTAATACACAACAAATTATACACACATGGACAATTTAATAAAACAAATACAATTTGGAAAAAATATAGAATATAGTAATCCCATCTATAATACACAGTGTGGCATCAGTACTTTGAGAAAGTAGCTAAGCTGTCTGAATGAATGTCGCTCAGGTCTCTGCGCTCGTTTACTAGCCTGCATAGACGTGGAATCGGGGAATTGGCGCCAAATTTTGTGCGTCGAAGTGGTGGAACCAACGGTGTGTTCGTGGAGGTTTACGAGGGACTCTCAGGTTAAACTTATTTAGAAGGTGGGGACAATCAATTTTATTTGAAAATAATTTGTGAATAAATTTTAGATCTAAAATTTCCTTACGTTTTTCAAGACTGGTCATTTTGAAGAACGCCAGTTTGGACACATACGATATTTTTTTGTCGTTCATTCCAGCCGAATACGCCAGATGGTTCAAAAATCTCTTCTGGAAATGCTCAATTCTAAGTGAGTGTACGGCATAATGGGGCCTCCAAGCGACACTACAGTATTCTAGAACACTTCGGACTAAACTATAATAAAGCATTATTTTTGTGTGAGGTTTACGAAATTTTTGGCTATTGCGGATAACGAATCCCAAGGTACGCAAAGCCTGTTTAGTGATATCATCAACATGTGGTATGAAAGTGAGCTTATTGTCAAGTATGACACCCAGGTCCCGGATATTATTTGCTTCGGTTAGGGGGGTACCATGTATATTGTACGAACTATTTATGTTGTGTAGCTTACGACTAAACTTAATGTGAGTGCACTTCTCAGAATTTAACTGAATGCAGTTTAGTAAGCACCACTCAGACAACCTGTTGCATGAGCATGGCATCGCAATCAGAAGTTATCGTTCTTGCAATTTTGACGTCATCTGCAAAAAGGAAAGGTGTGGTGTTTTGGAAACAAGCCGTAACATCGTTTATATAAATATTAAATAGAATAGGTCCTAGGTGTGAACCTTGTGGAACACCTGACAAAATTCTGATGCGAGTAGATTGGTAGCCATTTATTACAACATAAAATTCTCTATCACTTAAATAGGACTGGAACCAGACCAAAAGGGAGCCAGAAACACCGTACGATTCCAGTTTCTTTAGAAGTAGTCCATGACAGACCCTGTCGAATGCCTTACTGAAATCCGTATATACAGCGTCAATTTGCATACTTTTATCCATAGCTTCAGAGATTGTTTCAACATAAGAGACTAGATTTGTACACGTCGAGCGAGATTTGACAAATCCATGTTGCTGTTCATACAATATATTTTTAAAGTAACGCTGTACATGCGGACAAAGCAAGGACTCCAGAAGTTTGCCAAATATAGAAAGAATGGATATAGGCCTATAGTTGTTCACTACACTACTATCGCCATTTTTGAATAAGGGTACTACTTTTGCTAATTTCCATTGTCTTGGGAAATTTCCGGAGCTCAATGATTGGTTAAAAATTATTTTTAGAGGTACAACTAAACTAGGTGCGCAATTGGCAATAAATAATGGGGGAATACCGTCAGGGCCTGCCCCTTTATTTTTGTCTAGGCTTTTTAACTTTTTGAGAATTTCGTTTTTACCGAATACCAAGGACGACAGGTCATCATCACAAAATGGAAAATTATTATCACTTGAAATCTCGTGGCTATAAGGAGAATTTACATTATCATATACCATGGAAAAGGTTGAAGCAAAAAGTTCGCAAATATCAGTACCTTGTGAGGCTGACACGACACCGTTTGTCATGGCGGCCGGGTAGCTACTTTCGCCTCTACGCTTGCTTTTTATGTAACTCCAAAATACCTTAGGATTTTCTGCAATGGCTTTTTCCGTACTTTCTATATAAAGATTATAACAATCTTTAGCTAAATTATGACAACGCTTGCTAATTAACTTCAATGATATTTGCATCTAGTGGATTATGGTATTTTCTATATTTAATTCGAAGTTTGTTCTTCTCTTTTAGTAATTTTATTAAATTGCTATTAAACCAGGTAGGGAATTGATATTTTTTCTTTCGACCTGGTGGCACAAAAGTGTCAGTGGTTGTCCCAAGTATTGCATAAAAGATATCTACCATATCATTAACATCTGTACAGTCACATAACAACTCTGACCACTTTTGATTACTTAAATGTTTATTCACCAATACATAATCAACTTTAAAGAAATTACGTTTTTCATTGTTAGTGTTAGATTTTAGCTTTGATGTACCGGTTACGGACAAACTAATATCTAGTGGAGGGTGATAATGATCAATGGGACTCATAGGTTCTGCCTCACGAACGCAGCAATCTGGTATATTAACCAATACAATATCGAGTAATTTACCACATCTGTTTGGAACAGTGTTACATTGGCGGAGACTATTAACTGTGGCGAAATCAATTAAAATTAAACCAATTCCGGAGATGTTTCTAATCTAAATGGATGTGCCTAAGTTAAAGTCTCCGGCAATATAAGTGTAGGCATTACAATTCATCACAAAATGTTGTAGCATTGATTTTGTAATTGGCGGAGGAAGGTAAACTGCGCAAAAATCAATGCGTTGTGGTTGTGAGCGCTTTTTGTGTATACGTGGAATATCAACTGATACCCATAAATCCTCATAATTACTTTCCCTGCACAATTCTTCACTTAACACACCACACAATTAAGCCAAGTTTCCGTTAAAATTATAATATCGTAGTTGCGAGCGGACACGGAACACATAAGGTTGTGTGTTTTGGTGCGTAGACCTCTGACATTCTGATAGTAAATATTTAAAGGGAAGAATTTTAAAAAGTATTCATATTAAAAGCATGACAAATAACAAAAAGGAAAATCATCGTTTAAGTTTATCCAAAGCAGCAATGTCCTTGACAACTATACTCTCGTAACCCGCGTCTTTACGCATCAAGATTCTGCTGCCTCTGACCCAGACGAATTTATAGCATAACTGTTTTGCTTTGTTTCTAGCTGCAGCGTGGAGAGCTTTGTTGGCTGTAGAGAGGTGCTCCAGGATATAAATTGGCTTCTTTTCACCAGCTATTCCTATGTGCGACGAGTTGAGTTTTTCATCGTTGTGAGCTTTATTATAGTTGATTGCAGCTGCTAGAAAATGGTCTCTAGTCCTTGGTGAGTTGAATTGGACAACAATTGCTTTTGGACGATCAGAGTCACGATTAAGCTTAGCAACCCTTGTGCAGTTCAATATTTGATCCTCTTGAACAGTGCATCCTATAGTGGTACCCAACTGTTTTGTCAAGGTTATTAAGTTTTCAGTTTTGAACTCGGGAACACATTGAATTTCCACATTGCTACTTCGACCGTACTGCTCCATTTGGTTAATGCGCATACTTAAGTTTGAAACAGTGTTCTTAAGGAATTCATTCTGTACGGTTAGGTCTTTTACGGCATCTGACGATGATTTCAGTTTCTCAACAACATCATCATATTCGCAGCTTAAAAAGAATATAGAATCTTTAACACCTTGTATACTGCAATCACTTAAGGACGACCTTAAGTGATTGCAGTTCAGAGCTTATCAGTAAAGCTATTGTGTTGCGCAATTCTGTGAGCATGTTTGCCCTCTCAGCTCTCAAAACTTCGGTGACCACATCACGAAGATCATCCCTGGTTACTGGGGAGGATGTAGGTAATGGTGGCGATGAGAGAGCTTGCCTTTTCTTGGATCGCGATGAGACATTTATTGAGGCTACTTCCCTCTTTGTAGAATCATTATCAAGGGTTTTATCCGTCTGAGATGTATCGCATTGCCAATTCAAGGTTTTATAATTTGTACATTCGCCATGTTTATATGTTGAACGCAGACAAGTTAAGTGAAAATCTAGTTTACAGTTGCAGCATGTCGTGGACTCATCCTTTTTGGTATCCATGCAACATCCCCATTTTATACATCTTATTCGAATCAGATCAAAACAACAGAACAAACACACACACGAAGAACAGAAAACGAAATAGTAGTAAGATTCTTCGAAAAAAAAAATTAAAATAAAAAAAATCTTATTTACTGTATAATTCTTGTGTAAACAGCAAAAAGCGCTTTACTAGATACAATTCAGTCTGATTTTGTCATAAACAAAAACTAAAAGATGGCAAAAATGTCTCAACTTTTAGCTGGTTTTGAACTCGCTACTCTAGAGTTACACTACTATGAACACAGGCACCGTAGCCGCTACGTTAAAGATGGCAAAAAAATGTCTTAACTTTTAGCTGGTTTTGAACTCACTAACCGCACGCTAACTCGACTTAGATGTCCGCCAATTTATCTAGTGTATGGAGCTATACTCAGGAAGTAATTACAACTAGTCCGAGCTTTGACCTTTCTATTGTTTGTCAAAGTCACGATGCACACATTTAAACGAACACAGATTATTTTTATTTAGTTATTTGCTAATTACATTTCTGATTTTTATCACTTCACATATTGAGTTACATCAGTTTAAAGAGCACTAATAGCCGCACATGGAAATATAAGATATGAGCTTTTTGTTTACGTTTTACAAACTAAAATGAATAAAATACGTAAGAGAAATAAAAACACGTCCGTTCGCGAGGGTAGATCGAAAATTTCACAGTACTCGTTACAATAATAAAGTACGAGGGCCTCCGAGCAAAACTGCTCTCTTGAGTAAAAGTGTTTTTGCATGGCTCCCAAACTGTACAATAAATTACCCAAATCCTTAACTGACATTGAAAGCATTCCTAGATTTAAGACGAAGTTTATAAAATATTAGCACAGAAGACATACTACACCATAAGTGAATATTTTAATAATAAATTATGAATATAATAATAAAAATTTAAACAACTACTGAGACCTAATAAAGATTAATAATTATAGTGATAAGGATGACTCAATAGGTCTCAATTTTGTGTGATGTTTAATTTATTATAATACAATTGGTCTGATTTATTTTAAATTGAACTGCATGTCAATATTATGTATAACCTTTTGCAAGCCTTTTGGCAGAATATGGCAAATGCTACCATAATGTATCAAATTAACACCATATTGTTATACCCATATTCGCAATATAAAGATTTTGAATTTGAGTTATATATCATAGTATCGCAAGAAATAAGTATGAAAAATCATGACTTGGTAAGCTAAAAATGAGTTGTTCAGAATCACCGTCACGTCTATATTTCCCTAGCGGGGGTGACAGAAGTGCAGTATAGTATTTACAGGAAATTCAAAAGCTTGATCACCCCTGATACATATTTCTAGAGGCGATTACGGTTTTTACCCTACTTAACCTTTTTAGATTTAATCATGAACAGTTCTCATCTTCTTACCCATTGCATCGCCCGGTGTAGTTCATGCAATCTTATTGTTTAACTTACGCACCAGCAAAGTTTTATTCTAAGTTCTAAAGGAACTATGAGAGTGGAGGAAGCCAGAGAGGTATTTAAGGAAAGAATCTGTTGGAACTCTGTACTATCTGCCTACCCCGCAAAGGATCTAGCTTGATGATATAGATAGATAGACAAAAGGAAGTGTAATTGAGCTCAAATTGGCCGCATTTTTATATTGCAATCGCGGCAATCTTAACGGCTTTAAGTAAAAAGCGTGTCTGGTGAGCTGCCGATGTCAGGTCCTCGTTAATTCTCGACCTCGTTTTGTCGCGTTTAATTTATTCCCTAAACTTTACAGCTTTTTGTTTGAAAAGTTTTAAGAAGCCTCCTTTTTTTAGCCCTCCTTTTTCGCAAATATCAGGAAAATTGTCTTGATAATTTATCGTCATACGAACATTAACACACACGGTTACGCTTACATTCCCCAAGCGGGGGTGGCAGAGGTGTACTGAGTACACGTACTTTTCGCCGACGATGTTAGGTCTTATGTAATAGAGTGCGAGCCTGTTGCCATTTACCGGGCACAATTCCAGACTCCAGACTAATACTGGGAGGTTTTTCGTTAGAAAAGCTACATTTGTCCGACCTAGGATTTGAAACCAGAACCTCGTGATCACAAAGCGATGCGCTTTGCCACTAGACCAACGAGGCAGCCAGACCAGTTGTTCAGAATCAACATGCAAGATATTAACCGGGCATACTATAAGTAACTCAAATTTATATTTTTTCTTTAAAAAGAACGTAGCCCTAAACTAGGATGTTTTCTGTGTTGTGGGTGCATTTACAAATATTAAATTCACATACACAATCACCCAGACAGGAACGAATATTTGTTGGTCACACAAAGATTTGTCTCAAGAGAGGATTCCGCGACTACTCGAGCTAGAGGGCAGAGCAGCTTCAGCTCTTAACCACTGGTCCAAGCCTCCATCAAAATTTTTTTTTAAATCTAGCTATCTATCTATCTATCTATAACCTCACGCCAGATCCCTTGCGGTACCCCGGTACCAGAGAGTACAGAGTTCCAACAGGTTCTTTCCTTCCTCATTTTTTAAATAATAAACAAAAAGTAGTACAAGCCTAGGTAGTTATGTATACCCAACCAGTACACAGTTCAGTGCAAGTACATTAGAAGATGATGCAATAAAAACAAAGTATTGCTCAAATTAATTCTAAGAACTATTTTGATGCTTCGGCTCAACTTGCCTCAGCTGCGTATTTATCATGTAAATAGATAACAGGTTACATGTTTAGTCTCCGTTCAGTTCCACTAACTGTTTTGATTAATAAGCAAATATGAATTAATACGGTGCACTCTGCGTAGGTGGCGCCGCGTATACATGTTTTTTGGCAATGCCTATAAATAGCCATCGCCAGACAAAGTACCTCAATATCGTCTTAGCTTTCTTACCGTTCGCACTGTTATACCCTATAATAATACGTAGAAATGTTGACCACCAACCCCGATCAGCTATGTCAGCATCTCGGGGTGGTCGGAACACTGAGCGTAGGAGCACAGGCCAACAATGGGCCAGTCTGTTACGAAACTCCAAACGGGTCGGTTCAAATCCATTTTATTCTGTTTCTATTTCCAATATACCCTTTCCCAGTTAAATACTTTTTTTTTAAGAACCCGTTGACGTACTCTCTTATAAAATTTGGTGGTAGCGGTGGGATACCGATGGTGAAGGTATCCCTGGTACGTCTCCGTTCAGACTCATTAACCAAGTGAACATTTTAAACAAATCCTGTGTATAAATCGTTACATTACCCTTGTGAGTGTAGTGAACAACTTTGGAAGTCAAGGTCGTTGTAACCTTGAAAATTTCGTGTCTCGTCTCTGTGCAGAACACACTTATACAGACCCTTATTCCTCCGTAAACCTGAAAACAAAATCTCGAAAATTACAATACTTACCGAAACCGTGTTTGAAAGCCGCGGTCCTGCTCCATTTCCTGTGTATCCTGAAAGAAAAATCGTCGAAGTTTGGCTACATCGTGTTACTGAAAAGTGATCATGTTCCAGTACATACTCTGCGTGTTCCTGTAAGTCTTTTCCATGATAACTTTTTCTGTGTTGGTGAAAGTGCAAATCTAACGTAACTTTTAATAAAATAAGTGTGTGGTTTCAGTGACAAAGTTTACAGATTTAAATTAATTAATTTTATTACCATTCTAATAATTGTCATTGTAACTTTCCCATATGTATTATTTTTTACCATAAGATAGTTCTAAGAAATATCTCGGTGCCTTATCGCGTTCGCGGTAATCGACACCTCACAGTAGTGAACAATAATAAGTGGCCGTCTATTACACCGAATCGTATCGTGTCGTATTTTGTTAACAGAATGTTTTCTTTTATTAATATAAAATGCCTACCGAGGAAGGACAAGTTTAACAAGAAAAGTCAGACCTCGTTGAAATTGGAACCCTATTTAAATTTATAAAACCCTTCGATGGTACACGCGAAAAATTAAATTCATTTTTGACTAATTGTGACAACGCATTTCAATTAGCTTCCGGTACCCAAAAACCGATTCTATTTAAGTATATTTTATCACAACTCGAAAGAAAAGCTGAGACAGCCTGTTCCATCAAAGAATTTGATTCCTGGGATCAATTAAATAATTGCTTAAAAACCCAGTTCGGTGAAAGAAAGCACTATGCCCATTTGTTGACTGATATACAAGAATGCCGACAGCTTAGCAATGAACCAGTAAATCAATTTGCATTACGTCTAGAAACCTGCTTATCAAAATTATTAACGGAAATAACTTTGTCTAATAAGAAAAAAACTGAATTACCTGGCCGGATAGCGGCTATGGTAGACTTAGCACTTCACACGTTTTTACTTGGCCTTAAGCCTGATATTTCTAATTTAGTTCGGGGTAAAAATCCATCCACCCTTAATGATGCCATTAACTTAGCGGTATCTGAGGAAAAAATCCTTAACCTATTTACTAAACGTAATATCCACACATCAGCGCCACAACGCCAAGCTCCAAAACCTAACTACTCGTCTAGGCCTCCTTATGTCAATTCTAAGCTCCAAACGCCTAAACAATTTGATCGAAATAATCAAAGTCCATTTTGCCGATACTGTAAAAACCCAGGACATACCATAGAAACGTGTCGGAAACGGGAATATAACAATAACAGGTTTAAGGTTCCTCAAATACCATATTCCAATCAACACTTTGCCATGCCGAAGCCCGCTCGCGTTAACTGTGTAAGTAATGCAAACGATTCTGATGACCCTGAGCCGCAACCTACCAGCATAGACAACACCCAAAACTATGATGAAAACAATTTAAACGAATAGTGGGACCACGGAGGTGTCTCGTGGTACCCAAACTCCTAACCTTAGCCATACCCTTACATGATAACGACACCCTTTCTATACCCAAGGACCACACGGGTAACCAGCCCCAAGCACTTGTCCACTTTACTATATCCAAGGGCCACACGGGTAACCAGCCCCAAGCAAGTGTCCACTCTACTATATCCAAGGGCCACACGGGTAACCAGCCCCAAGCAAGTGTCCACTCTACTATATCCAAGGGCCACACGGGTAACCAGCCCCAAGCAAGTGTCTACTCTACTATATCCAAGGGCCACACGGGTAACCAGCCCCAAACAAGTGTCCGTAGTTCTATGTCCAAGGGCCACACGGGTAACCAGCCCCAAACAAGTGTCCGTAGTCAGTCAAAATCCAATACAATTCAATACAATTCAAATGAAGTATATGAAATATCATGTATCCCTAACAAAACATCCTTACCTAATATACTCGTTCAAACTTCAATATCTAATAAACCACTCAGGTTTCTCGTTGATACAGGATCTTCTGTGTGCCTTATCCAAAACTCTTCCATCCAATCTTACTCCAATCTGAAACTAAGGGGTAACATAATAAAATTAAAAGGTATAAACAGTTGTGAAGATAGTATGCCCACTCTAGGTGATTTTGAAATGAATCTAATATTCGGGAAAGAATCTATCCCTTTTATGTTTCACATAATAGAACACATAGACCTACCATATGACGGTATTATAGGAAATGATTTACTTACTGTCTTTCAATGTTCTATTGACTATAACCGACAAATCCTTAATCTAAACAAAAATAAAATTAAACTTAATTTTACTGACCCAACTTATCAAATTCCATCTCGTTCTGAAATCACTGTAGAATGCTCGGTTACTAATCCTGAAATAGGTGAAGGTCTCATTCTTGATCAACACTTAAGTGAAACATTATTGATAGCTAACTGTTTAGTTAAAGTAAAAAATAATAATCGAGTAAACCTTACAATCTTAAATACATCTGAAAAACCAGTTACTTTAAATTCTAACCTTCAACTTACTTTACACCAAGTTGATCGTGGATCTTACCAATCATATGATACTAATAAAACATGTTTAGACAGAACTAACGAAGTCCTTCAACTCCTCCGCGCTTTACATTTAAATTACGAAGAACGCGAAGCCCTCTACGACATGTGCTCTAAATATTCAGATATATTCCACTTACCTGATGATATACTTACCTCAGCTGATGCTATCCAGCATGAGATCCGAACCTCCTCTGATCAGCCTATCAACGTTAAATCCTATCGATTTCCCGAAGTACATAAACAAGAAGTAAATGCCCAAATCCAAAAAATGCTGGATCAAAAAATTATCCAACCCTCCTTATCTCCCTGGTCTTCTCCAATATGGATAGTTCCCAAAAAGATTGATGCCTCTGGTCAGAAGAAATGGCGCGTTGTAATAGACTACCGAAAATTAAATGACATTACCATCGGCGAAACTTATCCTATTCCCAATATCGTCGAAATTCTTGATCAATTAGGTAACTCCAAATACTTCTCAACGCTTGACCTTGCATCAGGATTCCATCAAATTAAAATGGCCCCACAAGATGCCTGCAAGACTGCATTTAGCGTCCCTCAAGGACATTTCGAATTTACTCGCATGCCTTTCGGCCTAAAAAATGCTCCATCTACTTTTCAACGCCTAATGAACAATGTCCTTACCGGTCTCCAAGGAGAACGATGTTTCGTTTATTTAGATGATATTGTCATATATTCTCATGACCTTCGGAGCCATATCCAAAATCTAACTGCAGTTTTCCAAAAACTTCGATCATTTAACCTTAAACTACAGCCTGACAAGTGTGAATTCCTTCGAAAGGAAGTCGGTTACCTAGGACACGTCATTACTGAAAATGGCTTAAAGCCCGATCCTAGTAAAATTCATGTCGTACAAAAATTTCCAGTTCCTAAATGTCCCAAGGACATTAAATCATTTTTAGGGCTTGTATCTTATTACAGACGTTTTATTCCAGATTTTTCAAAATTATCTAAATCCCTTACAAGCTTATTGAAAAAGGATGTTCCTTTTGTTTGGACCAACGAAAAACAACTAGCTTTCGAAATGCTCAAAGACAAACTTGTCACTGCTCCAGTCCTTACCTATCCAGATTTTACCAAACCCTTTAACCTTACTTGTGACGCGTCCAACTATGCGGTCTCCGCTATCCTTTCCCAAGGCCCCATTGGAAAAGATCACCCTATAGCATTTACCTCCAAAACCTTAAACAAATGTGAAATCAACTATAGTACAACTGAAAAAGAACTGTTAACTATAGTCTCCGGCTGCAAAGCCTTTAGACCATACTTGTTTGGCCGCAAATTTACTATTGTAACAGACCATCGTCCTTTAAAATGGCTTTTTAATCACACTGATCCAAGTAGTAAATTACAACGTTGGCGTCTCCAACTTCAAGAATATGAATACGAAATTGTATACCGCAAAGGTAAATTAAATTCAGCAGCTGATGCACTTTCTCGTTACCCTGTTAATCCAGTTTATCCTGAAAATCCTGCAAACTTACCTGATACTGACCTAATCGTCCTTGGTCCCCTAGATATGAGCCCTTTCAACACAGAGGTTAATGATTTTAGTCCTTTCAATATCCCAAGTCCAGAAAATCTACCTGATCCTTTGTTAAGACAAAGACAACAATCTTCAATACCTCAATTAAACCCCATAGACTTGGGACAACTCGAAACTAGCCCTAGGAGTGCAGAACCCAACCTTGATTTCGATGCATTATTAACTCCCTCACCTTCTAAAATTACGCCAGACCCAAAATCAAATTTAAATAACGACGATTATTCCAAATTCTTGAAATCCATCTCTGATAAGGAGGTCACACGCAACACCATCCTAAAAGAACACAACGAAAACTTACTTAAGTCTCCTTATAAAATAATCCTTATTCCTACGTCTATAGATCTTGATGAATCGAATCCTTATATCGCAGAAATCTTACTTAATGCTGAAAATAAAGACGAAATCTTAAATTCTGAAAAGGAATTACATTCCTTTCTGAAAGTAAACCAGGATAATAAAATCGTGTACCTAATATTTACCAAAGTTCATCACTTTGATGAATCATCTTATCCCGATATTTATAATACCCTGAAACAAGTGAGAGGGGAAATCATGAAATCTGAAGAAGTAACAGATATTGCAATATCTGATTTTAAGAATCCTTTTGATCAACACTCATATACAAAAATATTTAATTTTCTAACTTATATTTTCCATAACACTAAAATCTGTATCCATGTTTATTTAAATAGAATCATTTATCCTACCTTGAGCGAAAGACCTAAAATTCTCCGTGAAAACCATAATGTCCCAATCGCTGGACATTTAGGTTCAACACGTATGTATAACCGTATACAAGAACAATTTTATTGGAAAGGAATGAGGAGCGATGTAGAGGACTATGTCAAAAGGTGTATACAGTGTCAGGAAAACAAAGCCCTAAGAAAATTGAATAGAGCTCCTATGGAAATCACCACTACTTCCACAGCCCCATTCCAACGAATAGCGTTGGATATCGTAGGTCCTCTGCCGGAGTCTGGACCTGCTAAACTGAAATATATCCTTACCTTACAAGATGACTTAACAAAATACTCCGTCGCTTACCCCATACGTAGCACAACAGCTGAAGAAACTAGCGATTGTCTCATACATTTTATATCCCTTTTTGGGATTCCTAAATCAATCTTGACAGATCAAGGCACCAAGGTTCTAATTAGTATAGATAATATACATTTAATTTTAAGTATATCCAATGTAGCATGTTACTATTTTAATAATAAGCTCGTATTTGTTCTACAAGTTCCATTGGTTACGAATGACGAATTTATTTTGTATCATAATCTAGCACTGCCCACCCCTCACGGAGTGGACAATCCTAAAACATTTAGTATGATTCAACCTTCCACTACGTATACTGCTATTTCTAAGGATAAAGTTAGTTTTTGTAATCTAGATAGTTTAGATAACTGTAAAACGATAAACTCTGAGTTCTCTCTATGTCAAATACCCACAGTGTTATTAACGAGTAGTAGCCCTACATGTGAAAGCGAACTGCTTGTAAAAACAGTCAGTGCTATTCCCGAACAGTGTAACTAAAACTATTATCGGTAACCTAGATATTTGGAAACCACTCGTAAATAACAAATGGATTTTTATACAATCTCATTCAAATAAGATATACATAGATTGTGGTATTCCAGAAATACGCGAAGTAGTAGTATTAGGTGCGGGTATACTACACACCCCAGGACAATGTACGGTGTATACCAATAGTATAAGGCTTATATCGTCTGATAATGTTGTAGAAATAAATATCCCAGCTCCTAAGTTAGAGTATAGTATTATTAATGATTCCTGTTGTAAACTAGAAAATAAGTTCGATTCCATCGTTAACAATGTGTCTCCTATTATACTTCAGAATATTGTTTTGGACGATTTAAAGTTAAACAATCAAAATGATAGACTACTTTCCAATTTAAATGACATTATTAATAAAGAACCTGTCCTTGTAAAATATGGGACACACTATTTTATATTCAATTCTTTGGTCATACTAATTCTTATAATTGTAACTTGTCTTATTATTTTTAAACTATTTCATGTTACTCCTATACTTAAGAAAGTAATTGTACAACCGACCCCTATCGAGAATGACGTCACAGACATACAGCTTGAAGACCTAAGTACTTCAGCACCTCGTTTAAGAGAAACCGTTTAACTTGTATTTACTGAAATTCGGCATTTATCCCCGAATTTCAGTCTTACGCGGGGGGTTGTTATACCCTATAATAATTCGTAGAAATGTTGACCACCAACCCCGATCTGCTATGTCAGCATCTCGGGGTGGTCGGAACACTGAGCGTAGGAGCACAGGCCAACAATGGGCCAGTCTGTTACGAAACTCCAAACGGGTCGGTTCAAATCCATTTTATTCTGTTTCTATTTCCAATATACCCTTTCCCAGTTAAATATCTTTTTTTTAAAAACCCGTTGACGAACTCTCTTATAATAGCACGAACTAAGTATCTAAGTAATATTATTGACTGCGTAGTATTTTGAGTTTCTATAATAAATTTATATTTGTAAAATAAATATATTTTTATAAAGTCACGCCGGCCTTTATATTTGACTAGGTACTGTCACCGTGATAGCTACATTTACAACAATGGGTACTTACGCGGACTGCCCGTCCCGGGCCGCTGCGTTTCGTAAGCTTTTTAATCACCCGGCGGCGGCGGCCGCATTGCTCTAATTAATACTTGAAATACTAGCTCCTTTTCCCATTATCCCGGCGCTGCGTGAAGCGCGCTGCACTAGGCGACCAGATACGGCTCTGTGTAATGGGCACGTTATTTACAACTGTAAAATAGTTTTTTTTTATAGAGATTATTGTTAGCTTTAACTGGGGAAATTTTAACAGATTCTCTACGCGAATGTGAATCAAGTATTTTATTCAATTCAAAGTATTTTATTCATGTTATATGAAAATACTAGATATTTACGATATGATGTTCTTAAAAATTACAGAAAAAGAAGCCAGCATGAGCAATGTAAACACAGCCGTGCGCGCACGATTAGGCCTGAATTACAGAACGTAAATCAGTCGTGAATCTAGTTTTAAAAACTGATTTGCGTATTAAAATGTTAGTTTTAAAACTAGATTCACGAATGATTTTCGTTCTGTAATACGGACCTTAGTCCCATAGTCCTTCGTTTCATGGAACTGAGTGCCATATGCCAAAACGTCCAAGGGATTCATTACTGGTTTGTCAGTATGTATAAAATATAATATCTAAATGACAGTCTAAATATTGTCTTTCGATAAATGCCAGCCAAAGAACCGTCGAAGGAAATGATGGCGAGACTAGAACTTTGCATGACTGACCTTTCCTCTTCTCCCTCGCGAATCAAATCGGGTATAAAAATAATGTGTACTGTGTATTTGAAATGGGTACGTTGTCGCGATCTGCGTCCACGAGATAATAGAACATGCAATATAACGAATTTTCAGATCAAATGAATGAAAATGAAAATCCGAGCGTTCTATCGAATTGCTTGCGAATAACTACGGAATGTTTTAATATAGCCGAAGACGACGCGGGCGCGGGGCGGCGGCGCGCGGGAAATTGGGTCTTTTATGGAATTTCTCCTCCGCCACGACACCGACACCGAGCGAAATGAGCGTGCAGCGATGTTAAACAACTCAATACCAGGTATTCACATATTAATTCATACTTTTACGTCCACACTGGCAGTTGGATTTAAGCTTTCTAACATTCTATGTAGAATTCCAAACAATTATTTCCTTCATTGTGAGTAGTTATTTTCAAATTAATAACTGACTATATAATTTTGAAAAGCTATATTTGAGAGCTAGAATCTAAATCACGGGGCTTTGTATTTCAAGAACAATGCTTATTACCAGTATTACCGGAACGACGCAACATTGCTATCATTTTTTCACAAAGGCAAAAAATAATCTTAATTAAGTAAATCTCAACTTATTTCTACGACCGCTACTCGCTAACGCCGAAGCTATCACTAATTCCGCGTCACCCTGAGATATATTATATTCAGCATTCTTGCCGTAATTTCCCAAAAATTCCGACATCGGAATGGCGCGCCGCGGCGAAGTCGCCGAGGTACATATCATCACGAGTATTAAGACCGCACTTATTAAGGGACGGCAATAAAAACGTGGCAAAAACATGAGAGCCCAGATACCAGACGTTTTTCTGCCGCCTGTAATGAAGTGACGTCACGATTGAGCCGGACACCGACGAGAAGGGTTGTACTACCTACCGGCCTACTCACACCACGAAGACAGAAGTACTCTGATGGGGATAAATTAAGGTAAAGTTATTTTTAAAGGCACCATTTAATTATTGCTTGATTCAAGTCAAAAACTTTTGTGGAATCTTCTAAAGATATTTCCCTATAACGGAGACGAAAAATTCTAAGTATCAGTCAGGACTCTGGAATTGTACAGTAAGGCTAGCTCTCAATCACATTGAGACCTTGTGGTTATATACGATCCTGCTCGAGGGACAAAGGCGTGAGCGTATTTTCTATTACTTTTATCAAAATTAAAACAAAAAATTACATTTCATGTTTACTTTGATTTCGGTAAGTTTCCTGATAGAAACCTATAAAACCCTGGACTGACCATAAAATAATTGTGGTAAGGGTTAGTATGGTATAAGACCCTTTTTTACTCATGAAAAAATAGGATAGGTATAAAATATTATTGCATGCATGCTTCAAAATACATTCGAGCACAAAGATGCCAAAAAAAATCATTGAGCTGAAAGAGCATGCTGCTCTCATACAATTAGTGTATATATAATAATATCAGCCTATACTGCCCACTGCTGGGCAAAGGCCTTCTCTCACAAACCGAGGTGAGAGAGATTAGGTCATACTCCACCACGCGGACCCAGTGCGGATTGGTGGAGGCAGGTTTGTGGCCACCCGCTGTTGGAACTTATCAAGCCGCCTTTAAGGCTTCCAACTCGGCTTAACGACTACCACATTAAGTGGTAACCGGGACCAACGGCTTAACGTGCCTTCCGAAGCACGGAGACGCTCGAATATGAAAATGCCACAAACGGTCACCCATCTCAGGCCGACCGAGTCGAACGCTGCTTAACCTTGGTGATCGGTAAGAACACCGCGGTCGCACAGCGCTACGAGCGCCTGCAATTAGTGTATACTTAAGTTTAAAAAGATTTTCTCCGTAGCGTCCGGCGAGTTCCGCGGATCCGCGCGTGCCGGCGGCCGCGGCGCAGGTAGTGGATGAAACGGCGCCCGGCAATTTCATTAAAACTGCGTTGAAACTTATTTAGTGGTATGAAATCACCAACCCAACGAATACTTTGCTTTTCAAATGCAATATACACTTTCTAACAGTAAATTTGTAATTATTTTAATTCGCTTTCTACTAGTTCTTGCTCTAATTTTTCCGGTAATGAGGAAACCGTGTTGACTCAGAGATCGTGTCATATGTTTGACTAAAAGCCAGTTTTAATAGTCTACAATTTCGTTATTTTGTTGTGATTTCTAATTAATTCGACAAAGCCTAATATGTTTAAATAAATGCGTCAATAAAGACCGTATGTCCATATAACGCGCCTGCACGCCCCGAATCAGTATTAACACAGTTCAAAAAATAACCTCCATTAACTTAAAACACAATATGAATCAAAATCTGACAGACGATTTAGCGCAGTGGTTGAAGGCTTAAGACGCTCCGCCCACTGCGTCTAATAGTCGCGGGTTCGACTCCCGCACGGGACAAATCTTTGTGTGATCCACAATTATTTGTTCCGGTCTGGGTATTTGTGTATGTGCATTTTTTATGTTTCTAAACGGACCCGCGACACAGGAATAAATCCTAGTGTGGGGCTACGATTTTTATAAAAAATAAAGAGAAAGAAAAGAAATCTTGTTGATTTTTTTCAGATTAGGCATACCTAGAATTCCTACTCGCTTTAAGCGTCAACCCTTCCTCTTTATAACTGCATATTTCATTAAATAAAACTAATTAGCAAACCATCGCAGGGCGCTGCCGCGACCGACAAGTCTTGTCTTAACAGGTCAGAAACACAAAGCCGCGGCCCAAGTCTACGGCGGATTTCACTCAACTACCATTGATCGCCTCTTTGACCGTCTCATTGGTTTAGTTGCGAATAATGCACGTCGCGATCACGAGGTCCTGGGCCCGTTCGTCGGACTAACATTCCTAATATCACGCGTTGTGTCCGGTGTAATGGCCATAGACTCGCCTCCCATTTCATTGGGATCTAACATCGTTGGCAAAAAGTGGATGTACAGACGTGATGGTGTTTTATTATTAAATACAGGGCGTATACTTTTCTCGTATAAGATACCAAATTTAATGTAATGATGATCTGGGATCGTTTGGGATGTCAACAATTTGGACCATTGGCCCATAGAGGAATCGTGATGCAGAGATTGGACGGATGGTGATGATGCGAAGCGGACTGGACTTAAGGTTTTTACCACGAAGCGTACCTAATGAAGACGTGCAAGCAACCGAGCCGAGTCGAAGTATTAGGAAATAGTTGTGAACCGCGGCGTAAGCGTGACGCAGCTGCCGTGATCAGCGTTTAAGCGCGGCATTGTGCGCGGGCGGACGCGCGGCGGGCGCGGGGCGGGCGGTCGGAGGCCCGCCCTGCATGATAAATGAGATATAATGATTTTCGTGCGCTCGCTGTAAGGATAAACTTTATTCACACTCTTCGATTGTAACGTTCATGTAATTTTACTTTGTATAAATGTCCGTTATAAATCCATTAGGACTAGTAAGCGGTCCGACAAAATCCGAACACACTACTGTCCTCAAGCTGTATGTATCTTAGATTACTCGTGAAATGCCCTGTACTATGTTAATTTTTTTAAGTAAAGTCGTGCATTTTTCAAGACGTCTCTAATCGCCGCAATATACAACGTATATAAAAGCTGACTTTTATCCTAAGCTACCTCGACTGAAAATGTCTATCGCATATCATAATCAGTTGAAATTAAATAAGTATGTTGCCTCTCCTAATGTCTTACCAAATCACTACACAACTTAAAATGTTCCCGAAAAGAATGAGAGTAAAATGTAGGTATATTTCACTCGAGATTCTCAAGTGAAGATTTTCAAGTAACAAAGTAACAATACATTACAAAGTCGTCGACCCCAAATTTAGTCCAAGCGGCTGATCGCAGATAGACCGGCGCGATACGAGCCGCCGGCGCTCGGCGCGCGCCTGCGACTCTGCGGGCTGGGGGCGGGGGTAGGGGCTCTTGCCGGTCATTTGCCCACAACTCCGGCGTTTAACCAACTCGTATAACTCACTGCACGGACTATCGGAATTATGTTCAGCTGAAATTCGAAGTTTGATGGTTGCCAAGTTGTTAGCTGTATTATCTGTGTAATTATGCGATAGTCTAAGTTTCAGGCGTATTTGTCGACGCCCAATCGCTTGGGTAACAGATTGAGCTTGGGTAAACTTCTCCTTGACTAACTAGACAATTTAGTTGACATAAACCAAGAATATTTCAATTTCGAATTCATAAGATATCATTGAACTACTTTAACAAATTTTCAGCCGGCAACCCATAACGTGTATGAAGGCGATTTTAAGGACTGGTATAAAATAGGCAAAATTACCCGCGCCCTGTGAGCGCGCCGCCGCAGCGATATTTCTCTCATTACTATACACCTATGTTAAAACACAACTGCTTTATACTTACTTGCCTATGAATAAAACTATTTTTTTTTTTTAAAATAAAACGTAGCCCCACATTAGGATTTATTCCTGTGTCGTGGGTGCGTTTACAAACATGAAAGTTCACACACACAAATACCCAGACCGGAACAAATGCTTGTGGATCACACAAAGATTTGTCCCGTGCGGGAATCGAACCCGCGACTATTAGACACAGTGGGCGGAGCGGCTTAAGCTCTTAACCACTGCGCTAAATCGTCCGCCAACGCCTATTTGAAATAGATTTTACGAAAATATTCCACGAGTGCCGTAAATCACTCAATATATCGAGAATTTAAAATATACCTCTATAAAACCCGTAAAATTGTGTAATTTCGGTCCCATATTAATATTAAATGATTTTCTAACTGGCTGTACTGGTAAGCAGATTAGCGCTATAATTTTTGAATGTTCATAACAGACAATTAAAGGATAGTTAAAAATCAATAAAACAGCGTCTCACAATGTTGCTCTGCTTATTCTTATGAAATAGACTGAACAAGATGATTAGTAAAAGGAACCATGGACAAAGTAAACTCGCCGAACCCGCACCTCGGAATTATAAAAACAAAGGTATACTACTACGGTACCATACTTGTTCAAATTCTTAGATTTTAAAAACTTCGTTATATATTATACTGTTTAATTTGAATAAGTAATCATAAAAACTAAGAAAATATCTTAATAAACAACTTGCAAGATTTGCAACTAAAGTTGGAGCAACTAGTAACGAAGCAATGAAGCAATATGGGAAGCCTTAAGTAGCGCAAGTGGCGGCAACTGCTAGACGTCGTTATAACTTGGGCACGGCTCACAACACGTGCACTCGAGCCCAGGGCGGCGCTGTTAAGTAATAAACTGACGATATAATCAACGGCATGAATTGAGGATATGCTTCTGTATTTTGGGATTGAAGGAAGATTCTCGAGGGACTTTTAATCTACATAGTTACAAACATTTTACGAACCAAATAGGAATGGTGTCGCTTTACGCTTGACATCTGTCGCAAAGCGAATAAATGTGAAATGAACTGGTTTGTTACCTTTATCATCTTCTATTTTCTCAATATTTGCATAGCTAATAAAAAAATTCCATCATTATAAATTCGTTCTCGTAGTAGGCCTCTCTCCATTCGTTCATTCGTCCTCGCAATGTCACTATTAATTCATTCGTCTAGTTTTTACACTTTATTTTATTAGCAATTACTCTCGTTTACATTTATTATACGAAATATACAACCAGACTGTGATATGAACTTGTTAGAATATTGCATTATTGCTTATATGTTTTTATTATAAATATAGTCTGTTATTGCTTATTTAAAGTTAATTTGTTATCTTGGACACTGACATGTATTTTGAACATAAACCAGTGATTTTAGTTATCTCTGTAAACAGTTAAGTATTTAAATGTGATCGGCAAGAAGTGAGAGTATTTGTATAAAAGTAGGTGTCTCGCCAAAGAGGCGGCACGGGCACGCAGCCCACTTTCACATCGATAGACTATAAGCGGTTCAGTCCCGCTTCCTCCACAAAGCCGAAAGAGCCCCGTGGTTTTTACGGAATGTCGAAACCTATTCGAGCGTATATTAAAAAGGCGTCAACCCGATACTTCGCGAACGCATCTAGCCATGCGAATCCGCTAATCGTAGCCGCCGCCGACTACGAACCTAACCCCTCCCGCTACCGCCGCCCGCGACATGTTCTCACCGATCCTCCCGATGCTCTTACATCCCTTCTTTCCATTCCGGATACGGACGACGACGAAGTCGTAGATTCCCTAGCTCGCCGACCGGTGCGCTTAGTACACCCCTCCCCCCATAGTAACAGCCCAAGCCGAGGCCGTCCTCCTCCTCGAGGCGCCTCGAATTAGTTGCCCCTCTGGCTCGAGCGTAGTAGTTGCACGCTCGCCCTTAAGTCCGGTGAAGCCGTAAAGGCCTCGCGGCCAACAGCGTATGTCACTCAAACGCACACAAGAGGCGGCACTTGTCTCGTGACTGCGGTCAGAAACGGACACTCTGCTTGTTGTCGGTACAGTTTAAAAAGATAAGTATATCTAGAATTATTGTATTATCAAAATAAACCAATATTTAGTTGGATATATTAATAGTATTGCTCAAGTCCTATGATAGACATTGTAGTTATGCTCAATTGCTTCCCATAATAAGCTAAATGGGTACAAATAAATATTGATTGTATTACGATTTGTTTCATTTTAAGTAAATACAAATTAAACTTTAATCACTTATATATTATTCGTCTCGCAATACATTTTATTAACAATTTACATCAATATATTATTAGTATTCGTTTATATGTTTTTTTTATTTAATATTATATTCAGCCTCTCACAAATTCGTTTGATACCAAAGAATTAATGTTTTTAATATATTTTCCATTTAATGGTCTGGTAAGCGATCCCAATCGTGGTTAAATTAGGGCAAGCTACGACCAGAGTAATTTTTGAAATTGACCTTTATTAATCTGAACCGGACAGGTAAGAAGATCGATAAAACAGAGGACATTTCTTCACAGGCGCGACTATATCTTTTAACCCTATCATGATAACATAGAAAATAAGGATCCAATCCTCATTACTTAGGACATAATTTCCATACGAGTACAGTGGTAGTTAATACAGGTGCTGGTAAATTTTGTGGGTTTCAAGTATTTCAAATACAATATTGTAGTTATAGTTTTAACTTAAAACTTTAAACCATCTAGCAAAGAAAAATGAGTACATAAAGGCTTATTTCAGATAAGATGACCATATACCTAATGGTCTGCTGCTAGTGGAACCAAGTCAACAGTTACATTGTTCTTGCTTAGCGGCGCATATCGACTGAGGACATCGCCTATGCATACATTTTAGGCACTTAAACCCGCAGATGTTAAGTAAAATACGCTGTCTTTCCTGAAGAAACATGGCTTAGGAGAAGAAAAAGACAAGTTCATAAATTTATGAATATTCCACCTACCCCATAAGGTATACGTACTTTATAATGCGCAGCCGGCTTTGTACCCCGACCTGCCCGAGTGCGGGGCGGGCGCGTTTACACAGCACGCGTGCCCCGCAGCGAGGCATTTACATACGAGTTGTAACAACACTAGCACCTGAAAGGATTTATGTTTGCATAACTTCACGAGCCACCGACGAAAATGTACGCCAAAATGTGGCCCTAAAATGAAGAAGTCGATCCGTGGAAATGTATTTTTTCTGTAATATTTTTTAGAGGGATCTTCCTTATGGGGAAGATAAAGTCGTGAATTAGGGATACACTGATGGGGTTCAGCGGCTGCTCGCTGAGGCTGGGTGCCGAAGGCGAGGGGTGTGGCTACGTATTTTTGTCACATCGCACGTACTTTCATGACTAAACGATGAGCGAAAACAAGATACATGTCTTCCTCCAGGTGGAATTCGAATCCGCATTCGGCTTTGTTTATGTTAAACTATGTTACGGTGTATATGTTCATCATCGCTTGTGAACCCATGCAGTATATATAGTGGTGGTCGCTGATGTTTGGAACCCTGGGCTTGTAGCCAAGTGGAATTTCTACAGTCGTTTATGCTAGCGGATAACGAAATACATATTACAAGGATAAGTCACGTGGTCAGGACAAGACGCTATCGATTTCGGCATACCGACAATAAAAACAAAACGCTCGCCACTTGCTTATGCCCTCAGTACTGCTAACATCCACGTTCTACAAATATGATTTTGAATAGTCTACATAATTAGTAGGTCTAGTCCTACTGACTAGTTACTTAGTGCTCCTAAATTGTAATAGTCGTTAATTAACTGTTTCGGTAGGCAAGCATTTTAAACTCCTTGAAATTGCAATGCCCAGGTACGTGCAAAGCTTGCGTGTCTAATAAACCCGGCCCGCCATCCTCAATTCATGCCACTCGCTGTGAACTAACGCGCAGTTAAAGAGAATATAAGTTAGTTCAGTAATTAGAAAGCTCAAAGAGAACGTTGGGCGCGACGCGACTGATTTGCAACTAAATTGCCTGCGACGCGACCTCGTAAAAATGTATGCAAGAGAAGAGGTACTGTCTAATAAATACAATTTGAGGATAACTACGTAACAAGTTTCATGAGCGTGAAATGACCTCTATAGCAAAGTAGCTTCGCATCGCGGCTATAAGTTCCCCATGTCTGTCTATCTGTTATATCTGTCTCCATAAATGTGACGCACTCCGATTATTTAGCCCTCACCCATCCCTGTGACTGATCTATTTCTTCGACAGTTTAATTGCTTATTTGAAAAGATAGGTCGGACGAATTCAGCTAATAATATTATTATAATATAGAATAGCTGCGATAATGTAGCTCCATGGGTACACGGTGTATGGTCAAAGGTGCTCAAAACATGAAACAGGCGTTATAATTATGAATTGTACAACTTCTACTGTAAAGATACTAAACAGAAATAATAAAGGTCCTGTAGTTTCATCTATTTTGGTGGAATAGGTATCAAAAACTTGAAAGGAACCGCTTTTATTTCGGTGTATGACGACACAATTATAGATGATCGTCGATTGTATTGTTGGATACTATCGCCTGTTTCAGGTTATACTTACCTTTCCTTAACACCCTACGTAAGGATATTTGAAACGTGGTTAGCGCAGTAATCCCGTTAACAGGCGCGGGCACGACCGGCCCGGTAATTAAGAGCATATTAAACGGCTTAATGGTTTATTAACAGACTATTATTGTAAGGTACGTTTTGAGAGCATGAGATATACGATATTGTAATTTGAATAGGCAGCTAGCTTTGTGAAATTTAAGTCACTCATAGATAATTTGAATGTGATTTTCCCTTGTTTACGGACAACTGTAAGGAGAAATTAGTAGGATACAATGAATGACCATTTATCGATATAATGCATTAGTCATTTATTAACAATGTAGTGCCACTTGCGCCCGTTAATCCCATGTAGATGTTGCTTGTGCAGGGTTTCGGTGCAAGCAGTCCATAGTCAGTCAGTCAGTGCTTAAAAGATTTTTATCTATCTCTATCCTCATACATCTTACCTTCTTATCAAACAATGGGAATATAAACTACTTCTATCTAAATCTTTTACAGTCAGCCACGGGAGTGACAGTGCCTGTAGTGAGTCAGACGCAGATGCTGGCAGTGTCACTACGTGCATGTGAGAGAGATTAAAAGTGCGGCGCGAGTGAGCCGGCCGGCCTTGAAGCCGGGCCCAAGCCTTCCCGCGCGGGCCGCGGTCGATAGCTCGTTGCGCGACGCTGAACGCACCTCTCGCTGCCACGCAGCACCATGCCAACCACCCACAACCATACACTGCAATTAATACTTCAGCAACAAAAAAATAAAGTGCATTTTCCAATGAAAGGTTTATATCATTTGATCGTTTATTGCAGAATAATAAGCGACGCTTTTGTTTAGGGGAGATCTTTATCTGAACACACTCAAGTGTCGAACGTGCGGTTGTTAAGTGCGTTGATAAAATACTATTTTTTATTATCAAGCCGTTCTAGTCTCTGGAAATGTTATTATTAATGCGTTTTCTTTCATTAAACCACTTAAATGCAAGGAAATAATAATATTTTCCGCGATTATAGATTTCATAAAACATTGCTTATTTTCATTACATTGCTTTCATGTGTTTGCTCTTAAACACCTGACAGCCACATTCAAAAGAACGGTGTTACTAATAAACAAGTGTCACACGAAGTCAGTAGGAGCGGGGCGGCGGCGGCGGCGGCACGGGGAGCGGCGCGTTTCAATGCATATATTTATATGGAACTGGCTTCGAAGGCAGCGGCGCGGGGCGCGGGCGGCGAGCGGCGTACGAGCGGTGCGTACCATTGTAGCGGTGCCCGCGCGTCTGCATTCACGTAGAAATGCCCGCCGACGTGTTGGAGCAAATTATTACAATGACTTTTGATAGAACATGTAGGAATTTACATCTTCTTTTATCCACAATAAATCAAACTTTAGAAAGGAATTAGTATCAAAAAGATGTTGTCGTCGCTGTTTAGACATTTCGTTCGTGAACCAAGATACTCATTTCTCGTAACACTACAACGCTTTGCTATACTAAGATTACTTTTTATCGATAAGGCCGCCCTTTATGTAAATTTAAGTTCTTTTTTTTGTATTTTAATATCTATGTAATTGGTGCACAACAAAGAGTTATCTATCTATCTACGAGGCATGCCTTTTAAGTTTTGTCGTTTGAAGAAAAAAACACAACTAGAACCTTATAGTACTTTTTATTGTTTTTCAAAGTATTCACCACGTAGCTTAATCCATTTTTCCATTCACTCAAACCAGTTATTATAACATTTATTCCACTCTAAAGTGGGGGTGTTCAAAATGGCTGACTTGAAAGCGTCGACTGCTTCTTCACCGGACTGGAACCTTTGACCACGAAGACTTTTCTTAATTTTAGGAAATGTAAAGAAATCGTTAGGGCTTAGGTCAGGACTGTATGGAGGATGGTCAAGAAATTCTACTTTTTCCTGCTTCAAATACTCAATATCTTATCTGATGGAAAAGTCAAGAGTCTCCGTAACCGGCGAGCGTGTATGAGACGAACTATGAGAGTCGAGGAAGCCAGAGAGGTATGTAAGGAAAGAACCTGTTGGAACTCTGTACTCTCTGCCTACCCCGCAAGGGATCTGGCGTGAGGTTATAGATAGATAGATAGATAGAAATACTCAATTGTTTGACGAGCGCTGTGTGAGCTTGCGTTGTCGTGGTGCAGGATGATGCGTCGCTTTGAGTTAGATTTTCGAAGTTCGGCGATGACTTGTGGTAAACAAACTGTGGTATACCACTCTGCGTTAACCGTTCTACGATCTTCAAGTGTTTTTCCAACGAACGTGGCCACCATCTTCTTTGAAGTGCTTTGAGAACGAACAACTTTAGTCGGCTTTGGCTCGTCTTGAAAGACCCAGATTGTAGATTGTTGTTTGGAATCAGGATCGTAGGCATAGATCCAAGATTCGTCACCACTGATGATATCGTAGACGTGATTTGACTCTCCTCGGTTGAACCTTTGCAGAGTTTTCTTACACCATCTGACGCGGGCCGCCTTGTGATCGTCGGAAAGCAGATGCGGTATCCAACGGCAAACTAGCTTTCTACACCAAGCGCTTCATGCAAGATCTTCTGAATGGTTGTCCCTGAGATGCCTAATAGAGCCTCTATCTCTCGATACGTCACATGCATGACGATCTTCGAGAATTAGTTGTCTCACAGCAATGATGTTATATTCAGTGAAGGCGGATTTAGGGCGTCCTTCGCGAGATTTGTCACTAACACTAGTATGTCCACGCTGGAATTCTAAATACAAGCGTTCGACAGTCCGCAGACATGGGGCTTCATCACTGAACACAGATGTTAGCTCTTCGAAACACTGAAGCCGTGTCAGGCCTCTTCTAAAGTTGTAGAAAATTATTGCACGAACATTTTCCTTAGAAAGATTCATTTTCGTACGTAACCTGACAGATTCCAATCGACGCTGTGACTAAAAAATAGCATTAATCCCAATACTTTCAACTGTTTTGAGATTCAAAATTTAAACAAATTCGAATATAGAACAGTCAAAATTGCCAGGAAATATGGAAACGACAGAACTTAAAAGGCATGCCTAGTACGCCGCTCTAGCGCTGTGCGGTTTGCCCGCTGGCTTCGAGACCGGGTACAGCGTTGCCGCGCCGCCCCGCTCCCGCTGACTTCGTGTCCGAGGCCTTAGAGACACTGAGTCGATGGAAATGTCATATATTTGTTTATGAAAAATTCAAATAAAATTCGTTCATTAATAGGTACGTCGCGTGGACGAACATCCAGTTTGCACAAAATATAATCTCAATGAGTCAATGTAAAATAAAATATTCTCATTAGGTATGTTGTTTCGTTGAAATCAATGTACCTACTCTCTTTGACCCCTAATGTAGTTTAATAGCTGCCAATAACCCAAAAACAATTAAGCTGCACTAGGAACCAAACTGTACATCATGGCATTCAAGGCGAGTATTCGACCGCCTCTCCCTCCACTCCAGTCCGAACATACACCAGTACACATTGTAAAAGGCAGCGCAGCCCATGTTATGCGGACTTCCTTATCTACCGTCCCCGGTTGCATTCCGCGCGATCTAGACAAATAACTGCACCTCCGCCCCTGTACCACGGCAATCTTCCGGCAACAATCCCGGCTCATGCCTCTTCCATTACCCGTTCAGTAACCAACAACTGTACAAACCGTATAAGTTAGCCAACAATGTAGCGGCAAGTAAAGTTACGTCGTTTGTATCTGCAGATGTAGTAGTAGCGGGTATCTCGTCTGCAGTATTGCGAGGGGCACGTGACGTCACAGACACCACTCTTGGCACGAACTTTGCCTTCTCGGTTTCTACAAATACAATAAGTATAGAGATCTTAACCCAGATACGGATGACTTTTATTTTTAATCTGGATTATAGTTGTGTCCCGGGTAATATTACGTTTGCTTGTAGTTTATAAACGGGAATGGGTGTATTTACACTCTTTTGTTTTCAAACATTACGCGTTTTCTGTCTGGATAGCGCATATTTTTATCTTTACCATGATACAGCAAAAACCAAGTCACCGGTCTAAGCTTACATAATTTAGATTTACCTGCTTTTCTAGACCAAAAAGATTTGCCTTCCAATATAAAGCACGTTATTTTAGTGTGTGGCACTATGTTAACACAAGTGTTTTAATTATAAATCTTTTTATTACTAGAAAACAAATAAAATTTCTCCAAAGAACACAGTCACGGGACTACCAAATCAAATCAAATCAAAAGTTTTTTATTCATGTAGACCAAAAGGCACTTATGAATAGTCAAAAAGAGTAAATTATTAATTACTTAAGACTCTACCACCCGTTCGGAAAGTCATTCCTGTGGAGAAGAAGGGCAAGAAACTCCACGGTTCCTCTTTTTTAAAAATGAGGTTTACAATTCTTTTTGTATACATTGCATTTATGGAGTATGGGAGAACAATGCAGAACGAGCTAAATAGATGTGCTTAAGTATAGATTAATCATAAGTGTACTTAGATTCATGATATTGGTCAGTGTCTACATAGTCCTCTCATTTACAAAATAGAGATGTTGTAGAGGTATATAATAAAAAGCATAATAATAATAGTAAGAGAAAGTGTTACTATAAAATATGTAAAGAGCGCGTACAAAACAACTGGTCATAGCTCCAGTGTGATGCCGAACGAGACAAAATTCAACAGCATTATGGTACACGTTCAGACAAAGGGCAGGGGACGGACCAGTCCCCACCAGCAGCACCCGTTCACGAGTATGACCTGAGAAGCAGCCATCACTCTCCTCAACCATTTTAGAGGGAAAAGAATGACCCGCTCCACAGAGCCGCCACTAGCAAAGACATTTTAGTGAGCATGACCAATCCACGACCCTGTCGACATCGTTCGAGAATAATATTTAAAATCAATAAACGCTCGCTAGGCAGGACACGCTGCACTTAACATTATATTCTTCTAGATTTCAGTTTGTGTAAAGGCATTTTTATCATTCAAAAAATCATTTAGTGTATAATATCCTTTACTCATTAGTGAAGATTTAATACTTTTTAAATCTGTCAAGTGGCAACTCTAACATGGGCTTTGGTATCTTATTGAAGCAGGGAATACCGACTCCTACGAAGGAAGTAAATACTTTTTTAAGCCTAACAATTGGTAATACCAGTTTATGTTTATTTCTAGTATTTAATTTATGAACGTCACTCACTTTATTAAATAAATGGATATTCCTACGTATGTACACTATGTTGTCGTATATATACTGTGAAGCGACCGTGAGAATGTAGATCTCTTTAAAAAGTTCTCTGAGGGAAGCCCTAGGTCCAAGATTATAAATGGCACGGATAGCTCTTTTTTGCAGTATGAATACATTTTCCACGTCAGCAGCGTTACCCCACAGTAGGATACCATAAGACATAATGCTATGGAAGTAACTAAAATAAACTAGACGTGCTGTATCCACATCCGTAAGTTGCCGTACTTTCCACACTGCATAAGCAGCGGAGCTAAGTTTACCCGCAAGTGATGAGATATGGGCCCCCCATTGGAGTTTGGAGTCTAGGGTAATGCCTAGAAAGACAGTGGAGTTCACGAGGTCCAGCTTTGTGCCATTAATAAGAATATTCGTAGCATTAGCTTTTACATTGGGCATAGTAAATTTAATACACTTTGTCTTGAGTGAATTAAGCAATAGATTGTTTATTTCGAACCAATTTGATATCCGTGAAAGAGCACCATTCACATCGTCAAAATTAAGCTTAGCTCTGTCAACTTTGAAGATCAATGAGGTATCATCTGCGAATAGTACAATGTCACAGACATCACGGACAAAGTTCGGCAGGTCATTAATATATACTAAAAAGAGAAAGGGTCCTAAGATGGAGCCCTGTGGAACACCAATTGAAATATTAACTTCCTGAGACTTGACCCCGTTAATCTCAACACATTGAGACCTTTCACCTAAGTATGAAGCTAATAAATTAAGGGCAGTGTTTTTAATACCGAAATGCCTTAGCTTTTTAATAAGGGTTGCATGCTCAACACAGTCGAATGCCTTAGAGAGATCACAGAATACACCAATTGCATTCTGCGATGCCTCCCAGGCACCGTAAATTTGCTGAAGCAGACCTACTCCCGCGTCTGTGGTTGAACGTCCCTTAGTAAAACCATATTGATCACCGTGTAACAGCTTATTCTCATTAAAGTGGTTAAGCAATTGATTGAGTAGGATCTTTTCATAAATTTTACTCAAGGCCGGCAAGATGGAAATCGGTCTAAAATTGGAAGGCTCGCTTTTTATCCCTGATTTAAAAATCGGTACAACTTTACTAAGTTTCATTAAGTCGGGGAACCTACCCTTCTCTACGACAACATGACAAGTGCAAGAGCCATAATATTTTGAACAAAAAGGACTTCCTTTAAGTTCCTACATGGTTTGTACTTACAAACCATGTAGGAACTTAAAGATTTTTAAATTGGTACCGTGTCCACAACAAGTGTTAAGTCCTTACGCTTTGCGTTAAACATGACAAAACACATTGAAGTACACTAAATTGGATAGAGCGGCACGTACCGTCTGTTAAGAAATAATACACCATACTATTACTTAGATTTTTGTCATATTTCCTACTATCTTATTAAAAAAAGTTCAACTTTAATAAATTTCACTGGAGCGATAAATATGACTCCTATTGCAGTATAAAGTGTTGCATTAATTCAACTATGCAAAACTGGCAGCAACAACCCTAAATGCAATCATATGTATCGCTGATTTTATTGCGCTAAAAGTGGAGATGAGCTCAATCCCCGGCGCAAGCGTAGGGTGGCGCCACGGATTGCTACCGTGTGTACTACATCGTGTGTGTACGCACTTCACGGGGGAATTAACTGTGTAATTTTATACATAGTTATACGTAATATTGATCATCGAACACAACACGCAAACGCTATTGTGTTCGCACTAACTGAACACGGTTTAAATTTACAGCCACATGTAAACGGATTTTTAGTTTCATTCGCTGAGTTGCCCGGCTCATTCATTCGCTAGCTTTTTTGTCATTACCTACACGCTTTTACGCTTTAACTTCTCCATTACACCATAAAATACAAATATAGCCATCGCTTGAACGTTTACCTCGATCTTCTGAATACAACATGAAGTATCGCGGCCGGGAACAAATCGTCTCCCCTTCCTCCCCCCGCCGGCAGGTGCGTGTATTGTATAATGAAGCGGTGTACAAACAGCGGTGTTTGCTCGGCACTCATTTGCACCACCACTCCCGCACAACGAGCGCCAGATGAAGGGTTTGTTACTTAAACAAACCGAGGAAATTAGCCGCAATATTGAAGGTACCTACTTTATATCTTTTGACTGAGATGTTTGCCGAGAGCTGCCGGCGAACATACGTACAGATATTGTTCGTACAATCAACGGTGAATTTGGTCTCATTTCGCCGAATGATCGTTTGACGGAACGATTTTTCTTATCGGCAGTTTGGCGACGATGTAATTTGGATGTATTGTATCAGTTGATCCAGGTTGACCGACCAACTATTGAAGCAATATCATGTTTAATTAATTGTTTGAAATAGTCAAATGCGCAGCTTTTACTGGTAAACATTTATGATGGTGAACTGTCTGTTCCTGCACTACTACACGAACTTGATCATAATAAACTCGTCGGACAAATTTAAGTACGAAAGGTAAATAAGCAATTAGTACGTTTGAATATCTTGTAATTTTGGACTTGTGTCTACTAATGCATCTGGGTAAGATGGCTGCTAAGATCTTTAATACGTTGCATTAAGCAATTTAATAGGATAATGAAAAAACGGGTAGGCACCCTGTGTTGACAAATCTCAAGTTATTTTTATGCGTTATAAATAAAATAAAATAACATCAATTATTACAAGTTTATTGTGCATAAAGGGAAAGTTTATTGTGATAAGTGTTCTGAAATAAAGTGCATCAAATATACGAGACTTTTTGGTGAAAAAACAATAAATATATGTCTCAGTTTGCTTACATTTTGCAATCCTACCCGCTTGATATATAAAGTGAACTTAAAAATAAACATCTGGCCACTTTAAAAATGATTTACATTTATTTTGCGGTCTAACTTACATCGTTAACCAAACATAAATAGTGGCGTTCTAGTTCAAGTGTTACACAACTGATAACATTAGTTAAGATTTTGTATACAACTAGGGCCATCTATTGGCGGGTAGCGAGACTTCATTAAAAAACAAGTAAAGTTCTTTATTGCAAAAATGGTTAGCAAATGTGGAGCTTGTGGCAAGTTTACATCAGCAGCGGAAAGCGTTAAATGTGGTAAATGCCCCGGTACATTTCATCGTGCTTGCGTAACTGTAAGTGCCGCTACTAAGCTGAGCGTCGGTTGGCTTTGCCCTGGGTGCAAAATACAGACCCAGCAGCCCAGAGGAGACAACTCATCAACCCCTGTTAAGGGTATGGAAACATTGGTTGATCAGAAATCGCCGCCTGAACATCCCTCTCCTTCTCCGGGCTCTAGTCATCAGAATGCATCCACGCCACAGGAGTACAGTGTGTGTCTTATACAAGAGATACAAGCCCTTCGCGAGGAAATGCGTTCTATGCGAGGTGAGCTGAAACAAGAGATCAGGGAGACACGTTCAGAAATAGCCGAGTTCAGATCTGGCCTAAAAGCGTGTACCGATCGGATAGACAAGCTTGAAGCTCGATTATCTGACTTCGAGACCAAGGCAGACAAAATTCTCGTCGAAGGCGTCGTTGATGACCTCAGGACCCAATTGAATGAGCGAGATCAAGAACTGCTTCTCAACGATCTTGACATCGCGGGTATTCCCGAATGCAAGGAGGAATCAACGCTACATCTAGTCAAGGTGTTAGCTACTAAGCTCGGGGTAGACCTGGACGACCGTGACTTGGTACACGCGGAGCGGGTCGGGCCCAGTCGCCGGAACCTGATTGACGGAGCGCCGCCCTCCACCCGACCGCGCAGCATCGCCGTGCGGCTGGCGCGCCGAGCGCCGCGAGACCAGCTGTTGCGCGCTGCGCGCGTTCGCCGCGTTATTACCAGCGCCGACCTCGAGGTGCAGGGCGTGCCGCCAGGCCGCGTGTATGTAAACGAGCGACTCACGCGCACCAATAGGCATTTATTTTACCGGGCGCGGGAAGAGGGTCGCAGCCGGCATTGGAAATATGTTTGGACGAGGAACGGCACCGTGTTTATTCGTAAGGATGAGGGCAAACCTGCAGAGCGATTAAGATCCGAAAAGGACATTACTAGGTTTTTTGGCATAAACAATGTTATGTAATAACGCATATATGTTTACATGTTTTCCGTCCCGTGTATTCTGTGGTACTAATTATTTCATATCTTTTGTTTTATTTTCTTAAGCTTTCTGTCTGCCTCGGTGTGAACTGGGTCGAAAGAACTAAGATTTCCACATGCCTCAGTTTTCAGAGATATAGATTTATTGTTTACCACTCTCATGATCACCTGAATGCTCGCACCGCGCGTTTTCTTAAAATAAAATTCTTAGTGTTACTATATGTTCTACTTACAGCAATATTCATTTTCAAATTTAATGTATTGTATATAATGAACCAAATATTTCTGAATAATCATATTTTATTATATCGTATTATTTTACGCATGCACAACAGTGAATTCCTAATAATCCCGGTCACTATTCATTTAAAGTGCGCTAATATATTTTTGTATTGTTACGCAATCGTTAATAACAAATGATACCTAAAGACCTTTTCAAAGTTGGTCTATACAATTCGGGATCATTAGGGACACATCAAGACTCTTTCCTTGAGGCAATGGTAATTTTTGATGTTGACATCATGGCAATTAATGAGACCTGGCTGAGAGCCGGCGAGGAGAACCGAGCGCCGGTTGTACCTGGATATCGGCTGAGGCATATCCCGCGCCCAGTGGAGGTGCGAGGCGGACGCGGGGGTGGGGTAGGCTTCTACGTCAAGCGCGGCGTCAACGTGCGCACCTACACACACCCTGTCGATCCTCGCCGCACTGCCGTGGAGCAAATGTGGTTAACACTCACTATCAACGGAAAAAAGCTGGCAATAGGGACTGCATATCGCCCGCCATGGCTCGATGTAGACCTGTTTTTAGATGCCTTATCTGATAGCATAAATGCGTTATCCGCCTGCGACGGTATACTTGTTTTAGGAGATTTTAATATTAATTTCCTTAATCAAAATAACGGCAGTACAAAAAAACTAATTACTTTACTCGACTGCCTCAGCTTATCTCAAATGGTAACCACGCCAACTCATTTTACAGAAACGTCTGAGACACTAATTGATCTCATTATTACGGACCTAAGAGTGCGTAATATCTCTGTAGAGGCTGCAGGGACAATTTGTGGGCACGCTTTTGTTTTGTGCGAGCTAAACATTAAGCAAGAAAAAAATGCCCCACAGACAATAACCTATCGCCCCATTAAAGACATTGACATTGCCGTATTTACTGAAGAAATCAGCAAAATAAGATGGGATCTGATCGCTGAATTAGGGAGCGTAAACGACATGGTGAACTGCTTTAATTACACTGTTCTTTCAGTATTTGACCGCCACGCTCCGCTAAAAACTTGTAAAATAAAAGACCGTACATATCCATGGTTTACGGACAATGTTAAGCTTATGCTACGTCTAAGGAAAGAAGCGCTAGAAAGTTACAGAAAAACAAAATCAGCAGAAAAAAAATTTACTACAAGAGCTTAAATTCCCTAGTAAATAAGGCTATTTATTCTGAAAAAACTGCATACTTTAAGTACAATATTAACAATAAAATTAAAGACCCTAAAAACCTTTGGAAAAACCTAAAATCTAACATTGTGCCTTCCAAAAAAAATGATTTAGAAATGCCACTACATCTCAGTGACGTGGAAAAAATTAACACACATTTTCTAAATGTGCCGGGAACTTCGGAGGTCAACATCTCACTTCTCACTTTCTATGAATTTCATAACGTCGGCGAAGAAACGTTTAATTTAAATACCGTGACTTCTGACAACATAATTAACGTCCTAAAAAAATTAAAGTCGAACGCCGAGGGTGTCGACCAACTGAATTTGACCATGCTGCTTATGACTTGTCCTCACTCGCTGGCAGCAATAACGGCCATGGTTAATACGTCCATCACCACCTCAATATTCCCTGACGCATGGAAAACGGCTATAGTGCGCCCGTTGCCGAAAAAGTCTAACCCATTGGAAGTGAAAGACCTGCGACCAATAAGTATTCTGCCATGTATATCTAAAGTGCTCGAGAAGGTAGTCTGTCAGCAATTAAGTAGTTTTCTTGAGAAAAACAACATTCTACCTGCATTCCAATCTGGCTTTAGAAAATGTCGTAGTACCGCCACAGCATTGCTAGATGTGTCAGACAACATTCTATATGCTCAGGATAAGGGTATGTGTACACTACTCGTGCTGCTAGACTTCTCTAGGGCATTTGACGCAATAAACACGACTCTAATGTTATCGAAACTCAGATACTACGGATTTGACTCGGCCACAATTAACTGGTTCCATAGCTACCTCAGCAACCGTTTTCAATACGTTGAACTGAGAACGGGTGGTGCCCCTATACGGCGTTCAACGCCCATGAGAGTGCTCAGGGGCGTTCCCCAGGGTTCCATTCTGGGCCCCGTGCTATTTACACTTTATACGGCTGATATTCAAAACTGCATTAAAAATTGCAACTATCATATATACGCGGACGACTTACAAATCTATATATCTTTCCGGCCAGGTGACAAAGAAATAGCAACTAAAAGAATAAACGAAGATCTCGCTGAGATCGCAGCTTGGTCTGAAAGAAATAGTCTCGTCCTTAATCCAACCAAGACAAAGTACATGCTACTTGGAACTAAACAGCAGCTGGTCAACCTGTCCTCTCCCATTGAAATACGTCTATTGGGTGAGACTATTGAACGCTCGGACGAGACTCGAAATCTGGGCTTGTGTATGGACGCCTCCTTACGTTTCGAAAGACATATAGGTGAGTGTGTGCGTAACTGCTTCTACAGACTGAGGCTCCTATATAAAATAAGACCTTACTTATCGGAAGAACTACGGACACAACTCGTTGAGTCACTTGTTTTGTCAAAACTCAACTACGCGGACACGGTGTATGGGCCAAGGCTACTTGCGCGTACAGAACGGTTGATCCAGCGGGTTCAAAACGCATGTGTAAGGTTCTGTTTCGCCGTGCCACCGAGAAGCCACATAACTCCATTTTTAAACAAACATTATTGCCTGAAAATGAAGTCTCGACGCAAGCTACATCTGGCATGTCTGCTCTTTGGTGTTCTTAAGTACAAAACTCCGGAATACCTTTACGAGAAGCTTACTTGGGTGGCAGCACGAAGGGACTGCGCCCGCAGACAATGTTCTCAACAACTATCAACTGAAAAGCATTGCTCAGCGGCGTTCCGGGGCAGTTTCAGATATGCAGCCACGAAATGCTGGAATAACCTGCCGCCGCCGATCAGAAATCTGCAATCAATAAACGTATTTAAAGTTAGACTCAAAAAGCACATGGTCGAGTTGCAGAGGGAATATAATAATATTAATCAAGATTTGTCTATAATATGATAATAATACATTTAATAAATAAAAAATAAATACCCCAATATGTCCATATCCACTATCTCTGCAACACAGTACATTTTATCCAGTCTAGTCAGTCCCAAAGCGCCTATCCGCCCGAACAGTAGGAACCTGGGAGTAGAATGTAGTCGGTCACATCAACCATCGTGATATATGCATGTCTTTATAGGCATAAACACGTGCTTCCGTGGATAGACATAGGCGGTGGTATGTATGTATGTATGTTGGTGTATGTGTATGTATATGTATATATGTGTATGTGTGTGTGTGTGTGTGTATATATATATATATATATATATGTGTGTGTATATATATATATATATATATATATATATATATATATATATATATATATATATATATATATATATATATATATATATATATATATATGTATATATATGTATATATATGTGTATGTGTGGACATGTATGTGTGTGCGGCTTGTGTCGTGATTGATGCAGGATTGTTGTATCTTAAAGCGAAACATTAAACTTTGAGACCATGTTAAGTAGGAAAAAGGTAATATATAATTCTCCATCAACTTACCTCATGGGTCTTGTTCCACTTACTCACGGGTTATTTAATCCATCCGTCATATTCTTATAGTACTCAATAACTTTACTGCTTGTCAATGCATATGAATTGTACCTAAAACTATTTATATATTACTAGTATATTACAAATTTATACATTCTTATTAACTACTTATGAAATTATTACTAATTATTCCAGTATACAACTACTAACCTCCCAAATACCCAACCAAATAGCTAATATTTGGTCCATCCCAAGGCTGGTCAATGGCGGCGCTTCCATTGCGCAATAGTTTCATGGTACATTTCCTATTCCACTTCGTTCTTGTAATCCAACTCACTGATTAGTCACAATTATATTCTTCCTATGTGACATAACAATAAACGTACTACTAAGATATGACACAATAAACAAGTTTTTCGGCATTCACTTGAAATTGCCAATTTATCGAAAAGTGTAAGTGTCATATTTTAAGCACCCAGCAAGACTGCGCACCGGCGTCACAGCCCGCGCCTGCGAGTGCTGTGAGCGATAAACATGCGCCGGAATAATCTCTGCCCGGAATGCCGCTCGCCAGGAACCGGTTTCTTGGGATTTAAACGCCTCCCTCTCACTTAACGCAACAGTATCTTTTTTATTAATAACCGAATGAAATATATTATTAATAATAAATGAATACATTGTAAATGTTCTTTAATTTGTTTTTTTTTTTCTTTATTATTTATTTATTTATTCTAATAATAATGTAAAAATATTTGTTAATGTTATTATTTATATTATTACTTATATTGTACTTTATTTCTTCTTCCGTCTTTCTCTATTTATTGAAAATGCGATATTTATTAAGGGTATACATAGCATGTGCGATTAAGTCACCATTCAGGGTAGCCATGTTTACGTAAAAACCACTTGAAGAAGGGTTTGGCTGAAAATCAGCGTTGGAGGAGACCCCAATCCCTCTCCAACACATGCTGAGCCAAACACCTTTCGGCACAGCTCAAACAGTAGTAAACAATACATAAAATAGTACCTTATTGTATTTTATTCATTGTCTGTTTGTTTTTGTTCTTTTTTTTTTTAACCGCTTTATCTATGTTGTGCTGAATAAACATTTTTCATTTCATTTCATTTCATTTCATTTTTCATTTCATTTCATTTCATTTCATTTCATTTCATTTCATAATGATACAGCCTCGTTAAACATGCGATGAAATGACATCTCCAATTTCAAAGTGATGCATCGAAGAGTGCGGGCAGGCGCCACGGCAATAGCCTAACCGTGGAATTAATTAATTTCATGTAATTACAGTATTAATTGCAAACGTCGTACAAACAGTTTATTTATTTATTTAGTTTATTCTCAACAATACACTATTCTTACAGGTAATAACCTAATGCAATAGCGTAGCACAGTCACTAAATACTAATACAATATCTACGTACAACCTACGTACAATCTTCTTAGATAATACCAAATATGAGGCTTTTGTGAATTCGCTCAGCGAGCACGTAAACAGATCAATTAATCCCGCAACCACGTTAAGCGTCCGCAGCGCCCGCACAAGCGACGTCCGCTGCAGCAGGTTGGTGCGCGCGCGCGGCACCAGCAGCAGTGGCGGTCGCCGCCGCCGACCCATGTACTTATCAGGAACACAAAGCCTAACCTCCTGTAAAACTGCTGGGTTTTGTACTCTGCCAAGAAGGACTTTAAATAGGTAGATAGCTAGGGCTACTTCCCGTCTAGCTTCTAGTTTCATATAGCCTACCATACCCAGAACAAATACAGTTGGATACAACAGCGGATATCCTGGATAAACCCCATACTGTTTTAAATATAGGAACCTTATAAATTTATTCTGAATACGCTCTTACATCAGTCTGTATTTGGCCTCATATGGAGAGTCATAAAATGCATCAAGTTTCCCGTTGTTCCCTGTTCCGGTCGAAATCCGTGCTGCGCGTCAGACAACTACTTATCCGTACATAAAGGCAGCTATGAATCGTCGCTTCGAAAACTTAAGCCGGAGTGCATAGGACAGCTACAGGTCGGTAATCACTGGGCTCCGAACCACCACCTCCTTTAGGTACGGGCACGACTCGGGTGAGTTTCCAGCTATCGGGAAATGTCACGGTCTTTAAACAAAGGTTGAATAAATGTAGCAACGGATCGACCAATACCTCGCAACAATCCCGGAAGACGTACGCCGGTATACCGTCGGGCCCCATTGAACGCTTAGGCGGCAGGCAGGCGAGCGCACGCCGCACGTCAGCGCGGCGCAGCGGCGCGAGGCGCGCCCGCGCGCCCGCCACGGCGCCGCCGCCGCGCTCGCCGCCGCTACGCTCAGCGCAGCCGGCTCCAGGTTAAATACAGAGTGAAAGAACTGCGCGAACTCAGTTGCGCATTCCGGTTCCGACAAAACTCGAACATTTTTTTATTAATCCTTTCCATCTCAAGTAGTCCCAAAACGCACGCGGTTCCGGTGCCAGGTGACTTTGCACGCGGTCGCAGTACTGATCGTGCGCCCTTGCAGTCTCAGCTTTAACTCTTGCCCTCATACGACCGAACGCGTAATAATCGCAACTCAATCTACTGGATTTATATTTTTTGTGTAATTCGTGTTTGAGTTTAATATCTCTAATGATGTCAGGCGTATACCATACAGGGTAGGTATACCTTATAATTTTTGAACTAATCCGTTTAGAGGAACACAGGCGTCAAAAGCCTCAAAGATTTTGTCATAGAATAACTTGAATACTACGTCAGGATCTTTTAAACAATACAATTCACTCCAATCTATATTAGACAGCAAAAAATATAAGTGGTTAAAATCAGCTTTATTAAGATTCCATTGTTTACGTGTTGTGTGAGGGCGGTGAGAGTGTGGTGTATGTACGGGGCGCGCAAACTGAAGCGGTTGCGGCGCGCCAATCTCAACGCTGACGGCAAACGGTGGATGGTAGGCGTCCACGGGCTGCAGCGCCTCGTCCGCTGCGCTCACGGAGACACCGCTGCGCGCGCTCAACACGAGATCCAACTGTCTACTGTTACAGTTAGGCACCTTACTATACTGAACGAATTCACCGAAAGCCACAAAATATTCATAGTAATTACAAACTTTAATACTGCACGAAAAAATATTAAAATCACCTAATTTAACTAAATTATTTCTATACTTAATACATATTTTCTATAATAAATTAAACATTAACATATACTCGTTTTCATCAGTATGTGGCGGAATATACACTGTGCAACATGTAAATAAAAACCGATTTAGCGTGTAAACTACTATTTCAACATCAGCTGGCATCGTCACTCCTCGCAGCTCGAACCGCGGTGAGGCCAATAAAAGTACCCTGCCCTGCTTACATCCATCCGCTCGCACACCACATTACTTGGTACCCGGGCAGCACAAATTCCGCGTTTTGAATAGCTTCATTTAACCCACTCTCGGTGATAGCGAATATATCCGAACCGGATGACTATAGTAAGGAAGAGAACTGTATAGTCTTAGTTCGAAGTTCTCTGACGTTTTGATATAAAATGTTGACGTTTCTACTGGGTTTATGATTGGGTTGGTGTATTTGTGCGACGAAACCAAATCCATTCACTCTACATTCAGGTGCCATACCTTTGGGTCATAAAGCTTCTCAAAATTACTTTCTGTAACATCAATCCTAAACGAGGCGTAGTTCCGTTCAGTTTTAGGTTTCAATTATTCTATGATAATTTCAGATTCGTTTCCAACAATATTTCTTATACATATACTCCATTAAATTGTCTTCCGTCGTGCATGTATCCAATCTCCATACATTCAGCCATGCGTTCAGCTACTTTCAGGGATACAGTTGACGTATTACCCCCTCTTTTTATAAGGTTCATCTTCTTATTGTTTTTAATTACCGTCCAAGTGTTACAATTAGTCTTATTATAATCTGAGTGACCCGCTGCTTCCCTAGCCACCGCCGCGTAGCTCAGGTGCTTGTGCTTGCAGCTGCGACTTATTATTAATATCGCGCTCACTGTTTCCGATATTATCGGCCGATGGCGATGCCCTGGTATTAGTTGACACTGGCACAGTGGTAAAAAGTTGGCGTTGATTTTCTGTGATGAAGCTGGAGTTGCTGTTGTTACTACCATCCACCTTTCTAATTTTTTGTTTCTCCATTTTTAGGAATTTGACTACTTGCTCAAAGTTAATACATTTCTCATTAGCTTCCTTTAATTCTTGTCTTAGTTTAGTATTTTCTGATGCTAAGACGGTTACAGTAGCTTTAATCTCTTCAATAATTTTAGATTGAATGTCACTTAATTTTGCCATTATTATGCTATTAACGTTTTCCATGATACCTGACATAATAACTTTTTCCTCACACGACAATAGTCCGGTATTTTTAGAAGCACCAACCTCGAAAGATTGGTCATATTCGTCCCTGTCCGTCATGCGTACATCCCGCACGGGGAGTGCCCCGAAGGCCCCCCTGCAACAACATCAGCAGGGGGGCCTTCAGGTTTGCGGACGCAAGGGGCGGAGCCCTGAGCGTCCTTCACGAGCAACCCCGACGAGGACGGCGGCGTGGTGTGTCCCACATCGCCGTGAGCACCGCGTCTGTGTGGGAGGGAGCGTGTCATCAAGTCTCCCTCCTGGGCTCGTCAGAGCGCGGCACAAGAGGGGCACCGGTGCGTTCCATACGGAGATCCCGGAGCTCCTCCAAAGTGCTGATGTCGGCCACCCTGGGGTTTTTAGTCGGTAGGAATCCGACACGCCCCGCGAGCTTCCCCCGAGGCTCGCGGAAGTCCTATGCAGGATTTTCCACAGGTAAAAAAAAAGGCATCACACTTAAAAGTACGCTGTATTTGTACTTTTGCCTGCTTGAACTCAGCTGAGGTAATGTTAAGGTGTGTAAGTGACATCCTGTCTTGCATCCATTGCATTTAACCACATCCCCTGCATCAATTTTTTTTCAGCAAATAGCACAGTTTATTTTGAATTTAATCTAGCGTAACCGCAGCAGTTGTAAATAACACACACTTGAGGTTCTGTTTGTACAGTACATCGTAATAACGATAACCAGCCACGGTTATATAAGGATACAACAATTTAATCCCGTTCACGACTTATTATTTACTTATTTACTAGCCAAGAATAAGATTTTTGCCTATATCTTTTTTATTTCCTGAATCAACTACAAGTATTTTCAAAATCCAACAGCAGCACTAGCCTTTATTTTTCATGAATGTGTCTTGACAATAGGAATGTCGCGGTAGGGAACACGAGCTCACTGTCATGATCGTTTATAATTTTGCATAAATTATACAACACCGACAAAATGTGATCTGACTGCTTGATGCAATCAAGCGTGATGGCTTTATTTGTATAATAAAAATATACGAGCAAAAATACAACAAGCAACAACTTGCCAACAGTGAAACAATGCATAGTGATCTAACTTGCAACGACGCGCGACGTGCCGCTTGTAGCAGCGTGTTTACAAGCCGTTTCTACTCAGTTAACTACTCACCAGAGTTCCTTCGGAGCCTGGTCGAATTCATCGCCTCGAAGACCCCGGAGCTCATCCGGCAATTCGAGGCGACGTACTCCCCCGCTCCGCCGGACGCGTCGTCGGTCGGGTGTCCCGAAACGACAGACTACTACGCGGCCCCCTCTCCTCCCGCGTACCCCGCAAGCGGCGATCGGACGCCGCTATGTGCGACCCCCTTCGTCGCGCCGGTAACTCTTGTTACCGCGTCCCTCGCGCACCACCTGACCTCCGTTAACCGCCCCGTCTCTGCGTGCGGGTCCGAGCCTCACTCGGACTCCGATATGGAGGTCGAGCTAGCATCGGCCCGCCGTGCAGCCCCCCCCCCTCCCCCCGTCATCTTCATCGGATGACGACTTCATTCCCGTCTTAAACGGGAAAAAGCGCGCACGCAAGCCGTGCGTCCCCAAAATCCCAACCAAAAATCCAGAGAGCCGGAAGCGACGTCACCTGCCCCGGCCCTGGCACCCTTGCGCCCCAGCCTTCTCCTAACGCGGCTCCGATGATTACCCCCTCTCCGCGCCCCGCGCGTCCAACCATCTCTCCCCTGCCCCTGGTCATCCATGACAAGAGCGCCTGGGACCGTATCTCTAAGGCGATCTATAATCGCCACATCAATTATACTCATGCGCGATCCACCGCGCAAGGGATAGCGGTAAAGGTGGCATCCTTGGACGACCACCGCCGTCTGTCCCACTTCCTCCGCGCCGAGAAAATCGGCTATCATACTTATGCCCTTGAGGGGGAGAGAGAGCTCAGGGTGGTCATTCGTGGCCTCCCCAAGGAGCTGGACACCTCCGTAATCAAGAAGGACCTCCTAGCCTTCCTAACCTTCCGGTGCACCAGGTGCACCGGAAGGATTGATATAAAAACCGTACGCCACATCTCTGGCCTCTCCGTGGAGGCCACAAACGTGGCACACCCGGGCAGTGCCACAACTGTCAGCTGTACGGACACTCTGCTCGTTACTGCCAAGCGCGCCCTCGATGCGTCAAATGTGTCGGGGACCACGCAACCTCGCAATACTCCCGCTCGAGGGAGACGGTGACCGAACCGCCCAGCTGCGTCCTCTGCGGGACTAAGGGACACACTGCGAACTATCGCGGTTGCTCCAAAGCCCCAAAGGAGAAGCGCCGGATAAGGCGCGGTCGACGCCACCCTCGTGCAGCCGCTTGCCCCCCAGCGCCTTCAGCGCAATACCCTCCCGCGCCTTCAGCGTACCCTCACACAGCGCCCTCAGCGCCCCTCCCCCCAGCGACTTCAGCCCCCCGCGCTCCCGCGCCCCAGGCGCTAACGTATTCGCCTCCGCTTAGGCCGACACTCGGCGCCACCGCGTGGGCGAAGCCGCCCCCTTACACCGCGGCCCCTCGCCCACCTGTGAGCCCTGCACATCTGCCCAAACCCACGTCGGTGGTTGCGCCTCCTCCGCCAGCCGACACCGTCGCGGACTATATTATGCTGGATAAGATGTATGGCGCGGTATACGTCAACAGGATTCGCCAGCTGGCCCAAAGGCTCCGCGCCGCTACTAGCTGGAAGGAGCAATTCATCCTTCTAATAACATGCATGAACGTTTACGACGTCATGGCCTCCCTTAAAACCCGTCGCCCCTACAATCCATAATGGATTTAAGACCTTCCCGCCTTAAGCTCCATAGCCTATCCCTGGCGTTCTTTAACGCCGACGGCCTCCGCTCCCAACATGACCAAGTTAGTGATTTCCTCCAGGATCATCAACTGGACATCCTTCTGGTGCAGGAAACCTTCCTCAAGCCCGCCCATCGCGATCCTAGGATCGCAAACTACAACCTCGTGCGTAATGATAGAATCGGCTCCTGTGGAGGCGGTACTCTAATTTACTACAGGAGGCCCCTGCACTGTATTCCTCTAGACCCCCCTGCACTCACTAACATTGAAGCCTCGGTCTGTCGTATTTCTCTCACTAGGCATTAATCCATTGTGATTGCCTCCGTCTATATTTCTCCCACGAAACTTGTCATCAGGAGTGATTTCGAAGCACTCTGTATTCTAGGAAGCGCCGTCATTCTGGTGGGTGAGTTCAATTGCAAGCACGTGGCTTGGAATTGCCTCACCACTTCCCCCAACGGTAGGAGCCTTGACGCCTTGGTCGACCAGCTCGACTTTGACGTCATCGCGCCTATACACCCCACTCACTATCCGGAAAACATCGACCACCGTCCTGATGTCCTGGTCATGGCGCTTCTGAAGGGTCTTACGGTTGCGCTCCTTGGAGATAGTCCATGAGCTGGGCTCTGAACACAGACCTGTAGTCATGCGACTTGGTCCTCGGTCCACCCCCCAGCCGCTCAAGAAGACGGTGGTGGCTTGGCATGCGCTGAGTACAACCCTAGTGGATGCCGACCCACCCCCCATTCCTTTCAGCTCAAACTCCACCCCATACCCTCAAGATACGGATCAGGCTATAAATGTCTTCACCGCCCATATCCAATCAGCTGTCAGTCGGTCGTCAAAGCAAGTCGAGGATCTCAACCGCTTTAGACTGCCAGACGATGTTAGGGAACTTATTCGCGCTAAAAATGCCTCAGTCCGAGCGTACGATTCCTACTCCACCGAATCCAACCGGGCCCGGATGCGTGCCTTACAACGTGATGTAAAGCGTCGTGTCGAGGAGTCCGGGATGATCGCTGGAGTGATTTCTTAGAGGGCCTCACGCCATCGCATCTGGTTTACTGGAAGCTGGCGCGTACCCTTAAATCCGACTCCATGTCCGATTTGCTCCCGCTGACCCGCCCCACAGGCGCAACCCTAGCCTTCGATGACGACGAAAAGGCCAAGCTTCTCGCCGAAACCCTCGAGAGCCAGTGCACTCCCAGCTCTCTTCCCTTTGACTCGGCTCATGTCGATTCGATCGACAGGGAAGTCGAGTGCAGGGCGTCCCCCCCCCCCGCCACCGATTCCTTACCCCTATTACTCAGACCGAGGTCGAGGACCTGATTAAAGGTCTTAAACCGAAAAAGGCCCCCGCGTACTCAAATGCTTACCCGCCCAACTCATCTGCCTCTAAGTGGCCATCCTTAATACCGCCATGACGAACTGCACCTTCCAGTCCAAAACCCAAACCCGAATGCCCTTTTCTTCAATTTCGCGAAAGCGTTCGACAAAGTCTGTCACAACGGCTTGATCTACAAGCTTTACCAAATTGGTGTGCCAGTGGTCTTACGAGACTTCTTGTCGAATCGTGCCTTTCGGTATCGCGTCGAAATGACGCGCTCTACCCCCCACTCCATACATGCGGGTGTCCCACAAGGCTCAGCTCTCTCTACCCTCCTATTCAGCCTTTACACGAACGATATTCTACGTTCGAGTAAGGTGCATCTAACCCTATTCGCAGATGATACCGCTCTCTATGTGTCGCATAGGAATAATGGTTTCATTACCAGAAACCTTCAGGCAGCCGCCAATACTCTAGGGAATTGGTTCAGGAAGTGGCGTATTGAGGTGAACCCGGACAAGAGCGCTGCGGTGTTTTTCTCCAGAGATGCCACCCCGCGCCACTCTCTGCGCCACCCCAGAAGTAATCTCGGTCAAGTGACCATGTTCGACCTACCTATTCCCTGGGTCAAACAATATCTAGGGGTCTCCCTAAACAATACCATGGCCTTCGGACCGCACATCAAGCGAGTCCGTAACTGAGCAACGTTTGTCCTCGGTCGTCTTTACCCGATGATATGCAAGCGGTGTAAAATGTCCCTTGGGAATAAGGTAACACTTTATAAACTTGTATATGGCCCATCATGACGTACGCTTGTGAGGTATTCGGGCACGCCGCCCGCTCTCACATCGATAGACTCCAAACGGTTCAATCCCGTTTCCTCCACAAAGCCGTCAGAGCCCCGTGGTTCATACGGAATGTCGATCTCCATTCCGATCTCGGTCTCGAACCTACTCGCGCCTTTATTAAAAAGGCGACAAGCCGATATTTTGCGTACGCGTCCAATCATAGTAATCCGCTAATCGTAGCCGCCGCCGACTACGAACCTAGCTCCCCTCCTATCAACCGCTACCGCCGTCCGCGGCATTTTCTCACCGACCCTCCCGATGCCCTTACATTCTTTCTTTCGGATACAGATACCGCACACGGGATCAGACATCGACCTCGCCGGCGAGGTCGAAGAATCCCTTGCCCACCGGCCGGTGCAGAGCACCCAAGCCGAGACCGTTCCTCCTTGAGGCGCTCTTGAGCTAGTTGCCCCCTTGCCCTTCTGGCTCGAGCGTAGTGGTTGCACGCTCGTCCTCTTGTCCGGTGAAGCTGTAAAGGCCCCGCGGCCAACAGCGTAGATCATTCACACACACACACATAAAAAGCCGTCCCTACTGCCGACCTCGCGGTATCCCACCGGGGCGCGCCATTAATACGTAAGACGGAGTCCGCCGCGGTTAATAAACCTGAGAGAGGTAAGTGAAAACCGCAGCCATTACGCTTGCCGTAATAATGCACTTTCTTACTACGAGCTGCGCTACGTAAAAAACACGGGCACTTTTTTGTCGCCGTAATAAATAAACATCCCTAGACGAGAACTTCACGAGAGGTTAATAATAAAGCAGTAGTGATGCATTTCTCTTGCCTTTAAAAAGACTGAGATATATGGGACTCATGTCCCATTTAAACTCCTCGCGGTTGCGTCCTTCGAGTAAATACATAAGTTCTTCAAAAAATACAAGAATCAGAATATTAATTTGAAGTCATCATAATAACAAAAGATTAACATTCTGTAGTGAATAAATTATATTTGAACCGTCTCCGATGTCAAGCGGCGGGCATTAGCGACCCTCGGCATAAGCCGCTTACGCGCCGCCAAATAATAACATTACGTATTATGTAGTTCCAATTTGACGGCGCGGGCGTCGCGGGCGGAGCGGTGGCGGGAGGAGAGGGGAGGAAAGCCTGTTAATAACATATTTCAAATTATTATTGTATTAGGTGCGTGTCGTGTGTAAAGGATTAAAATTGGTCATCATTTTGTACTGTTTGTACTTTGGGTAATGAGGGAGAATGAGAAATTTGTGAGATTCATATAGTCATAATATGAGGAATTGTAAATACAAATCATGGGGTGCAGAGTGCCGAATAGGTACTTGGAATGTAAGGGGTGGTATGGAAGATAAGATGCATGAAGTAATTGAGGTGATGAAAGAGAGACGCCTGGATGCTCTGTGTGTAACAGAGACTAAGCGGAGGGGCAGTGAAACTTGTGATCTTCCTGATGGCACGTTGGCTCTGTGGTCTGGGGTACCGCAGGGCAGTCATGCCAGCATGGGAGTGGGTATCTTGCTGTCTCATCGCCTGGCCTCTGGAGTGAGTGATTATGGCCTGTTCGATGCAAGACTTCTCAGGGTCCGTTTAAAACTGGGTGTCACTAAAGTATTTTTGGTCGCAGCATATGCTCCCGTAAGCTCGTCGACACCCCAGGACCTTGAGAAGTTTTGGGATAATGTCAGAGAAGTTCTGGATCTGGCTGAGGCTAATGAAAAGGTGATTTTTTTGTGGCGATCTGAACGGATGGGTGGGAACCAGGCGGCAGACTTGCGACGCTGCTCTGGGTCCTTATGGTGATAAGAGAGTGAATTATGCATGTAAGCTCATTGTGGATGTATGTTTAGAAAGGGGCCTCCTTGTGTCTAATACGATATTCCAACATAAGGATATACATATGTACACGTGGAGAAGGAATGAACAAAAAAGCATGATAGATTTGATCCTGGTAGATAACCGTCTCCGAAGCAAACTCCAAGATACACGTGCGTATAGAGGCCCCACTCCTGAATCAGACCATTATCTCGTAGTTGCGCGGTTTAGTGGTCTGTTCAGGAAGTGGGAAAGAATAAAGGTTGAAAAGTTGCAAGATGAGAGCGTGAGAAGAATGTATGAAGACAGAGTCCGGGACAAGCTTTTGGCAGTAGGTTCTTCGGACTCAAATGTAGATGAATGCTGGAATAGCCTAAAAGAGAGTTTAGTAGATTCCGCGAAAGAAGTATGTGATTGCTCAAAGAAGCATAGTACAACAAAAGGTGATGCATGGTGGGATGCGGAGTTGCAAAGCTCCATAGAAAGTAAGAAGAAAGCATGGCAGGACTATGTTTCTTTTTTTTTTTATTTATTCTTTATTGTACAATAGAACACAGAAACAACATTTACACAGAAGATGTACAAAGGCGAACTTAACTCAATTTGAGTTATCTTCCAGTTAACCTTTGAGGAAAGAGAAACTATGTGGAAGTGAGGGCAATTGTACAATCACGGAACTAAAAAATAACAGAATTAAAATTAAGAGTTGACAATGACAAGTACATAAATATATACATATACACAACTATGAATTTATAAAATAAATACACAACACATATATATATATATATATATATATATATATATATATATATATATATATATATATATATATATATATATATATATATATATATATATATATATATATATATATATATATATATATATATATATATATATATACAATAAATATTAACTAGAAAGGAAATACTCTTTAACTCGTCTTTTAAAAACATATAGAGAACAGCCATCGCGTATGGAGTGTGGAAGGGAATTCCAGAGTTTCACCGCACGTACAGTAAAGGAGCCATCATAGAGAGTGGAAGAATGACGAGGAGTTCGGAGAAGAAGAGAGGTAGCCGTACGACAAGTTTTGTCCCTAGGGATAAGGAATTCGAAACGCTCACGAAGATATACAGGCGAGCTAGGGTTATGAAGGACGGAGAAGAGAAGAGAGAGAATATGTAAATCTCGACGTCGGCGAATAGGTAGCCACTTCAGTTTCGATCGATACTCGGAGACATGATCATATTTGCGTAGACCGAAAATGAAGCGGATACACAAATTCTGCAGACGTTCGAGTTTGTTAAGAAGTTCCTCTGTCGCGTCAAGGAAACAGACATCAGCGTAGTCTAAAAGTGACAGAAGAAATGATTGAGCAAGAATTATTTTAGTTTGAAAAGGCAGGAAATTCTGGAGCCGTTTAAGAGATTGAAATGAATAATATACCTTCCTGCTGACTTCCGCGATGTGAGTGCACCATGAAAGATTGCAGTCTATGTATACACCTAAATTCTTCGCACTAGTCGAATATGGTATAGGAGCAGCGTTAAAAATAACTGTAGGAAGAGACTGAAGGTCCAAGAGATTGTAGAAATACCTGCCACCAATAATGAGAGCTTGCGATTTTACAGGATTGACTAAGAGTCCAAAACTCTTAGCCCACTGGCTGATACGTTCAAGATCACTATTGATGGCATCAATGGCCACAGAAAACTCTTCGACCTTAAAATGTCGATATAGCTGCAAGTCGTCTGCATAGAGATGATAATGTGACGTTATAACTTTAGTGATCGCATCGATAAATATCGAGAAAAGAAGAGGAGAGAGCACGCCACCCTGCGGTACGCCCGCTGAAAGATCACACCATTCTGAGGAGGCCTCATTATAGCGGACCGACTGCGAGCGACCGCGAAGGTATGAGTTGAACCAGGCTGTTACAGAGGAAGATACATTAAGTGAAGAGAGGATTCCCAGGAGAATGTCAAAATCGACAGAATTAAAGGCACTGCTAAAGTCCAGCAAAACTAGAGCAGTAAGAAGTTTATTTTCCATTGCCAGTCGAACATCATCAGTAATCTTGACCAGAGCAGTTACTGTACTATGGCCAGTACGAAATCCAGACTGATAAGGACTAAGCAGGTAATTGGAAGAAAGAAAGGCCGAAAGTTGTTTCTGGACAGCGCCTTCCAGAACTTTGGATAGGATAGGAAGGATTGATATTGGTCGGAATTGGGAGGCGGTCGAAGGATTTAAAACCTTAGGAAGCGGTAGAACGTGGGCCTTCTTCCAGGCTGAGGGAAAGGAGCTAGACTCAAGTGAGCAGTTAATAATGTGAGTAATAACAGAAATCAATTCATCCATGAGGAGGCGAAGCATTTGAATTTGAAGGCCATCATCACCTACAGCCTTAGTAGAAATAGATAGAATTGACTTTCTGATTTCGTCCTCTGTAACACGCTGAAAAGAAAATTGTGGGCATACAGGCAAGGTTTGGCGAGAAAGTTCATGAAGAGTACAAGTTTTAATATCACTGTTTAAGGTGACAGGCGACTTTGAAAAGTGCGTATTTATTTCATTAAGATCAATATCTAGGGTATTCTCGTTGAAAGCTTTACCGATACCAAGAGACTTTAGGAATTGCCACGCCTGAGTCGTATTGAAATTTTGGACTGAATCGTGTATGTGGCGTCTCTTAGCATCCCTACACATACGATTGCAGCGATTTCGTAACTTTTTGTACCTAGACCAGTTCTCATCTGTAGGATACTTTTTATAGCGTCTTTTAGCCTTATCCCTTTTAGACATTTCTGTTTTAATAGTGTCAGACAACCATGGTGCCGGACGGTGCTTTACTTTCACCTTTTTTAGGGGAGCATGAACATCAAAAAGGTCTAATACTATTAGATTAAAGCCAGATACTTTAGTGTCCAAGTCACTACAGTTGTAAACAGGAGACCAGTCAATATTCCTCGCGTCTTCCCTTAAACGATCCAGATCAATGTTCTTAAAACTACGTAGGAAAAGGAACTTAGATTTGCGTTTAGGAGCGCAAATTTTATAAGAAAGGAATATAAGGTCATGGTAAGAAAAAGAGGCTGGGAGTTGTCCGTGTAGGGCTACCTTACTAGGGTCAGATACTACGATTAGATCGAGAAGGGAAGGGGAACAATGGGGAGCATGATGAGTAGCGTTAAGTGGAAGAATACACATGTTGACAGAAGAGACAAGAGACCTGAGGCTACGGCTGCGGGTATTATCCTTCAGCAAGCAGGTGTTGAAGTCTCCGAGAATAATTGTATTGTCATATAATGATGAAAAATACTCAAGCTTAGATTCGAAAGAAAGGAAATAATCAATATAACATGAGGGACTATAATAAACACCTAAGAGGATCTTAGCATGGTTGAGCGTGAGTTCTACAAAAAGATGTTCTGCAAATTTTGAATAAACACTCGGAGACTGGTCAACGACTTTATAAGCAATATCTTCGCGAAGGTAAACCGCAACCCCCCCCACCTCCCGTGCCCGTTCTGTCATTGCGAATGAGTTTGTACCCGGTCAAAGAATACTGTGCGGAAGGAACAGCCGGTTTGAGGAAAGTCTCGGAAATAAGTACAGCATGTATAATATCAGAGTCAAAAGAAGACAATAAATCAGGATAGTGGGCGGGAACGCTCTGAGCATTTATATGGGCTACATTGAAGAATTTTTTAAAGGGAGATAGAAGGGAGGAAAGTTGTTCGCGCAGGTGAACGGAATCATCAGAAAGAGCGGACGCGAAGCTGTCATCCGATGCACACGAAGAAGAGCAAAATGAAAAACTGTCATCAGACAAATCAAACATAAAAAAACACAATAATATAAATAATAATATGAAATAAAAATAATATTAACCTAAAAAAAAAACCGAATACAAAATAGCTCCTCTTTACACTCGCCAGTTTTACACAAACTGATTAAAAGACTGATATTCACATACTCTATACAATAATGGGACATTTCCGAACGTGCTGTCAATGTCAATTCAATTAGGTAAACAAAACAATAAAAGTAATAATTATGGGGTATAAATAAAATTTACGGTAAAGTAATAAAAAAGTGATAAAAGAGAACAAAAACAAAAAAGAGTGCAAAAACTAAACAAACAAAAAAAAAAAAATTTATAAATCTATACAGTACCCGTTAGTGTATAAAGTACACTACTTGGCTGGCTTCCGCGATCTCTTTTCAGCTGGCTTTGAATGCGCTTCACTTAATTCTGCCATGGTGTTTTTGGGAACAGCAGTTTTCTTCTTTGAACCTTTCTTCATCTCTGCCAGTATGACAGAGATGAAGAAAGAAATATACCGGCAATGCAAGAGTGCCACCAAAACCTTAGTGAAAGAAAAGCGTGAAAGAGCCAGTGCGATTGAGGAGGAGAGGCTGGCGAAGAACTTCGAGAACAACACTAAACTCTTTTGGAGCAAAGTGAGAAAGTCTCGAGGTGATTCATCAGGTTCCAGAATGGAAAGGATAAAGTCTAAGGATGGTGACATTCTTGTAGATACACGAGCTGTATTAAACCGGTGGAGTGAATATTTTGGAGAAATGTATGGAGATGCCCCGGATACTGGTGCTACAGACGAGCCCAAAGGCGAGTTTGTGGCACCGGAATCAACAGAGGGCATCACTATGGAAGAAGTTGAATGGGCGATAGGAAGTATGAAAAATGGTAAAGCTGCGGGAATAGACCTGATATCTGCCGAGATGATCAAATATGGTGGAACTTGCGTCCGGGACGCCTTTCGGGTCCTTGCAAACCTTTGCTGGAGGACCGGTAGGGTCCCTAGCGCCGCCTAGGGCGCCGCGCAGTCATTGTACCCTTGTACAAAGGCAAGGGTTCACAATATGACTGCTCCAATTACAGAGCCATTAGTTTGATCAGCTTGGCAGCCAAGGTGTATGGTAAAATTATTGAAAGGAGAATGCGCGAAAAGTCCGATGGAATGTTGTGCGAGGCACAAGGGGGTTTCAGGTCCGGAAGAGGATGTTTGGATCAAGTTTTTTCCTTCGCAACATCGTAGAGAAGCATCTGGCAGTTGGCCGGAAGGTTTTCTGCGGTTTTGTGGATCTGGAGAAGGCGTTTGATAGGGTTGTGCGAAAGAGACTTTGGGACATTTTGCCTAAGTATGGTATAAATGGCACTCTGCTGCGGGCCGTCCAGTCCACCTATGTGGACTGCAAGGCATGCGTACGTGTGGGTGGTAACATGTCACCCTGGTTTGACGTTGAAATCGACGTCAAGCAGGGTTGCGTGTTGTCCGCTAGACTGTTTATAATATATTTGGATAAAAGTCTTCAAAGACTGAAAGCGATGAATGAAGGTGTACAAATGAGTGATCTAGTGGTAAATCATCTACTATATGCAGATGACGCGGTTTTGATAGCGCCAACAGCCACTGATCTGCAATCACTAGTCACAGTTATGAAAGACGACTGCATGAAAAATGGCTTACATTTGAATGCGAAGAAAACCAATATTATGGTTTTTGAACGGGAAGAAACCAGAACGAATGCAAGGATTGTGGTTGGGAACGATGTGCTGGAGCAAGTGAATGAGTTTGTATATCTTGGATGCGCATTCAGTAAGGATGGAAAATACACCGCTGACATAGAGAGCAGAGTGAGTGCAGGGAACAGAGTGAATGGCGCGATGGGAAAGCTACTTGGGAGCCGGCACTTAAGCCGAAAGGCGCAGCTGGCCATACATAATGGAGTGCTTGTCCCAACGCTGTTATATGGCAGCGAGAGCTGGGTATGTAAGAAGGAGAATGAAAGTAGGATAAATGCGTTGTAAATGGGAGCTCTGCGGACGATGTGCGGAGTGAAGCTGACCGACCGTATTCGCAACAGCGTAGTAAATAGGTATGAATCTTTACAGCGATACTCTCTGTATCGCTGTAAAGATGAGAAAGGGTATGCTCCCTTGGTTCGGGCATAGAGAAAGAATGTCCGTAGAAAGAATGACAAAACAGATATACAATGCGAAAGTGGAAGGATGTAGGTACCGGGGAAGACCTAGACTTCCTTACCATGACCAAATAGACCGGGTCTTATCTGATGGACAAGTCAGGAGTCTCCGTAACCGGCGAGCGTGTATGAGACGAACTATGAGAGTAGAGGAAGCCAGAGAGGTATAGTAAGGAAAGAGCCTGTTGGAACTCTGTACTCTCTGCCTACCCCGTAAGGGATCTGGCGTGATGATATAGATAGATAGATATAGATAGTAAATACAAGATGTAAGAGACACCACAAAATCTTAATCAGATTAAGGTACTTTATGGTGATATATTCTTAATACTTTAATATACAAATAGGTACAAATTATAAAATTAAAATTAAAGAATAGATGTACAAAGGCAAGCTAACTCAAAGTCGAGTTCTCTACCAGCAAACGTTTGAGTGATAGAGAAACAAATCATCAAAAGGAGGATAGTAATAAGTGTACAACACAGAAGACATTAGAGTTATAAACTACAGATATATATATATATATATATATATATATATATATATATATATATATATATATCCATAAATATACTATATAGGTACTATAAAATATTAAAGCAGATATATACAGACATACATACAAACATTTTACATAGATAGGAAATAATGTCTAATTCTTCTCTTGAAAATCCGTAGAGTAGGCCTATCACGTAAAGAGTGAGGGAGAGAGTTCCATAAACGCACGGCATGCACAGTAAATGAGCTATCGTATCGACTTGGGGTATGTCGGGGTGTACTAAGTAAAAGAGAAGAGGTGGAGCGACACGGTTTTTCCCTGGGGACAAGATACTCAAAGCGTTCACGAAGGTATACTGGGGAATTTGGATTATTAAGAACAGAGAAAAGCAAAGAGAGAATATGAGTATCCCGACGCTGCCGAATAGGCAACCACTTCAACCGCTTACGAAATTCTGACACATGGTCGAATTTCCGAAGACCAAAAATGAAGCGGATGCACAAATTCTGCAGCCGTTCGAGTTTATTCAGAAGTTCCTCACTTGCATCGAGAAAGCTGACATCGGCATAGTCAAGAAGTGGTAATAGAAGAGATTGCGCAAGAGTTACCTTGGTTTGAAATGGCAGGAACTTTTGGAGCCGTTTGAGAGATTGAAATGAGCAATAAACTTTCCTGCTTACTTCCGAAACGTGTAAATTTCACGATAAATTCTGGAAATAAAAAAAAATCTTCTTAAAAACCAGCTTTTATATAGCGTAATCACGAAGAAGACTTCTTGCTTTGCTAAAGAGTTCTTACGGCCTTCTTCCGCCCCTATTATCAAACCTATTGAAATTCTTTATTTCTTTCTTTTTTACAAAAAACGTAGCCCCACACTAGGATTTATTCCTGTGTCGTGGGTGCGTTTACAAACATGAAAATTCACAAACACAAATACCCAGACCGGAACAAATAATTGTGGATCACACAAAGATTTGTTCCGTGCGGGAATCGAACCCGAAAATTATCAAAACAAATCCAACGATCTCAAACACGGTCGTGCTATCTTGTTTAGTTGAATAGATTCTAAAGCCACCTTCCCGTTTCATCATCTCCCCCTCGACACTACCTATAGCTAGTATAGTATTTGTCAAGTCAAATCTAACCAGCTTACACACGACGGAGCTATGTTGTGTGGTTGGCACGTTCCTATGGCCACCTTTCAGCTTTTAAAGTATGCTTTAAGTTTTTGAAAACAACTTTCATTTAATTTTTTTAAGAACTATACCCATAGGTATGAATGAATTATGGCTTTATGTATATGTGAGATAATTTTAATTCTAATTGCGAGGGTGTTGTTGCCTGAATAAATGGATTTGAAAGTATGAGAACAATTTCTTGCACACATTTCTTCTATACCTTGCCGCTATTCTCCGAAGAATAAAATACAAGGGACATTGTTTTTGCAGGTTCACTGAAATGAATGATAGTTCCGCCGGCGATGGCGACGTTTTAGCGCGACTCACCGTTACTTAACAAATGGTTCCTCGCGATCTCGCCTCGTTTGTCACCGGCGCCGAGAGTGCGCGCTTGTGCGACTACAGTCGCAGGGGCGCGAGACAAATGGCCCTGTCGGCGTACCTCATGTTTGTGACGCGAACGACATGAATTTTATGCTTAATTTTTGGGTTTACATGAGTACCGTTCGATATACTTCACGAGGCAAACGAGACCGAGCATATCCTAACTCTATCTATACTAATATTATAAAGAGGAAAGATTTGTATTTTTGTATGTATGTAACTAATAAACTCAAAAACTACGGGACCGATTTCAAAAATTCTTTCACCATTAGAATGCTACATTATCCTTAAGTAACATAGGCTATATTTATTACTATAAGAAATTAGGGGTCCCTACTAAAACTTCAATAATGTAACCCGAGGTGTAAAAAAATAGCCATAAAATGTCTTTCATCGCATGGGCTGTGGAAACGATTGATGATAGAATTAAAAAAATGTTCTACAATATTTAAGAACATATTAATATCTACAAAAAGCTATGAAATACCATACGTCGAACTATTGTAGTTACGTCACTATAACTATTTTTTTACATTTTAAAAGTTGATAGAAATGCCGACCAAAATCGGACCATGTTATCCATACCTTTGTATTAATCAGTATTGTTCCTACGCAGCCGACGCAATATCCACCCGTGCGAAGTTGGGACGGGCCGCTATAACATAAATCCAGCACCATACTATCTCTGAAGGCGGTCTTGACATTTCGAAGACATTCATCTATCTATCTATATCATCACGTCAGCAAGAGTACAGAGTTCCAACAGGTTCTTTCCTTACAGACCTCTCTGGCTTCCTCCACTCTCATAGTTCGTCTCATACACGAACACATTCATCCTTCTTCTTATACTTTTTGTGTCACTTTTGCGGTTCATATTTGTTCCAACCAGTGAGTTGCCATATTAATGGCAATAACACATTCATTTAAATGATTGCAACCTTTTTAATCCCTCATTCTGTCGTTGTCCTGTTTGTGTATTTCATGCACCAGTCATACGCCAGCATACCCGGTAGTCGCTTAAGCTCGTCAAAAATGTCAGGCACCGCGTTTTATGATGATCGACGTGACATTTAAACATTCCTGCCCGCCCCGCCCCGACCGAGGCGCACTCCGCTTTTATTGGCAACATTTCAAGCATAACTGAATACCAGTCAAGTGTCTCCTCAATTTGTTTGTTGATGAAGCATTAAGTGATTTGGGGATGGCCTACATTTTATTTTGTATTATTACCTGGTTATCTTGAAATATGAATAATGTTATGTCCTAGAGAAGCACTGAGTGGAAAGGGGCAGATGATTATTTTTATATTAGTCTCCAAATTTCAACCGTCCTCGACAAGTCAATAAATCGGACTTATTTATTCGGGATTATTTATTCCAATATATATTGGAATAAATATAATATTGGAAGAAATCCCGCGGCAATTTTTTAGCCAAACTTACCACTTCGTGGAAAAAGGGCTTGAGACACGCGCTTCATTCTAGTATTGGATATTGACTACAGTCATTTCTTTTACTGATTAAAAGATTTAATTGCAACATAAATATCACTGAAAAGCAAACCTGCAAGTAACGAACGGCTCATTATGACGCAGGCCAAAACGCAGTCCCCAACGTGATGCCTGAACGAAGTTGGGGGAGATTAGGCAGAGACAGGGCCTGCCCGCCGGGATAGCGGCCTGGCAGATGAATGGTCTCCGCGGAGCAGACCTTAAATATTATGAATAATAGGACACTCGAAGAAAATTAATATTTTTGAAAGTGAATAAGTGGTTACATTTTTCTTACATAAAATAGGTAAAGTATTCTATCACGTGGGTTTTTGCAAAGTACTTAAGAAGTGCATACGGCTCACCATAATGTTAATACATGCCTAGATGATATGTGCGCTTTAATATAAGATATGTATCTTATGGGCTTAAATCAACGTTATAGTACTGGATTAGTAAAAGTAAAGTTTTGAGCTTTCCATTCAAATGGCCTCAAAGGTTAAAGAACTTTTAAAAAAGTTAAAGCTTTTCAACTTAACGATCACGTCGGAATGGTTTCTTTAATTTTAATCGCAAACTTCAATTCGTAATAGTGAAGTTTAAAAATTCGCTAGAGGAAAACGCAGCTCGTTTCACATTAGAAAGAGTTTCAGGCGTCGTTGGGTCACAGAGTAACTAATTACAGTAGGTTACTTCTACGAACTCTTTACTCTCTATACTGTTGGAACTCAGTATTCTCTGCTTACCCTGCGAGGAAAAGTTTTAGAGTACTTAGCCTACTAATTCTTTCAAATGGAACTTACGTTTAGAGAGACTGATATGAATGATTCTTCTGCGTATACTTATCTGCCATAACTCTTAAGCCCTTGAGACTTGAGTGGCGGGGGCACAGGGTCGATATTAGCGCCGCGGCGCAGGCAGGAGCACCGAGGTTAGACAAACAATGCCCCGAAGTGGGGCGATTATGGAAAAAGCGGACGCAAGACGGCGTTATTGTTGCCTCGTGAGCCGGGAAGCTCCTGCCGTCTGCCATTTTCCACTACATTTCGCTGCATGCCGCCGATATTTATGCGCCTTTGTAGCAGTCGAAACAATAATAAGTTACGAGGTATTTTCGGCGGAAGATATTTTTCAGCGTTGCTTTAATGTTGTACATATCTTCAACGTTTCTTTATCAAAGCTGCACGGCTTTCACCGTTTTATTAAAGTGAAACTTTTATTAGATCGTCTCAAACTTTTTGGTCTGTGTGTTGCATGTAGCGTGACGGTCGGCCGCGGAGTAGGGATAAAGTGAAAGGCGCTCGCCAGAGCAGCCAAGGCCAATATGTTTCACTTTTACCGTGGTTTCATAAAACCACACAATGGTTTTTTTTTATATAAAATAGCATAAAAGTTGATGTTTAAGGTTGGTTCCTGGCTGCAAACCATATATACGTTAAGGCGGATCTAGTGATCTAGTAGTAACTAACAATGTGACCTAGTGGACCCATTTTTCGATTCACTTTGCTTTTCTCGCCTAACTAGATAAACTATGTGAGCCTTCGCTCCTAACATCTATATGGTTTTCAGATTACAGTAACCAACACGCGACGTGCTAAAATTTATATAGAACGGTTGCCTATCGTACAATATTTGCATATGGCTGCCGCCCGACGCTCGCAGCGCGCTGTAGTGTGCCTGCACCCGGGATTACCCGCACGCTAAGCTGTTAATTCATTTTTAACCGACTTCAAAAAGGAGGAGGTTCTATGTTCGGTTGTATGTATGCTTTTTTATGTATGTTTAGCGATATTTCCGTCGTTTGTGGACCGACTTTAATATTTTTTTTTGCATTGGGTTCAGTATATCTCCAAGGTGGTCCCATATTAATTTTATTGACATTGGACCTTGGACTTAGAAGATACACCAGGGAACTCCTTAACGACAAACAATAGGCATGTGTAAATTGAGATATTATGGGTATTACGTCAATCCTATAGGTACCCTACTATAGAATAATTCACTGGTCACTTAAAATTGTAAAATAAAAATCTTTTATAAAAAAAGGTAAACCGACTTCAAAAAGCAAAAAAATAAATATTTGAAGTCGGTGCCAAATAACCGACTGCACCAACCAGCACCGACATCAAATATTTATTCTTTTGCTTTTTGAAGTCGGTTTACCTTTTTTTACCTTTTTTTGCAAGATCTTAGTACAAACCACAATTTTTATAAGCTTTTGTGCTAATGAAGTCGACGTTCAGCTAAAGTTAATTTTTCATCAAACCTGACTCCCAAGTCAGGAACCAGGAACTCTTTGAATCGTAATGCCATTAAAGTTATATGGATAAATAAGAGGATATGTGTTACGGGTGTAATTGACATTTCTTGATATTAATTTCAATTTTATTTTCCTTGTAATATTCGTTTAAATTGATTAAGTCATTTTGTAAAGCCATGCAATGCAATGCAAAGATGCAGACGAACGAGTGAGGACTAAACATAAACCGTTTGAAGTTATGGTAACGTCATCGAGAATGCATGCTGTCACGTTCATCTTTATTTGGTATACTTGTAGTGTGAGAAAGATGCTTATCTCTCTAAAGTGAATCATTAAATGAAATTGATATTACTTCGCAACGGCCAACGGCATACTTGTACCTCTTCGATGTTCGACATACCTGTAGTTATACAGTTAATGTCAATATCAGTCCTAGTCCAATAATCCGCTCCGAGCCCGGGCGGCCGGCCCCCCTGCCGGCTCGTGCCTCCCCTCACGTCGCGACACGCTTGTCGTGTGCCAGCTTTTATTAAAGCCTTTGCCGGTTTTTTTCGCCCGTGTATTCCTGAATATCGATGTTTTTTACCTTCTGAAGCTGACCGACCGAATTAGCAACAGCGAAAGCGAGTAGGAAAGATAGTATCGGTGTAAAGATGAGAAAGGGCATGCTCCGTTGGTTGGCCAGATGAAAGAATGTCAAAACAGATATACAATGTGAAAGTGGAAGAATGCAGGTACCGGGGAAGACCTAGACTATCTTACCACAACCAAATAAACCGAGTCTTTTCTGAAGGAAAAGTCAAGAGTCTCCGTAACCGGCGAACGTGTATGAGACGAACTATGAGAGTGGAGGAAGCCAGAGAGGTATGTAAGGAAAGAACCTGTTGGAACTCTGTACTCTCTGCCTACCCCGCAAGGGATCTGGCTCGATGATATTGATAGATAGAGATAGATTTACCTTCTAAACGTTTGTTGTATACAATAATGAATACATTAAGATTTTACGTGGAAATAAAAGCGTTATTAAAGTGAAAGTGAAGGAAGTTGTTTGATTGTTAAACAAAAATGACAATGCTATTGCGAACAGTTTACATAATAATCAGTGAACCGCAAATGTAGGTAACTAGTGAAGAACAGTAATAATCAGTAGAAAAAAGGAAGTTACCTACGAGACGCACAAGTTTAGACAGAATACGAGTAGACAATAGGTGGCACAGCGTCAGGAGCTGTACTAAACTTTATAGTATGTTTCTAGTACTAAACAATCGCGTCGTTTGGTTTGGAAATATCCATGGTAAAATTCGTCAACGAACTTTTAATCGTGTCTCGTTAGGATAACTGTACGAAGCGAACCCCATCAAATTATTATATAAAAAAAACTGCTAAATGGTATAGTGTAAAAAAATTGGTGTAAAGTGGATCACAGGCAATATGAACCATCGGATTTCAATTTGCGTCGCCACCGAGACAGCTCCGATAAAACCCAATAATAAAATCAAAGTATCTATGTGATGTAGTAATATTGCACGTGACGGCAGGCCCTCCCCCTACTGCGCCGCGTCGCCGCGGCTCCGCGGCGTTGACGTGAATTTGATGAGCGCCGGTTATCACGCCGCGTCGCCGTTATTGAGCGCTGGTAAAAACGCTTTTCGATGCGAGGTCGAATACACTAAGCCAATAATATTGTGTCCATTTGGGAAATAGAACAAACAACTTGGATCTAGCAACATTGTGAAGCTTGTCCGTTTGGACGAGCATTATTTATTTTTGTTTATTGTAAACTGGTCAGCGATTGCCCCAATCTCACTCGCATGAAAATGACCCGAATGAATTGCACAGATGAATTATGTCATAATATTTTATTTTATTTTTAAAATAAGGGACAAAAAACAGTTACATGTTCTGTGTTACATAAAAAAAACGGGTGAATTGATATTGGATAAACATATAACCCACGGCTTTGTCCACGGAATAAACTAAAAAGAATAATCATGGGCGCTGGCCGACTAGCAAGTATTAGTATGGAAAAAAAATCAACAAGTAGAGATTGCCACTTCTAGACGAGCTAAGTTTATTATTGATCATCTTTTTAAATTGATACTCCGAGTGGGCAAAGATGTCAACATCAGGAAAGTGCGTGTTATATGTTCCATATATGTATAGCATTAGTCCTGCACCTAGGTGTGTAGAACAAACAGGGTGCACGAACCCCACGCACCATCGCAGTTCTAGGTACAACATAACATATTTCATTACAGTCGAACTTATTATTACATAAGCCAAAGAGCATGATACTCATAAGCAAATAAACATAAAGGTATAAATTATGTAGAGATGGAATAGGTACATTGAGGATTAAATACTGCAAGCATATAACAATTCAAGCACTGATTCTGAATAAACTCAAAAGTTTTCCTAATCAATTTCGTGATGTGTTACGAGCTTCTAACACGGAACTTTAAACATATTAAAGTCTTAACCATCTATCTACCTATATCATCATGCCAGATCCCTTGCGGGGTAGGCATAGAGTACAAAGTTCCTTTCCTTATATACCTCTATAGCTTTCTCCACTCTCATAGTTCGTCTCATACACGCTTTTTTTTCTTTACACCGGTTACGGAGACTCTTGACTTGTCCTTCAGCAACGACTCGGTCTATACTAAATATCTACAATAACATATATCAAAAAATGTTTTAAACTCACAAACACCGTCACGACTATATTCCCCAGGCGTAGCTAGCAGAGGTGTACCGTGTTCACCCACTTTTTGCCGACGATGTTAGGTCCCATGTGATAGGGGGCGAGCCTATTGCCATATACCAGGCACGATTCCAGACTCTGGTATGATACTGGGAATTTTTGTGCATTATGAATATATAAATAATAACGAAACTAATAATACACAATCAATAGAAGATATTTAACAGCCTACGCCAGCATACGCCTCGATAATAACGTACCAAGCTAAAAAAAATACACGTAAGAGCGATATAAGAATGGCTAGCTACATCCCTAAATATCTAGAGATGGTTTCAGAAAAAGATCTTTACTCATTCGTTAACTTTCCTCGTCCTCATCCATTAATTCATATACAGCTCAGCGTCACTTAATGTATCGCAATGTATGTTTCTCCAGTGCTGTTACTATTCCCCCCTCGCCACTCGCCGCTCACGACTGGAATAGCTCTGCCGAGGACGACGCGATGAATACGAAACAAAGGGCAAAGGAAGCTCTGATCCACATGCGACGCGTTGAATATAAATAAATCTAAAATTTCATATATTCGAGAAATGTATTTATATAGAAAAAACAATAACCCGTCTGATACAAATGCATATAACCCTAAAACTTTTCTACACTTTACTTTAAAAAGAATTCCATTAAATCCAACATCATCAAATTTCAATCTTTTTAATTAAACTTAAAGAGTGAAGGTCAGATATTTGTATGTGAATGGCAAGTTAAGAAGTTCACCGCCTAATTGAATGCGACGCGGCGCGGGCGCGGTCGGGACTAATGAACTTTTTATTCGGTCTCCATGTTTACGCACAAACTTGGTTCGTAGCTAACCGCCGAACGGCGCTCGAACGTCTTTTATTAACAGCTGTCGCCCATGGTTCACTACACTATACTGTTTTCGTCTGTAGCATTCCTATAAGAAAGTTGAGGATAAATTATGGAAAAAAATGTATCATGGTTTAAGAACAAGCTTTTATATCAAATAATGTACTAAATATATGAATAAAAGAATTAGAAGTAAGATTATCGCAACATTAAAAGGGTTACTACGTTCCCTCAACGGTTGACGACGACCTAAATAAAATTATTACTTGAGCGTATTTTTCAATTTCAAATATTTTAAGACATAGGTCCCTGAACATCTTTATTTATCAATTTCAGCGCGTCTGAACTAAAAGAAAATTAGTAAAATAACTTTTTTAAAAAGAGAAACCAACTTCATAAAGCAAAAAAATAAATATTTGATTTCGGCGCCGGTTGGTGCAGTTCGTTGGTTGCTTGCCACCGACTCCAAATATTATTTTAGCTACTTGAAGTCAGTTTCCCTTTTTTTAAAGTTATTTATTTTACAATTTTATGCCTATATTATATTATTCTACTTAGTTCTACAGTAAGGTACCCACAGGATTGATATGATTATAAAAAATGGATTAATTCATTCGTAATATTTATTGTCAAGGAGTTCCCTGGTGTATCTTCAAAGTCCAAGGGCCAATATAGATTAAATTAAAATGGGGATATACTGAACCCAATGCAAAAATAATCATCAAAATCGGTTCATAAGCAAAAAAGTTATAAAAAAAAGATGAATTATGAACCTCCTCCTTTTTTGAAGTCGGTTAATATTATGCTTACTCTTCCAAAATAAGAGAAACGCTAAGAAGTGTGAAGAGTACCGAACTATAAGTTTTTTGAGTCAAGTTCTGAAGCTCTTCCTTTCAGTCATACACGAGCGAATCAGAGGAAAATGTGATGAACAGCTCGGAGAAAATCAATTTGGATTCCGGTCCGGAGTTGGAAAGAGCGAGGCTTTATTTGCGATTTTTTATATTTACAAAAGTGCACAGATATGCAACAGGACATATTCCTCTGTTTTATAGACTACGAAAAAGCGTTTGATACGGTTCTCCATGACCGACTTATTCAAATTCTAAGCACAATCGGGTTAGACAGCAAGGATATCCGCATTATTCAAAATCTGTTATAGAAACTACCAGCGACTATTCGAGTTGACGGAGAGGGCACTCAGGAAGTTGAGATAAAGAGAGGAGTTCGACAGGGTTGCATTGTGACACCTTCTCTTTTCAACTTATACTCAGAGACAATAATGACTAAAGCACTAGAGGACCTTGACTGTGGTGTCAACATCAATGGCTGTATCATTAACAATATTCGATACGCTGATGATACCGTCCTGATAGCGTCATCTGCTGCAGACCTCCAAATAGTAGTCGATAGAGTGAATGAGTACAGCGAGAGAACTGGTCTGAGGATAAATGTTAAGAACACTAAGCTCATGGTGATCTCCAGAAACACCAACACTAACTTCGACATCAGGGTATCAGGGCAGATGGTAGAACGAGTACGTAAATTCAAATATTTAGGCACATGGCTAACAGAACAATGGGACAGTGATCTAGAGATCAAGAGCCGCATAGAAATTACTCAAATTGGCTTCAATACTATGCGACTTCTACTTTGCAACAGGAACCTAAACATCAATTTACGTACCCGTCTTATTCACTGTTACATCTGTCCCATAATTCAATACGGATGTGAGTCGTGGTCCAGGAGGATCAAGGAGAGCCTCAGGAAACGTATTGAAGCATTCGAAATGGGGACATACAGGTGAATGCTGAGAATCAGTTGGACTCAAAAGTTCTGCGACAAGTCAATTAAGAACGGGAACTTAGGACCCTTATAAAAAGACGAAAAACTGCATACCTCGGTCACGTGCTCAGACACAATTTACAGGTTATTATGATGGGCAAAGTTGCCAGGAAAAGGCGTGTGGGTCGCAGAAAGAAGTCGTGGCTCCGTAACATCCGGGGGTGGACGGGCATTGCTAGCGCGGTACAGCTCATCCGTGCCGCACAGGATAAGGACGAATTCCAAAAATTGATAGCTAACCTTCACTAGTTGGAGAGGCACCAGAATAAGCAGAAGAATATTCTGCTTATTTTTATAGTAGGATACATATAAGATTGACGAAATACCTGTAATATCTCAATCTACACATTCTTATTGTTTGTCGTTAAGGAGATCCCTGATGTATCTTGAAAGTCCAAGGTCCAATACCAATGAAACTGAAATGGGACCAATTTGGAGCTGTTTTGATCCCAATGCAAAAATAACCATTAAAATCGGTCCAGAATTGACGAAAATATCGGTAAACATACTTAAAAAAGCATACATACAGAGTAATATAAAACCTCCTCCTTTTTGAAATCGGTTAAAAATAAACGTATTATCCCTAAACGGAGTGGCAGGCAGGGGTGCCACATCAAAGAAAGTGGACGTGCGAGATACTATCCAAACTAATCAGCTAACAAATTTAAAACGATGCTATTAACAATTGTTTAAAACCAGGTGTCTCCTTCTTCTTAAATATATTAATGTTCCTCAAATTCTTAGCTTTATACTATACCTAGGATATCAACACACAAATACAAGTTTTAGTAGTTTCCTCAGAAATATCATCTATACAAATAGCGTTAAATCAATGAAGCGAATTGATGATGTCGTTAGCCGCTGCTCGATGTGTACTCAGTTCAATCCAACGGAATGTCAAACGAGGCACAAATGCACTTACTATGAATATTACACTAGATTTCCAATTGAACCAAGTTTGAACAAGACGTTGTGTACATACACTGTGTATCATTGTGTACTGACATACACATATACAATGAGCAGTCAATGCAATATATGAATTAAAAATTTAGAGGATGGCATGGTCTAGGGGCGAACAGTAGTCGAGCGGTCGGTCGATAGATCGATCGATTTGTGTGACCCCCAATGTTTGTCTCAGTCTGGGTATCATTTCATTTTTCTTAACGCACTCGCGACTCGGGAATAGTCTCTACTGTAATAGTAACTTTAAAAAACCCAGGCCGTGGTACATCATTCACACTCACTATCATTCTGATCATAGAACATTCATATATTCATCTATTTCTCATTCAATAAAGTAGATGCATTTGCTTATTATTTCATTAGAGTTCGTATCGCTACATTATGGACGTCTAGAGATACATTTGAGAATTGAAAGTAATTTATTCCTAACATTTATATTTATTCAGTAGCAATTTCAAAACCAATATACTTTTTAATATAACAATAACAAATGTTAGCAGGGGTGGAAATTATAACTTTAAGTTAATTTTATCAACGACAGAATTGCTGTAGTTTTTGGCCACGGACCCGCTACTTTCATAATATGGGGGATGTGTACAACAAAACACCCATCATAAATAATATTGGTTGAGAAAATTCGGAGACACAGCCGGGACCCGTCGCCGTGCCACGCCCTCACACAGTGATGTTGACACAGAAGGAGCTAGGATAAATATGTTGTTACATAATACACTGCCTCGTTGGTCCAATGCTGCGTGGTGCAACTGTCAATCATGCAGTCCTGGGTTTGACCCTAGGTTGAACAAATTGATTGAAGATTTTTATATAGAAATTCTCACTAGCAGCATTTTTAAAAGCAGGACCGACACAAGACAACATAATTCAATTTAATTTGACTCGCGCCGAGCAAGTTATTCCGCACGACGGACACAAAGTGATACTCGCGAGAACGTGACTACTTGCTTCGCATGTAGTAATTGTTGCTTCAATTTGATGCGCGCCCGCGGCTTTTGGATTATTTATTCTAAGGTACACACTTACATACAAGTTTAAGGCGAGGGGCGATGCTTATCACGTACTGTGTCTGAGATGGGCGCTCAGTGGAGCCGCGGCCGCGTGCGCGGCAGGAAATGGAACCCGATATCTGATGGTACCCTTTACTTGAAACGGCTGAAATAACGCTAAAATATTCGTGTTAATGCTAAAATTGTTAAGCTCAGGGATCAGTAGCTCCTGAATGCTATTAAACTGACTTTATTAAATTAATAATAATATGGAACTCTATACGCAAAATAAGAAAAGGAGAATATTTGTAATTTGCACTTCATTTAATTTTGTACATAATTGCATTGAATTGATTTGAAGTTTATAAACTCGAACACGAGACAGGGATACTTTCTAATGTGGGACTACGTTTTAAGAAAAACTAGCTAGCCGCAATAAAAGTGCTACGTAGTAGTAACATTCTCATATTTACCACAGTTTAATTTTTGAAATCGACTGTCAAAAGTTTAATACTTTCAATTTGAAATATGTAATCAGATATATCTCTACTCTTGACTTAAAACAGTATTTATCAACTAATACATTATGATTACCACAACCTAACATAATCGCCTCAAATTAAAACATTAGTGCGTACCGTCACATTTTTCAGTTGTTCCTCTGAGCCCTTATTCGCTATGACCAATTAAACATGTAACGCGGCTCGTTGCGATAACTTTGTAAAATGATGGTTTGATGGTACCCCAATAGCATACAGAATACAGAATACCCGATTATTTCACTAAATTATCGTAACACGCTGCGTTTGGTCATTGCGAATAAGGGTCCAGCAATATCGCGCCCCAGTGCAGGGCGGTGCGCGGCGCTGCGCTGGTCCGCGATCGATGCCCGAGCGAAAGGGTTCGGTGGCCGAGAGCGCTCGGCCCACACCTCGCCGCTCGCTCGTTAAGCGATACATCACGTACTTCCAACTGCTATTGCGCTGCGATTGAATATCGCACGTACGCTGCGAACTGAGATGTTGCACTTAACAAAAATAATCGAGGTACACGTCACGACAACGTGGTGATGTTATTTTATTTTGGTAAATTCTGTATCTCCACATCACTATAAGCAGGACTTTACAACCGCAGCACTATGAGGTAATCGCTCAATAAGGTAATTAAGAAGTATCATACTTAACTGCACTATAGAAAAAAGGTTTGAAGCAAACGAGGTATGTCAGAATCATAGTGTATGCCAAACTGAGCTCTCGACCTGACCCAGTGGGATTTAGGCATGTAGGTATGTATACTATTTAGGAAATAATAACCTCATATCAAGAAATACTAATATTATAGGCCCCATATAATGGAGCGGCGGGTCAATAGTAAAGTATTATCGCTTAGTACGAAAATCAAAACTGTAAATTAAAAATGGACGTTATAACAAAAACAAACTACAATTGTATACCCAGTAATAATTCGCAGTGAAATTCCTTTTAATTACGCAACCTTAATTTGGACCCAAAAAATCTAGTTAGAATCAAGCAGTACATGAGGTAACACGGGAAAGTTGAAATAGTTAGCGAACCTAACGAAGCACAAAGTTCCGGCATACCTACGAACATACCCACTGCCGCCGACAGCGCGCCGCGCCGCGGCAACTTTGTAGCGGAAACACGTGAAACTTACACGACACCACGAAACTAGATCAATTTTACACGAAAAGAATAATAAATAAGTCACACACTCACAAATCGTGGTGAGAGATAATACTTTATACTACACCAATCGGTCCCAGTGTGCATTGGTGGAAGCAGATTTCTGATTTGTGGCCCCTTGACGTTAAAACTTGTCAAGCGACGTATGAAGCTTATAACTTTGCCTAACGACTACCTCAGTAAATGGCAATCATATGGTGGATATCAACAACTTAATCCTCACGAATCACTGAGGCTCTTAACTATAAAAAAAAACCTCAACCGGTTTGCCATCTGAGGCTATCACTGTTTAATATTGGTGATTGCTAAGAGCACTGCGATATCGCAATATTATGAGTTCCTTAAACGAAAGGAATTATCCTTCCTAATCCTAACCCCATTCGAAAAAAAAATACTATTTATAGATATGTTATTGAGTAATAAAACCTCCCACATATTGTGTCGCTCAGTTGATATATGTACGAGAAGGATCGACAGCCGACAGGAAAGACGGTCATTAATCAAAGCAGATTACTTTTATTGTTTCCATGAAAGCGAGAAACCTTAGCCATTTATCAACATAGATCAACGGTTTGTTATATAATCTGCATACTATTGTGGCAGGTACGTAGTGGCAGGATTTGGCAAAGGGAAGATCTTCCAGGGCCTTCCGGGGCCACTCCCCGAGAGTTGTTGCGGGGGCTTGTTTATGTCTAGCGTCGTGCAAACTCTAATATCGCGTTTTAATCATGTATGGGGACACGTTGCCTATATGCGGCGCCATTTGTAGGTAGGTAGTCGGACTCTATACATCACACAGTACATTATACAGTAAGACTTGATGTTAAATAAGCGCGGTCTGCGCGTCTGGTCAGACAGAACGCGGCGGAACAATTTATTACCCGTTTAGATCTGCGGGTAGACAAGCTTTTATCTGCCATTTATCATTCAGGGTCCGCGCGACCCTCGGCCACCCGACGACCATATGACGTCACAACGAGCCGGTGTTGTCATATATACCAACTTTTTGGTGATCTATCTATTTTACCTATAGTATATCTATACCTATAGTAGTTAATAGTAACCATATTCTTAAAATGTGCCTTTTTTCAAAATATTACAACACAAGAAAATAATCGTTTTATACCAACGTTTAAATTGAGCCCTACGTGTAACAGAACATTATTGAGTGTGACTGAGCGCTAATAGGCACAAAATAACTTACATTTAGGTTTCTCTTCTTTTTCTTAGTAGGTGGGTTAGTCACATAAACGACTACAGTTCAGAAGTTCCACCTTAAAAGGCTAAAAAAGGCACTATGATTCAAAATATTTCAAATCATGGAAAATGAAAAGGAATATGCAGGTTGACTTCGAGAAAGTACAATGAGTAAACTGTGTTTTTATGGCAAAGCGTGCAGGCTGAACTAGAATGATACGAGTAGATAGATCTACCATTATCTACCCATTTTTGGCATTTCATCTACCAATTTTTCAAAATTAGCAAAATTGGCAACCCTGCAACGAGCCTTAAATTTAATAGAGTATTTATTTAGAAAAGGTGCCAAACAAACTAGTGTTTTAGTAGGGACGGCCGTAGAATGGAGTTGTGTAAGTCCCGTGATTGAACAGTGCCTCAATAGCGAAACTCTACGCTTGAATAATTTAGATGTTGAGAACAAACGCAAACGCGAATTTAAGGGTTCATTTGTTCAGTACCCCAGCCATGAGTTATTGTATTTACGCCAACAATGTTAAACAAACATATACAATGACCATGTTATCCATGCTACTGTATTAAATTGGTCTGTATAATACATGGCTGTTGTCGCACTTAAGTCTCACACAATCCATAACCGAACACGCGAAGGTGATAAGTGGAAGGTATTAAGTGTGATAACGTCCAAAAACTTAACCGCTCACCTCATGTTTTTGGAAATGGAAATATCATACCATTTATTAGAAAAAATCATGTTGGAAAGATACCAATTAGCTACGAATATGTATGTATTTGGTACGTATGTATAAACTATTCTAGAAGACATGTCATTTTACAGGTATAACTTGTTTATAGACATCTCATGATTTACCGATTAAAATTGATGCAAACTGCTAATCGCAATATAGTTTCTTTGCTTATCACGTTTTCGCTAGGGATGCAGGGTTTCGCTAGGGTTTTCAAAACAAAGTTGATAAAATTATAACCGATCTTGACATTATGTGTGAGTTTTTAAACTTCAGCTTTTGATTTTTCAGATATATACCTTACTTATACTAACAAAAACACCTAATCTTAGTAACAACAAATCTTTGCTTAATTTATACAATCGTTTAGTAAAGAGTAAGTATATACATAAAAAGAAAATAAATCAGAAAAGGAAAATTTAATATTTTAAAAGACTCAACGCGTATTAAATTGACGTCTACATCTACTTTTCACCCTTTGAGAAGTCATTTTTAAGCGACTTATTTAATACTTTATTCATCATCATCACAGCCTTTCTATATTCCGTCTTCGGAGATAGGCCTCCTCCAAAACCTTCCAAGTCACTCTGTCTCGTGCCACTTGCATCTTAATTGGACCCGCGTGTTATCGGATGTCGTTGACCCATTTTTCAGGTGGCCGGCCTCTGCCCCGCGTGGTCTCACTTGGTCTCCATTCTAGAACCTTTTTGCCCCATCGCTCTGGGTTTATTCGCGCAATATGTCCTGCCCATCTCCATTTGCGACTTTCGATTGTGCGTACCACGTTTACCACTTTTGTCGTTTGCCTAATCCACTCGTTCCGTTTTCGATCTTGAAGCGTTATCCCGAGCATTGCCCTTTCCATAGCTCTTGGCGCGATGCTTAGTTTTTCAGCCGACTTTTTTGTGAGCGTTGTGGTCTCCATGCCGTACGTCATAACTGGCAGGACACATTGGTTAAACACCTTGGTTTTCAGGTGCTGGGGAATTTTCTTTGATGCCAAGATAGTTTTGTTGCCTCCGTAGGCGCACCACGCCTGCGCTATTCTGTGATCGACTTCGGCTGTTTGGTTTTTGTAGCCCAAAGTTATATTGTGGCCTAGATATATGTAGCTGTCTATTACGATTTCTATTGAAAGTTGGTGGTCGCATGCATCTGGAATGTTGGTCATAGTTTTCGTTTTTGATGTGTTCATCACTAGGCCTATCTTTTGGGATTCCATCCGTAGCTCCGCAATCATTTTAATCACATCGTCGACAGAGTCCACAAAAAGTACAATGTCGTCAGCAAATAGGACATTACTAATGCCCTCACCATCAATATTAAGACCTCTAGTATTCCAGTCTAGATTTCTATATACGTACTTTAGGGATGTTATAAATAGTTTTGGTGACAGAGTATCTCCTTTTCGTACTCCTATTCCGAGCTTGAACGGCTCTGTAGCTTTGTGATAAGGTGCCGTTATGCTGGAGCTTTTATCAATTGTATGTAGCGCTCGTCAATACAACAATCCACCAGGGCTCGTTCGACTGTCCAGTTTTTGACAGAGTCGAACGCTTTTTCATAATATACGAAGGTGATAATAATTGGTTTCCTGTATTTGTGGCATTGAGGTGGTCATTAGTTCCGCATCCTGATCTAAAACCTGCCTACTCCCTTGGTTGGTATTCTTCAAACTTCTTTGTGAGTCCGTTGACTTAAAAAGTTTGTATATGTGTGAAAGAAGACTTATAGTTTGCTAGCTTCCTTATGCCCCCGTTTTTATGGAGCAGGGTATTAACCGCATTGTGCCGAGATGTTGGTACTTTGCATTCTAGCATATATACATAGAAGTATATTGTGAATAACAGAGCTAGAGCTTTCCAAAGTACTTCGGTCTTGATTTTGAACATTTCGGGGATGATGTTGTCTAGTCCCGGTGCTTATGTATACATATTTGTTATTTTCGACTGCTTTCACGTTTCACGAAGTTTGTGCAGTTCTGATCCAAAGTGGCGGTAATCAGGCAACTGCAACAACTTTTCTCGGGTTGCTACTTACGATTCAGTCGCGACGGCGCTACGCGCTTCCACCGTCCATTCCTTACGGTAATAACTACGGTTATGAATCATCCATCTTCCTGACACCCGTTTATATTCTCAGTAGAGTTGTCGATGTACTGTTTTTGTGACGTGACTGATAGAGAATGGTGGGCAAGAGAGGGCAGGGGAGAGCAGGAGGCGCCATTGACCGGCGAGTGTCACGCCGGCCCGCCAGCGCTATCGATTTAGATTAAACACGGATTAAGAGCATCCTTAATAAATGTAATGGATTAGTACTCTTTGAAGTACTCTGATGCTCGAGTTCGTTTAAACATTATAGACTTCACTGAAATATATTTATGGTACTGTACTTTTTCGAACATTTGGACTGGTGTGGTGGATTAAGCCTTTGGCAAAACTAATTTTAAAATTTAATCTATCTATCTATCTATCTATCTATAACCTCACGCCAGATCCCTTGCGGGGTAGGCAGAGAGTACAGAGTTCCAACAGGTTCTTTCCTTACATACCTCTCTGGCTTCCTCGACTCTCATAGTTCGTCTCATACACGCTCGCCGGTTACGGAGACTCTTGACTTTTCCATCAGATAACACTCGGTTTATTTGGTCGTGGTAAGATAGTCTAGACCTTCCCCGGTAACTGCATCCTTCCACTTTCACATTGTATATCTGTTTTGTCATTCTTTCCTCTGGCATTCTTTCTATATGCCCGAACCAACGGAGCATGCCCTTTCTCATCTTTACACCGATACTATCATTCATACCTACTCGCTGTCTTACTATGCTGTTGCTAATGCGGTCGGTCAGCTTCACTCCGCACATCTTCCGCAGAGCTCGCATTTCTACCGCATTTATTCTATTTTCATTCTCCTTCTTACATACCCAGCTCTCGCTACCATATACCAGCGTTGGGACAAGAACTCCGTTATGTATGGCCAGCTGCGCCTTTTGGCTTAAATGCCGGCTCCCGAGTAGCTTTCCCATCGCACTATTCACTCTGTTCCCTGCACTCACTCTTCTCTCTATGTCAGCGGTGTATTTCCCATCCTTACTGAAGGCGCATCCAAGATATACAAACTCATTCACTTGCTCCAGCACATCGTTACCAACCACAATCCTTACATTCCTTACATTCGTTCTGGTTTCTTCCCTTTCAAAAACCATAATCTTGGTTTTCTTCACATTCAAGTGTAAGCCATTGATCATGCAGTCGTCTTTCATAACTGTGACTAGTGTTTGCAGATCAGTGGCTGTTGGCGCTATTAAAACCGCGTCATCTGCATAAAGTAGATGGTTTACCACTAAGTCACCCATTTGTACACCTTCATTCATCGCTTTCAGTCTTTGAAGACTTTTGTCCAGATATATTTTAAACAGTCTAGCGGACAACACGCAACCCTGCTTGACGCCGATTTTAACGTCAAACTAGGGTGACCTGTTGCCACCCACCCGTACGCATACCTTGCAGTCCACATAAGTGGACTGGACGGCTCGCAACAGAGTGCCATCTATACCATACTCTGGCAAAATGTCCCAAAGTCTCTTTCGCACAACTCTGTCAAATGCCTTCTCCAGATCTACAAAACCGCAGAAAACCTTCCGGCCCACTGCCAGATGCTTCTCTACGATGTTGCGGAGTGAGAAGACTTGATCCGAACTTCCTTTTCCAGACCTGAAACCCCCTTGTGCCTCGCACAACATTCCATCGGACTTCCCGCGTTCTCCGTTCAATAATTTTACCGTACATTTAATTATGGCAAAACTACTTTTATGATCTAATTTAAAGAAAAAAAAACGAGTTTGATTCTGATGGTAAGTCCAATGCTTCGGATCTAATTTTTAAAGATGTCGTTTCATAATTACCTCTAACCTAAATATCGTTCAGCTTAAATCAGCCTGCAATATTCCACTATTGGGCAAATTCTTCACACAAATCGAGGTGATGAAAATTAGGTCATAGACAGGTTTATGATGACCTTGTACTTATCAAACCGCTTAAGTACCACTAAATAAAGTAAAACAAATAAACACCGTCACGCCTATATTCCCCAAGTGGGGCTGGTGGAGGTATACTGAGTACACCCATTTTTCGCCGAGTATGTTAGGTCCTATGTAATAGCGAGCTTATTGCCATATACCGGGCACAGTTTCAGACCCCGGACTCATACTGGGAATTTTTCGTTAGAAAAACTATATTTGTCCAACTTAGGATTTGAACGCAGGCCCTCCTGATCACAAAGCGATGCGCTTTGCCACTAGACCAATAAGGCAGTCAAATACACAACTCACATCTCTAAATAAAGTGTAAGCCGTGATCAATTTCTTAGCGTACCTTCCCAAGCTCGGAGACGCTCAAAAACAAACTTCTTAGCCTAGTAAGCCAAATACTACTTAAGCTTAGCGATCGCTTAGAAAACCGCGGTCGCGCACGCTGCGAGCGGCTCCACATACTCCGGCGATATAATTATTTATTTACGTAAGTAGGTAAGTGCGTGACGTTTCCATCTGGTGTGTCGTCACAAGTGAACGCCCGGCGTCCCTCGCTCAATTATTTACAAACAGTGAACTCGGTAATAAGTGTTTTCCGGAACCATCGACTTTCCTCTTTGAATACTATTAAAATTTATGGCCAGTAACGTCTGTATGTGTGCTTTTTTCCATGTCCATTACATAGATCGTTATCCAAATAAATGACTGAGTTTTGTCGGCGCTTTATGTAAAGTCATAATTCATTTATATCTTAAAAAGGTTATAAATGTATCAAATAACCTATTATTTGATGAATATTTAGTTTGTAATGCTGATTTTATTAATTTAGTCAAGAAATACCGTACTTACATACTTGTAAATATTTTTACGTGCCTCTTAAATATGGTAATTTATATACCGCTGAAAGAATACCAAAGAATAGTATCTTCTCAAATGAATAAAATAAAACGGCGGAAGTGGGTGATTTATTTAAAACTCTGCCGCATTCTCCGCGCCCTCAGGACTCCGGTTCTTAAACTTCTGACACATCTGATATATCGATGCCGGCTATGTTTCGACTATTTATTCGAGAAAAGAATAATCCCATTGCGGCAGAACGTTCTCTGTGTAAAGTACAATAAATGCGGAGAGAAGAGGTCTTTGTTTCGTATTAAATTTACTGAGCTTTACTGAATGTAGTGGTGCTGTGCAATGTTAATATCGCATGCGACATATTTGTTACAAATGTATAACGCCCAAATTCTTGTAACAAAGCTCCCTAAACCGAATCTTCGCCGGCGCCGATCAACAGTGCTTAGCAATATCCGTAAACTATTTATATTTAGCGCCGCGCTGGTGTTTTCTACATTAGACCCTTATTCGCTATGACCAACCAAAAACATAACGCGGCGCGTTACAATAACTTTGTGAAATGTGTTTAATGGTACACCAGTGGCATACAGAATACCATTACGTAATTTATTTCCGAAGTTAACACGAGACACCGCGTTCGATCGTAGTGAATAAGTGCCCTGCATATATTCCCGTAACCGCTCTACCGTAGCAAAAGAATTTGCTACAAGCATAGCACCACGGCGTGCTACGTAACATGTAGACATCATTACAATGTAGATACAATAATATGTACTGCAGAGCATAGGCATTACATTTACAGTAAGCGGTGGTCTATAATGCTCATGGGCTAAATTCGGCTACTTTCGGCGTCGTAGAGCGTCGTCTCTGACACTCAATACATTATATGACGTTTCGTCGCTTTCGTCAGTCGTTGTTGTCACATAATGTACTGAGTGACAGAGAAGACGCACTACGAAGCCGAAAATAGCCGGTTATCTCCCTTTTTAGCCGATGTGCATTATTTGTGGTAGAGCCATTCTACTTTAAGTTCAAACGTAGTGTAGATAATGAAAATTAAATTTTACCACGGCCTAAGTCCCATATTTACTACGGTATGAAAAGCAATGTCTCAAAATATTAAGAAATTTTAATTTATTTATTTATTTCAGATATGCATCCATATTATAACATTAATTACACTTCTTCTTCTTCTTCAGCCGAAAGACGTCCACTGCAGGACAAAGACCTCCCCTAAAGACCGCCACAACGACCGGCTTTGTGCTGTACGCATCCAACTTCTACCCGCGACCTTCACCAGGTCATCGGTCCATCTTGTAGGGGGCCTACCCACTCTACTTCTTCCGGTACGTGGTCGCCATTTGAGAACCTTTCTGCCCCAACGGCCGTCAGTTCTACGAGCGATGTGCCCCGCCCACTGCCACTTAAGTTTAGCACTTCTGAGTGCTATGTCAGTGACTTTCGTCCTTCTGCGGATCTCCTCGTTTCTGATTCGATCCCGCAGGGTAACTCCGAGCATAGCTCTCTCCATCGCCCTTTGGGTGACCTTGAGCCTTCTTATGAGGCCCATCGTAAGCGACCATGTCTCAGTGCCGTAAGTCATCACTGGCAACACACACTGGTCAAAGGCTTTTGTCTTGAGACACTGCGAAATTTTGGACGAGAAGATGTTACGTAGCTTCCTGAACGCTGCCCAACCGAGCTGGATTCGATGATTGACCTCTTTCTCGAAGTTGGACCTACCTAATTGGATTTTTTGTCCCAGGTATATATAATCGTCAACAACTTCGAGCGTAGAGTCTCCAACCTTTATAAAAGTTGGTACTACATGGACGTCTGATAAGATGCCGTTGCGACTGCTTCTCACTCGCTGTCGTAGGGATACAACTTTCTTGCGAATAATCGCATGAAAGCCGTCCGTGTGCGCCTCAGCAAACATCTTAGATGCGCTGCAAAAGCGAGGCAGCCGCAACAGCACCCTAAAGATGTCATTGTATTGGACACGTAGATCACTGGCAGCCCGGCGGGTATAGTTTATCCAGAGGCTGCTCGAATAAAATGACTGACAATATGCCTTGAACAGGGTGATCTTTACATCCTTCGAGCAGCGAGCAAACCGGCGAGCGATCATATTTCCCCGGACCGCCAGTGCTCTACGTTCCCTCTCTATGTCAGTATCATCTTTCAAATCCTCAGTAACAATGTGCCCCAAATATTTGAAGCTGCTAACCACCCGCAGAGACTCGCCATTAAGCATAATGGGCGGAACATGGATGGGTACAATATTCCCGCTCCTAAATATAAGAAGTTCACTCTTCTTGGAGTTATACCTCAGTCCATGCTCAGCCGCATACGCCTCACATATCCTCACCAGCTTGCGTATTGACCCCACCGACGGCCCCAGCAGCACCATATCATCTGCGTAACTGATATTATTGACGCTTACTCCATCTATGATGCATCCCGTATGAGTGTTGCTGAGTTCGCTGATGAGGTCGTTTACATACAGGTTGAACAGCAAAGGAGAGGAGATTCCACCCTGCCTTACTCCACATTCCATACCGTACTCATCAGATAGATTTCCCCCCATCTAACCTGATTCCTTTGGCAACCGTACCAGCACTTCAACATGGCAGTGGCTTCCACCGGCACACCCGCCACCCGTAACCTATCCCAAAGCCTTCCATACACCACTGTATCAAAGGCCCTGGAAAGATCAAGAAAGCAGGCATACACCGGTGTCTTTCTGTCAGTGTAGTACCTGACAGCCTGCTTGAGACACACTATTGCACTTTCTGTTGAAAGTCCAGACTTAAAACCAAACTGTGCGTCGTTAAGCTCAACGTACTGCAGCAATATATCGTTAAGCAAGCTGTCAAGTACCTTAGCGATTACGGTCGCCAAAGATATTGGCCTGTAATTATTTTTATTCGATGCATCTCCAGTTTTACACTTAATGATTGGAACTACGATCGTTTTATACATTTCGACCGGTAAATAGCAATGACACAAACACAAGTTGAAAAACATGGAGAGCACGCGTGGCAGATGAAACCCGGCATATTTGAGATGCTCTATGCTGAGACTGTCATGTCCAGGTGATTTTCCTCTGTGCATACCACAGATGATTTTCCGTACTTTATTCGTAGTAAAGCTTACAGTTCGTTCCGAACCGCCAGCCTCACCACAGAGCAATTCGCATCCAGTTTAATAGAATAGGCATTGAAATGGTGGTGATTTTTTGTCAGATCTTACATTAACAGTACTTTTACCGTAGTCATAGGTATGTACTTGTAAGAAAAAGTTGTAATTGAAACAAAAAGCGGTGCGCTTGTTAGCGCCGGCGGGCCGGCGGCGAGCGATGCGCCACAAAAGGGAACAAATCGCCGAGGCAGCACCGACACGCGGGCACATTGAAATGCTTCTCTAAATTAAATACGGACCCTGGAAATTCATTTTAAGTGGATTAAGAACATTCTTTTGAAACGTATCACCATGTTTAAGTAGAATTATATCCAATTTCGAACATGTAAGACCTATTATAATAGGTGCAGTGCTTTTATACTGACAACAAAGAGACAGGCACCGATTTTTCGTACATATTCAATGTGCAATGAAAATATATATTTTTTACACCAAATCAGAATCAGAACATTTTTAATTCATGTGAAACATTAAAGTATTTATGAATTGTCAGAAAAGTAGCAAAGACTCTACTACCACTTCGGAATGTCATTCGTGTGGAAAAGAAGGGCAAAATACGTCGACTTTCTTATTCTTCTTCTACACGGTTACTCTTTAAATATATTTTCTTGTAAATTGTTTTTATATTTTCTTGTAAATCGGCTGTAGTATAATAGTTTCGGCAATAGTGGGTCACCTCGCTGGGCTGACGGGTGCACGTAATTTAAGGTTTGATGAGGATGAGATTGATGTAGCCAGAGTTAATATCTTGGTTTTCTAGAGCGTTTAAGATAAAAGTATGTGATATGCTCTCGAAAGTCTTGGAATAGTCTACAAATGCAAAATGAAGGGGTTTATTAAATTCTATCGGTATCAGTGGTGAAGTGGGGGTGGAAGCCAGCTTGTTCAGGAGGTTGATGAGCATCAAGGGTTAGAGTTATTCTATTTTCGATGAGTTTCATAATTAATTTATACAAATGCGAGGAGCGACTTATCGGCACGTAATTGGCTATGTCCGATTTGTCGCCTTTTTTGTAAAGAAGATTTACGTTAGAGTGACACATGTTGGCTGGTAATCGACCTTTATGTAGGATGGAGTTAAATAGTTGTAGTAAATATGGTAAAAGAATAGACATTCCAGCTTTGAAGATTTCAGATGTCATACCATCTGCTCCCGGACTTTTATTATATTGCCTACAGGTCAGAACCTTTTTTATTTCATGAGAATCGAATGAAGAAGATGGACGGCAATAAGCAAATTGTCTTTATTATTGGTTACGATTGCTATAGATTCTTTTATAAAATGTAGTGGTGAAAAATTATAAATATCGTTATAATTTTTTCACCATAACCATGTTTTATGCCGGAATCGTCTTTTAAATTTGTGATGATTGTTTTTCCTTTATTTATCCCTTGTTTTGCGATCCGAAGAGATGTTCTCGTGACTAAAGCTGTTTTACTGTTATTGTTATAATTGCGTCCTTCCTTATATTTCTCTTTACTAACTTATCATCTTTCCTATATTTTAAAATTTTTTTTTAAGTTTTTCTCTTCTCTCCAAATGTTTAATGTAGTATCACAAAGTTTATTGTTATAGTAGTAAGAAAGCAAGTAGATACGCAAGATAGTATCGGTGCAAATATGAGAAAGGGTCTGATCCGTTGGTTCCTGCATATAGAAAGAATGACAGAAGAAAGAATGACAAAACAGATATACAATGCGAAAGTGGAAGGATGTAGGTACCGGGGAAGATGTAGACCATCTTACCATGACCAAATAAACCGAGTCTTATCTAAAGGATAAGTCAAGAGTCTCCGTAACCGGCGAGCGTGTATGAGACGATCTATGAGACTGGAGGAAGCCAGAGAGGTATGAAAGGAAAGAACCTTGGAACTCTGTAGTCCCTGCCTACCCTGCAAGAGATCTGGTGTGATGATAAAGATATATTATTATTATATAATATCATACGGAGTACTTTACACATGTAGTAAAGAAATCCTTATACATTTTTATTTGATATTCATACTAAATTGTTGGACGTGTACCAGTTTTGTACGTGAAAAATAGCGTCATTTACCTTGTCAAAATTAATATGTCTACCTACTTAAAGAGGTGTCATAAGCATATAACACTATCTTCGCTCTTTTTTTTAATTACTTGTAGTATATCATTTATGAAAACCATAAATAGAATCGGACTACTTGGTACCTTCCTATATCTACCTCAATCGATCCCTGAGGTACACCCATTTTAAATTCTAAATACCTACAGCAGATTAGTTCATTATATAAGATAACTAGCTGATTTCCGCGACTTTGCTCGCGTGGAATTTAACAAAAGTAGCCTAAATTACTCCTTATAACATCAACTATCTGCCAATGAAAGTCTCGTCAAAATCGTTCCAGCCGTTTCGGAGATTAGCTGGAACAAACAGACAGACACAAATTTTTGAAATTGTCTTTCGTTATATACACCGTATATATTTTCATACGCATTTAGCAAAAAGCTGTTATTTTGATATTACTAACAGACACTTCAATTTTATTTATTTGTATAAATTAAATTTTCTATTTCTGAGGGTGAACGCTTTTATCCATGGAAGAGAAATTAAAATCCACAAGCTGCGGTTCCCCACCTCAAAGATACGAGTCAATGGAAACATGAACGTAACACAATTTTCAAAAAAATTAACACTGTTGAATCAGATTTACTATCTACTTTTAGTTACTTATTTAGTCTACTTTTAGTCTCTACATCACATCTCAAACAAAATTTACATCGGTTTAATAATAAATGTACATGCAACAAAGCGTTCATTTTGATAAGTTCTGCAGCGCATAGATATAACATGACATTATACTGTGTCCTTCGTTCTCGATATAGATATATGCAGCTCTCTCGTGTCACTTGGCAACCCGTCGCAATTTTTCAGAGCTTCAAGTCCAGAACGCACCTCTATCCTTGCCTGTGGGCTTGACGTATGCTGTTCTCTTGGTTTGCGCGGCAACCGGCGACACGAAAAATTTTTGTTCTTCCCTACTATTATTTAGTTAAACATTAAAAAGTGAAGAATCATTTTTGTAATAGTGAAAAACTTTCAATATAAAAAAAGGAACATACAAAAAAGATATAAAACATTATATAAACAAAATAAGGAAAATTGAGAAGAAGATTAAACGACGCCTTGAACGCCAAGGGTGGAATGAAAGTTCATCAAATTCAAATCTGGACGAGGAAAATTCATCAACTATCCATTTACCAGGTAAATATTTATCATATTTAAACCTTTTAGGTTATTTTAATCAGCAAGTGGTATTTTAATGTTTGTACGACAAGAGTGGTGTACGAGATACATCGGCGTGGTCATAGAGACTTGGGGCGTATACGTGATATTCGCATGAGATCTCACTACTCGTAGGTTCACCCGAGAGAGGTGATGCCTATGGTGTAACGTTTCCCTCAAAGGCTTGAAACAATTAAATGGTTTTTCAGATAGTGACATTGAAGTTACTAACGAAATAATGACTCCAACACAAGAGCAACAAGTATTAACTGAAGATATACCTTTAGCAAGCTCAACAAACCATGGGACGGACGTATCAATTACAGAAACACCTTTAGACAAGGATGTACTGTTAGCATTAGGAGACTTGATGGAAGACAGGCCAAAATATGGCCCGCCTATTAATAATGAGGTGGCTTGTATCTGGAAGAATCTTTTAAAAAGTGGTCTCCAGAATGAACACAAACAAAAATTGATGACAAAATTAATCCCAAAAAACTGTCCGTTACTAATAGCTCCTAAATTAAACCCGGAGATATCAAGCACAATAAGTGACAACATAATTAATAGGGATAAAAAGATTGAGTTGGAACAAAACCAAACTGGAGTAGGACTCTCTATCTTAGGTGATGCCTTATCATTACTGATAAGTAATGAGGCAGTGGACAGATTAAAAGTAATATCCCTACTAAGCGATGTAGGCAGAATGTTGGCCGATCTACATTACACTCAAACAAAATCTAAAAAAATCTTGATTTATCCAATGTTGGACAAAACATTTATACAGTTAGTAAAAGACATTGATAGAGATGAATACTTGTATGGTGACGCGTGTTAGGAGAGGCCTATGTCCAGCAGTGGACTGTGATAGGCTGATTGATTGATTGATTTGATTGACAATATTTAGATGATTTTTTATGCATTAGATCAGATTATCAATCCTGTTTAAGAATGGTGAATGAAACTGTCAGGTTATTACAGTGCTTAGGCTTTGTAATTAATTTAGAGAAAAGTGTTTTGGAACCTTCTCAATGCTACCAATTTCTGGGATTTGTCTTTGATACCAGAGATATGACATTGCAATTCTTCTTCTTCTTCTTCTTCTTCAGCCGAAAGACGTCCACTGCAGGACAAAGGCCTCCCCTAAAGACCGCCACAACGACCGGCTTTGTGCTGTACGCATCCAACTTCTACCCGCCCACTGCCACTTAAGTTTAACAATTCTGAGTGCTATGTCAGTGACTTTCGTCCTCCTGCGGATCTCCTCGTTTCTGATTCGATCCCGCAGGGTAACTCCGAGCATAGCATTGCAATTACCACTAGATAAAAAATCAAAAATAACTAACTATGTACATAAATATTTAAAAACCGAATCTTGCCTCATACGAGACCTAGCAAGATTAATAGGAACACTAATTGCGGCATGTCCTGCTACCAGGTATGGAAGAATTTATACAAAGTTTTTAGAACACCATAAATATTGTTATTTACTTAATAATAAAGGAGATTTTGACACCAAAGTGAAATTACATTCAGAAATAAAATTAGATTTAAAGTGGTGGTCGGACAATGTTAATTCAACATTCAGATATATAGCTTATTTTAAACATGATTTAGAAATATACACAGACGCCTCTAGAACAGGGTGTGGGGCCGTGTGTAATAATAATAGAGCTAATGGAACGTGGAAACAAAGTGAAAAATTGTTTCACATAAATTACCTTGAATTACTAGCAATATTTATGGCCCTAAAAATATTTGTCAAACAAAAAATGCATATTAATATTTTATTAAGAGTAGATAATAAAACTGCTATAGCATACATTAATAAAATGGGTGGTACCCAATTTCCACACTTAAATAAACTAACCAGGGAGATATGGCAGTGGTGTGAAAAGAGACACATCTGGCTATCAGCCTCATATATAAAATCATGCGATAATAAAGAAGCAGATGAGGAATCTCGAAGAATCAACCCAGACATAGAGTGGGAATTGGATGCCAATGCCTTTGAACACATAGTATCAGTATTCGGCCTACCAGAAATTGATTTATTCGCTTCACGAGTAAATGCTAAATTAAGTACTTACATCTCTTGGAAACCTGACCCAGATGCCAGAAATATTGATGCCTTTACTGTTGACTGGTCAAAATATTTGTTCTATGCATTCCCTCCATTCAGTTTAATATTAAAATGTTTACGAAAGATCGCAAATGATAAGGCAACAGGCATTATGGTTATGCCATACTGGCCATCCCAGCCTTGGTATCCCTTAATGCAAACAATGTTAATTTCAGACTTAATATTTCTAAAACCTGATGACCATCGTTTACATTCCTCTTTCAGAGACATTCATCCGATTCATCATCACCTTACCCTGATTGTCGGGATATTATCAGGCAAGCATGGCCAAGACGGGCGAACCCTGCATCATCCTTAGAAGTAATGCTAGCGTCTATTTCAAGTAATACATTAAAACAGTATAATGTAACTTATAGAATTTGGTGGAAATTTTGCTTAGAACAAGGTTTAGATCCATTCACACCCTCAGTACCTTTGGTTATGCATTTCCTAACAAAGTTATTCAACTCGGGTGCTGCATATGGCTCGCTTAATTCACACAAGTCAGCACTATCACTCATTGCGGGATCAAAGATGGGGGATGATGACCGAATGAAAAGGTTATTTAAAGGCTTTTATAGGGCTAATCCCCCAATACCAAAGTATCAAACCACTTGGGACCCACATATGGTTCTTAAGGTTTTACAGGCATGGGTTCCTAATAGTTCCTTAAACCTCGAAAAACTAACAAAGAAATTAGTGTTATTGTTAGCATTAAGTACAGCCCAAAGGGCACAAACGTTAGCTCTCATAAGAATATCTAACATTAAATTTAATAACGAGGGCGTACACATTGTTATAACTGATATAACAAAAACATCTGCTCCAGGGCGTAGCTAGCCTAATCTATACCTACCTTTTTTTGAAAAAGCTGAAATATGTCCAGCCACAGCCCTATATGATTATATTTCTTATACAAAAAACATTAGAAACAATAATGATTATTTAATATTAACTGTGAAAAAACCTCATACAAGAGTCTCTCCCTCAACTATAGGAAGATGGATTAAAAACACCTTAACTATATGTGGTGTGGATACTAGTACCTTTACCAGTCATAGTACGCGACATGCGTCCACTTCTAGTGCGAGAGCAAATGGTGTTTCATTAGATATGATTAGGCAGACGGCGGGTTGGGCTAATAATTCCTCAACATTCGCAAAATTTTATAACAGACCCTTAATTAATACGCATAGACAATTTGCACAGACTGTATTAAATACAGAAATAAGTGAGTGATTGTGATAAATATAACAAAAATGATTAAAGACTGATTAGGTATTACTTAACTTTCAATTAAGTTGTTAGAAATTATAATTAAGCGTAAGTTTATTTGTGTTTTATACTTGATTATTTCATTTGAGGTTTTTAATTATGTTAAGTAGAGGTACTCTTGTTACTTTTCTTTTTTTTTATTTGTCATACGAAATAATAAAACAGGTTAAATTTATAAAAAATGTATTTATTGTACTAAATGTTGGAGACATGTCAACTTTACTATTATATCTCTAAACAGCTGCATATATCTATATCGAGAACGAAGGACACAGTATAATAATGATCGAACTTCACTTCGGGTAAGTTCGTTTGATCACTTATTATACCAACGAGTAAGTAGGTAGTTACGCGCAGTAACACGTTCGCGAACAAAACATTATTAACGCGAAACAAAAGCAATCAGCGAGCGGGACATCAAACCCGCCCCTAGCGCCGTCCTTGTCGCTCTAGCGTACTCTTATCTAGGGATAGACCGTGCTCGAGCAAATATCAGAATATAGATACATAAAAAAGTAGCCCCACACTAGGTTTTATTCCTGTGTCATGGGTGCGTTTACAAACATGAAAATCCACATACACAAATACCCAGATCGAAACAAATAATTGTGGGTCACACAAAGATTTGTCTCGTGCGGGAATCGAACCCTCTACTATCAGACACAGTGGGCGTAGCGACTTAAGCTTAACCACTGCGCTAAACCGTCGGTCATATTTTCAGTTTCAGTTCAACACCGAAATAATCATATAATAGTAATTATATTACTGCACCAGAATAGGCTTCATTGCTCTCGTGGCGCATGACTGCTGGCAATTATGAGGTCCTAAGTTCAAATTCTACGTCAGAAAAGTGCTACTGCGGTTATTTAACCTTTCGATTGGCTAGATGAAAAATGGTGACGAAATGAGTATATTTCTTTAAATTCATCAGGCCTAGGAAAAACAATCAAAAAATCTAGATTAGGCAGGTTTCGAGAAAACATATGTACACCACAATGGACAGCGCGAACCAGGCGGCGACGCGGTACAAAATTGTATGTACGCTGCAATGGTCATTGCCAGGTTACCAATAAAATACAATTTTGGCGTTTTGAATAAACGCCAAAATTGTATTTTATTGGTTTATTTGATTAAATAAAAAGGTAAAAAAAGAATTAATAATGTATGAACATAAAGAGGGGAGACAGCAAATTGCGTAGAAATATCCCTATGCTCAAAAAAAACATTAATTATTTCTACTGGTATGGAAACTTCTGGAGCAATTTCGTTTTTGCTTCTCCACAATGAAACATTATTGTAGCTTACACTTTATGCAGTAAACTATGGCCCTACCATTCATGCAATACTTGCGCCGCATGGTTGTCTCACCACTCTCAGGTAATAGCCCTGTATTATCATAACGTACCGTGTCTGATGGACGGACTATTACTGGCTGCTGCATTTTTTCACTATAAGAAATATCCATGCAATTCGTTAGCTGTTCTGCCAGCTCTAGACACACCTTTAAAAATTTCATATCTAAAATCCTTCAGCGCCATTTTCTTTCCATCATTCTTCTACAAAATCCATCATATACAAAATCCAGGCGTTATTAATGCACATATCTCAAAGTTGCGAGAATATGCCCATGTACCATCTTTTAAATAGAGTTCGATGTCAACTAAATCGCGACAAAAACCACCCATGTGCTTGTTGTAATGTTTTACAATTTGGGGACATTCTACATCCACTTTCCCTCTTTCTTCTTTGTAGTAACATTTTATGGTCTCGATAGGATTTGAGTCTACGTACGAATTAATCAGTGTCACAGCGTTATAATTACGCCATTTCACAACAGCCAACTTGATTTTTATTACAAGTAACTTGTACACTTGCACCTCGCTTCTTTAATTTTATTTGTTTGGCAGTTGGCAGTGTTCTTATCGTACCAGGACTATAATCAATTTCTTCATGAGACGTTAAACTGTCATCAGAGCATGCATTTTCAGCGGGCCCTAATGCTGAGATCTTGCAGGCAAATTCTGCAGGCAAGTCAATGAAATAAAGCTGTAAGCACTAAAACACCACGCATTAGCAACAAGAAAAATGAAGAACTGCCAAAAAAATCATAGCCCAATGGTACTCAAACTTGGCAACGTACAGTGTGGTTACCGTAGCCTTTACGTGATCCTTTACAAGGTAATTGGCAATGGTGAGCGTGCTGTACATGCACATTCATGCAGTTACATGTAAGTTATATTTGAGTTTACAATCAAGTCAATATTTCCATTGAGTTGTTTTTCGTACCCTATACACCAATACCAAAAAACACACCAGTTTGCGTGAAAAAGTCGTAAAAATAAATAAATTACTTACACGGGTCGCGCATGCATTAACTTTGCTATATTATCAGAGTAAATTATTTTCTACCAATTTTACACATTTCAAATTACAATATACAAAATAAAATAGAAATAAAGTGTGCAATAAGACATCGAAAAAATCAATTAGAGGGTAAGCTCGCTTACTATCAACATCGTCGACAAAACATGACAAAAAAAATTCTATAGGGTCCTGTCCGTACAATTCCAGGAAATCAATCAAATGTTTGCTGTGAGTTAGCAAGTAGTCAGCCCTCCCTCTGTACATTTGTATTACTCCTTTACCCGACACTAGCGAGAGTCGGGCAAAGTAATATGCTAAGACGGCTTATAACATCTATCTATCTATCTATCTATATCATCACGCCAGATCCCTTACGGGGTAGGCAGAGAGTACAGAGTTCCAACAGGCTCTTTTCTTACATACCTCTCTGGCTTCCTCTACTCTCATAGTTCGTCTCATACACGCTCGCCGGTTAAGAAGACTCCTGACTTGTGCTTTAGATAAGCCTACTCTTGAAACCAATCCCAATCTCAAGCTGACACGATCTCAATACAGTTCCAATTTCAATCCGAAAGAGATTGGCACTCTTGAACGAATCGAGTGTACTATTGGATTGAAATTGAAATAGAGTACACAATCGAGAACCAGTGTGGCTATATACTACAAAACGTCAACTACCAAATTTAAATAAATAATCAGACACATCAAATTTAATGTTTTTTTGTTATATAGCATATATATTTACATACATATTGTGTGATTTTATACTAATAATTCTTATCTCTTTTTTATAAGCTTTAAATCGAAAGAATTTTATGTGGTGGCAGAATGAATACGTTGCCATTGCCTAAATTATTTGAAAAGTGTACATACCGCGCAAATAAAATTCATTTAAAATTCATTGTTTGCATTATAGTACTTGGGTAGAGAGAACAATAATAATAAAAATCAATACAAAATTGCTTTATTAAACAACTCCGGCAATGACAAGGCATTTGGTATATTTTGAGCTTAGAATAAGATAACCGGCGAGTGTGTATGAGACGAACTATGAGAGTGGAGGAAGCCAAAGAGGTATGTAAGGAAAGAACCTGTTGGAACTCTGTACTCTCTGCCTACCCCGCGAGGGAGCTGGCGTGATGATATAGATAGATAGATAGAATAAGATAATCTTCTCATATTATAGCCAGAGCTATAACAATAAACGATTTCTATTATTCATTATTTTAAATTTCTATTATTTAATATTTACTGCCTCATTAGTTAAGTATTTTTATAATGATTCTTGTTGCATTCAGTTCAGTATTATATCAAGGTAATCCCATTTTAATTTTATTGGCATTGGGCCAATAAAATTAAAATTGACTTGGGAGATTCACCTGTGAGTTCAGGAGTAAACGACAAACAGGGTATTACTATGAGTATTATGTCAATTCTGTACCTTACTATAGAACTAAGCAGAATTATATGTATAGTTAATTATTAAATTTGAAGTTCCTATAATTGTTTATTTTGTGAATATTTCAGAGAGACTCAATATAATAATCAAGTTAATGAAAAAATAAAACTATTTTAAAAGCATGAGTTTTATTTTTTAAAGTATTTGGAATCTGACAAAAAATATATATTATAAAGAAATCAATGATTCCTGGCCGCCCACAGCTCACACACTAAATGTGAACATGCTTCATGGCCTCTCCGTAACTCTTCAGCTGGTGGCTCCTGTGTGTTGGCTTGGTGGTCTGACTCCCCCACAGCGGTGGCATGGTTACATTTTGGGCATAATCACCCACTTGTGCCTGGTTGCAAATATTGGACAACACACAACAAGCATTTATTATTTTGGCTGCTCTATCGGGGTGGTAATGTAGAACTCTGTGGCCCAGAAGAAACCGCCATCTATTCTTTAGCACATCAATTGGGCGCTCTAAATTATTGTGTGCAATACATTGCAACTGACTGTAATGTTCTTCAGGTGAACCTGCAGCAGCATCTATTATAGGAGCCATTAAATACTCCATTTGAGGATGGCCTAAGCCACCTGAAAAGTATTAAACAATTAATTAATATGTTTCTAAAGAATTAGGTATCTTTGTACTAAGTAAATACTTGATTATTATAACATAGACATACCAAGTAAGAAAATATGTTCTTCTGTATTCAATAATTCGGTGCGGATTGAAAACAAAACTGTCACGTGCCACCCCCAAGAGATGAGTCCACACTTAAAATATTCAAGTCTGCATTGCAAATCTACAATGAATAGAATACATATTAAGTAAATCAGGAATATTTTTGAATTAATGTATGTATGTAAAACAATTCTATAAAAATAACTCACAAGTAAAACATTCCTTGAGTGGTAACATTTTCTATTGTAAAATCGTTCTTCATTTTGGGTTAGTCAATGGCACCTATGACCGATGAAATCTTGAATTTTTCATAAAATCTGAAATAATTTATGATAATTGTCATTCTTTGTTAAATCTAAAGCCAACTGAATGTAGCCACTACCATTTATCATAAGTGGTGGTAAATAACAACAGAAATATATTTTCTACTGATACCTTCTTTTAATACAGTCTCTTTCCTGTCGTGTCTGTGGGAATTTAAGCCACTTATTGAGAATTCTATCTTAATTCAGGGCATCCGTCACCTCTTTCAAGGCTCTCGACACAGACTGTTGGGACATCATCGTCCCATGCGTAGCTCCCACCAAACGCTGGTAGCTTCCAGGGGCGTAAAATGATAGTGCTACTAAAACCTAAAATTAACAAATAGGTTAGAAAAATAACACGATATAATGAAGTAAGTTTATACCTTAACCATATTATTAACATACCTCAAAACGTGTACATATGCCGCTAGTTTTTTATTCAACCGATAATGGTTTAATTCCACATCGGTCATGAAAATTGCGTTATTGGTATAACGCGCCATCCTCCGCAAACTTCTTCTTTGCCTTACATCCAGATTATTGGAGCTCTCTAACATATCGAACATGAGCGCTAGGCGGGCCATTATTTTCGATGAATTCGCAATATTTCACATAAAACAACACACTCGATCGCGCAAAAGTAAACTTTTGTTAACTGTGTTACTTCGATCGCAAACTCGAATCCAAACTCGATACGTCAATGTCAAATCACGGCAAGAGTGCCAAAAATAGTACACAATCGAGAATAGTCGAACTCAATTAGTTCCATAAATTCCACCGTAATCGAGTTAATCGTGCGCTACTGTAGCGTTCAAGAGTACCAATTGACAAGATTTCAAACCCAATCCCAAATTACGATTGAAATCGAGTGTCAAGAGTAAGCATACCGGTCTATTTGGTCATGGTAAGATAGTCTAGGTCTTCCCCGGTACCTACATCCTTCCACTTTCGCATTGTATATCAGTTTTGTAATTCTTTCTTCGGACATTCTTTCTATATGCCCGAACCAACGGAGCATACCCTTTCTTATCTTCACACCGATATTCTCTTTCATACCTATTTGCTTTCTTACTACGCTGTTGCGAATACGGTCGGTCAGCTTCACTCCGCACATCTTCCGCAGAGCTCGCATTTCCACCGCATTTATCCTACTTTCATTCTCCTTCTTACATACCCAGCTCTCGCTGCCATATAACAGCGTTGGGACAAGCACTCCATTTTGTATGGCCAGCTGCGCCTTTCGGCTTAAGTGCCGGTTCCCAAGTAGCTTTCCCATCGCGCCATTCACTCTGTTCCCTGCACTCACTCTTCTCTCTATGTCCGCGGTGTATTTTCCATCCTTACTGAATGCGCATCCAAGATATACAAACTCATTCACTTGCTCCAGCACATCGTTCCCAACCACAATCCTTGCATAAGGGTTATAACATGTTCAAGAATAACGCAATATATGCAAGGAGTCGTCTGCTGTCGCTAACGGCGAGGAACCGCTCGTTGCCTGAGCTATACTAATATTAAGTTGCCGCACTTGGTAATATAAAGTTACTCAGGTAAAAAAATGTTAGGGTGTCATCCTAAGTTGCCAGCTTTCATAAAAATGTTTTGAAACAAAGTTGACTATGATTACACAATCACCTACTAAGTATTTTATAACATTGTTGGAGTAAAAATTGGCAGATAATAAAAAAAAAAATCTATTAAAATTATCTATAGTTATGAGTCGTTGGTTTCTTATGCTATAAAGTATGGGAAGTTTAGCTTGATAGCTAGCCACCGTACTTGGTATTACAATTTTACAACGTAATAAAGTGTTCCTAGATATTACATTATTAATAATAAAATATTTTACATTATGAATATTAATTGTGGGGGACCAATAGTATGTGGGGGTCTGTCCAAGAGCGTGCTCGTCGCGACCCCTGCCAGTCATTATGGCTGCAATCTTGGACCGAAGACGTACCGCAGTGCGGGCTAGGGCGTCCCCCCGAGGCGACGCGTACCGGCCCGCCCCCGTCGGTACGAATATAGGTGGAAGCGGCGATGGGGGCCGCCACCCATCACGCCGGGCCCGAACTGGCGAGTCGTGGGGTGCAGAGTGCCGAATAGGCACTTGGAATGTAAGAGGTGGTATGGAAGATAAGATGCATGAGGTGATTGATGTAATGAAAGAGAGACGCCTGGATGCTCTGTGTGTAACAGAGACAGCGGAGGGGCAGTGAAACCTGTGATCTTCCTAATGGAACGATGGCTCTGTGGTCTGGGGTACCGCAGAGCAGTCGTGCCAGCATGGGGGTGGGTATCTTGCTGTCCCGTCGCCTGGCCTCTGGAGTGAGAGATTATGGCCTGTGCGATGCGAGACTTCTCTGGGTCCGTTTAAAACTGGGTGTCACTAGAGTATTTTTGGTCGCAGCGTATGCTCCCGTAAGCTCGTCGACACCCTAGGACCTTGAGAAGTTTTGGGATAATGTCAGGGAAGTTCTGGATTTGCCTGAGGCTAACGAAAAGGTGATTCTGTGTGGCGATCTGAACGGATGGGTAGGAACCAGGCGGCAAACTTGCGACGCTGCTCTGGGTCCTTATGGTGATAAGAGAGTGAACGATGCAGGTAAGCTCATTGTAGATGTTTGTTTGGAAAGGGGTCTCCTTGTGTCTAATACGATATTCCAGCACAAGGACATACATTTGTATACGTGGAGAAGGAATGAACAAAAAAGCATGATAGATCTGATCCTGGTTGATAACCGTCTCCGAAGCAAACTACAAGATACGCGTGCGTATAGAGGCCCCACTCTGGAATCAGACCACTATCTCGTAGTTGCGCGGTTTAGTGGTCTGTTCAGGAAGTGGAGACACTGGCGAGAGCGTATCCCCTTCGGAGACCTTGAAAGATTAAAGGTTGAAAAGTTGCAAGATGAGAGCGTGAGGAGAATGTATGAAGACAGAGTCCGAGACAAGCTTTTGACAGCAGGCTCTTCGGACTCAAATGTAGATGTATGCTGGAATAGCCTGAAAGAGAGTTTGGTGGAATCCGCGAAAGAAGTATGTGGTTGCTCAAAGAAGCATATCACAGCAAAAGGTGATGCATGGTGGGATGCGGAGTTGCAAAGCTCCGTAGAAAGTAAGAAGAAAGCGTGGCAGGACTATGTATCTTCTTTGAACCTGAATGCCAGTATGACAGAGATGAGGAAAGAAATATACCGGCAATGCAAGAATGCCACTAAAACTTTAGTGAAAGAAAAGCGTGAAAGAGCCAGTATGATTGAGGAGGAGAGGCTGGCGAAGAACTTCGAGAACAACACCAAACTCTTTTGGAGCAAGGTGAGAAAGGCTCGAGGTGATTCGTCAGGCTCCAGAATGGAAAGGATAAAATCTAAAGATGGTGACATTCTTGCAGACACACAAGCTGTGCTAAACCGGTGGAGTGAATATTTTGGAGAAATGTATGGAGATGACCCGGATGCTGATGCCGCAGACGTGCCTAAAGGCCAGATTGCGGCACCAGAATCAACAGAGGACATCACTATGGAAGAAGTTGAATGGGCGATAGGAAGTATGAAAAACGGTAAAGCTGCGGGAGTAGACATGATATCTGCCGAGATGATCAAATATGGTGGAACTTGCGTCCGGGACGCTTTCCGGGCCCTTGCAAACCTTTGCTGGAGGACCGGTAGAGTCCCTACAGATTGGCGCCGCGCAGTCATAGTACCCTTGTATAAAGGCAAGGGTTCACAATATGACTGCGCCAATTACAGAGCCATCAGTTTGATCAGCTTGGCAGCCAAGGTGTACGGTAAAATTATTGAACGGAGAATGCGCGTGAAGTCCGATGGAATGTTGTGCGAGGCACAAGGGGGTTTCAGGTCTGGAAAAGGAAGTTCGGATCAAGTCTTCTCACTCCGCAACATCGTAGAGAAGCATCTGGCAGTGGGCCGGAAGGTTTTCTGCGGTTTTGTAGATCTGGAGAAGGCATTTGACAGAGTTGTGCGAAAGAGCCTTTGGGACATTTTGCCAAAGTATGGTATAGATGGTACTCTGTTGCGAGCCGTCCAGTCCACTTATGTGGACTGCAAGGCATGCGTACGGGTGGGTGGTAACAGGTCACCCTAGTTTGACGTTAAAATCGGCGTCAAGCAGGGTTGCGTGTTGTCCGCTAGACTGTTTATGATATATCTGGACAAAAGTCTTCAAAGACTGAAAGCGATGAATGAAGGTGTACAAATGGGTGACTTAGTGGTAAACCATCTACTTTATGCAGATGACGCGGTTTTAATAGCGCCAACAGCCACTGATCTGCAAACACTAGTCACAGTTATGAAAGACGACTGCATGATCAATGGCTTACACTTGAATGTGAAGAAAACCAAGATTATGGTTTTTGAAAGGGAAGAAACCAGAACGAATGTAAGGAATGTAAGGATTGTGGTTGGTAACGATGTGCTGGAGCAAGTGAATGAGTTTGTATATCTTGGATGCGCCTTCAGTAAGGATGGGAAATACACCGCTGACATAGAGAGAAGAGTGAGTGCAGGGAACAGAGTGAATGGTGCGATGGGAAAGCTACTCGGGAGCCGGCACTTAAGCCATAAGGCGCAGCTGGCCATACATAACGGAGTTCTTGTCCCAACGCTGTTATATGGTAGCGAGAGCTGGGTATGTAAGAAGGAGAATGAAAGTAGGATAAATGCGGTAGAAATGCGAGCTCTGCGAAAGATGTGCGGAGTGAAGCTGACCGACCGCATTAGCAACAGCATAGTAAGACAGCGAGTAGGTATGAAAGATAGTATCGGTGTAAAGATGAGAAAGGGCATGCTCCGTTGGTTCGGGCATATAGAAAGAATGCCAGAGGAAAGAATGACAAAACAGATATACAATGTGAAAGTGGAAGGATGCAGGTACCGGGGAAGACCTAGACTATCTTACCACGACCAAATAAACCGAGTCTTATCTGATGGAAAAGTCAAGAGTCTCCGTAACCGGCGAGCGTGTATGAGACGAACTATGAGAGTCGAGGAAGCCAGAGAGGTATGTAAGGAAAGAAGCTGTTGGAACTCTGTACTCTCTGCCTACCCCGCAAGGGATCTGGCGTGAGGTTATAGATAGATAGATAGATGAATATTAAATTACTCTACTTTATTGTATTCTTCTGTACTATGTGACGACCCCGCAAGAAATCTGATGTGATAATAAAGATAGATAGAATATTAAATTTGCGTATGTCATTAAAAAATATTTACTTAATCGAGACCAAAGCAGAAAGATGAAATTAATATAAATATTTTTACGAGGCATGCCTTTTAAGTTCTGTCGTTTCCATATTTCCCGGCAATTTTGAATTTGGAACTGTTCTATATTCGAATGTGTTTAAATTTTGAATCTCAAAACGGTTGAAAGTATTAGGATTAATGCTATTGTTTAGTCACAGCGTCGATTGGAATCTGTCAGGTTACGTACGAAAATGAATCTTTCTAAGGAAAATGTTCGTGCAATAATTTTCTGCAACTTTAGAAGGGGCCTGACACGGCTTCAGTGTTTTGAAGAGCTAACATCTGTGTTCAGTGATGAAGCCCCATGTCTGCGGACTGTCGAACGCAGCGTGGACATACTAGTGTTAGTGACAAATCTCGCGAAGGACGCCCAAAATCCGCCTTCACTGAAGATAACATCATTGCTGTGAGACAACTAATTCTCGAAGATCGTCATGTGACGTATCGAGAGTTAGAGGCCCTATTAGGCATCTCAGGGACAACCATTCAGAAGATCTTGCATGAAGCGCTTGGTGTGAGAAAGCTAGTTTGCCGTTGGATACCGCATCTGCTTTCCAACGATCACAAGGCGGCCCGCGTCAGATGGTGTAAGAAAACTCTGCAAAGGTTCAACCGAGGAGAGTCAAATCACGTCTACGACATCATCAGTGGTGACGAATCTTGGATCTATGCCTACGATCCTGATTCCAAACAACAATCTACAATCTGGGTCTTTCAAGACGAGCCAAAGCCGACTAAAGTTGTTCGTTCTCGAAGCACTTCAAAGAAGATGGTGGCCACTTTCGTTGGAAAAACCGGCCATGTTGTGACTATTGCACTTGAAGATCGTAGAACGGTTAACGCAGAGTGGTATACCACAGTTTGTTTACCACAAGTCATCGCCGAACTTCGAAAATCTAACTCAAAGCGACGCATCATCCTGCACCACGACAACGCAAGCTCACACAGCGCTCGTCAAACGATTGAGTATTTGAAGCAGGAAAAAGTAGAAATTCTCGACCATCCTCTATACAGCCCTGACCTAAGCCCTAACGATTTCTTTACATTTCCTAAAATTAAGAAAAGTCTTCGTGGTCAAAGGTTCCAGTCCGGTGAAGAAGCAGTCGACGCTTTCAAGTCAGCCATTTTGAACACCCCCACTTTAGAGTGGAATAAATGTTATAATAACTGGTTTGAGCGTATGGAGAAGTTTATTAAGCTACGTGGTGAATACTTTGAAAAGCATTAAAAATTACTACAAGGTTCTAGTTGTGTTTTTTTACTTCAAACGACAAAACTTAAAAGGCATGTCTCGTAATCACATCACCAACTGGAATTTTAAAACACATTTAACATTTTAAAGTGAATTTAAATAAAAAATAAATCAATTCCGTCCTCCAAAACCGTATATAATACCAATAACGTTATACGGAATTTCAGTAAGATTTAATCCAGGGCTGCAATTGTCTCTGAACAAACCGCGTCCGGCAAATATTCCGTGGCGGGGCTTTTGTATGAACACGAGCCGGCGGCCGGCACGCTGCCGGTGCCATATTGATCCTAAGAGCTTAGCACGCACAGACTGACGTTACCGTTACGCTATCGAGTTGTTTTGCCATCCTTTTTACACTATAAATTTACTAAATAAAGATGAACATGACAGCTTTCTTGACAATGTCACGCTTACGCGATCTATTCGTGCTAAGCCCTCACGTTTGTCACGCGGCCCGATTCCGCGCGAACTCCTCCAGCTGTCTAGAGGAAACCGTTTGCAATCCATCTTCAAGACATCCATGTATATTCTTGGATGTGTTCTTAATACGCCTTTCTAGGAGTCCGTACCTCAATCGGTAAAAACGGATTCGAAAGATAGCTCATCAAGTTATTATTATTACTACCTAAAATCATTAAATTTAGCAAAAAACAAGGTTCAGAATAAACAAAAATCCGAAAATTTTTAATTGGATTACGTATATTTTTCAAATTCGTTTATAAATTAAAATAACCGCACTTTCTGAAACCCGCTAAGCGCGAGTACTACTCGCACTTATCCGGTTTTTATGAATAAGAGGGTCCGAATGAATTGAGTTTTTGACACATGGTCAAACATATGTGTATAAGATACATATCACGCGCTTTTTATGTAAACTGTGAGACCAGAGTAAGATATCTAAGGGTATTAAAGTAAATTTGAAAGTTATTCAACTTTAAAAATAGCGTTTTATTTTACGTCGTTTGTGAGAGTCGGCTTTAACAAGCGAAAAGGCCTAATAAGTATTACTTTTATATGTAAAATAATTTCTCCGCCCTCGTGCACCCAATGTTTGAAAGGAGCACTACGTTAGTCCAATTCTGCGTGCCCTTTGGCAAGTTCAATAAAATATAACGCACTTTATAAGTGAAGTTATAAGCTTATCTAAAATGAAAATTTCATTAAAATCTGAAGTCATTCTTGTTAATACTCGAACATAGTGACAAACGGACAAACTGAAATTTTTCATAACGTTATTTTATGTTCAAAAGCCTCTAAATAGACAGTTCTTTAAAACCTTTTATGTATAGACACAGCCTTTTTACAATTTTACAACAGTCATAAAAAATAGATAGATTACACTTATTTTATATTCCATTGGGCGTCACTAATGAGGGACCGACTGGAATGCGGGTTACTGAAAATAAGCCCCTAAAAGGAATCGAGACATACGTATAATTAAGGGTGATTTGCATAATTAGCGACCTTCACTGCTAATTAACAATTTATTTGTGAAAAATACAACATGAAATGGTCGAAAGGAGCAGTTAATTATCTCTAACTTATGCATTAAAATGGGACTTTTAAAGTTACAAAATATCTAATTTGGTTCTTAATTTGTATATTGATTATGACTCCTGAGAAGACACACATCATCCCGGTGCTTGTAGACCTGAAGAATTTATCAGTTTAGAATAAAATTAGATATACATTCTAAATTTGGCAATAGCACAGATATTCATGTCTGTCTGTCATGATCCATAAAATAACCTCTTACGATGTCTTTGTCATAGCAACCAAACTGGATAACTAACAAACTAAGCTTTTAAATTTCAAGTAAATCTTAATCAATCAATAATTTATTTCGTAAACATAAGTATATGTAAAAAAACAGATGGTATTAAATATAACACAGTTCGCTATGTTTTGCCAAGAGATGGCGTGCAAAATTAAAAAACAATCATCAAGTTGTGTCGGTACTAATTATACATGCATTCATATAAGTATGTAAAATTATATCACAATCTCAGCTTAAAACAGGTATACAAAATCTAGAATTGCATTAATAGTACTTGCTTAATTTTTACTTAATAGAACGATTTGACCATCGAGACAGCTGCAAGTGTCGTGTGTAGTCTTAAATTAATAAGTCAGACTGTCATTGGTACGTCAATTTATCACTAATGAACTCTGTGATGGAGTAATAACACTTATCTTATTAAAAATTAATAAAAACTTTTCTTAACGACTCCTGGCAATCATGTTCTCTAATAGTTACTAGTATGTTATTATACATTTTCGATGTCATCCCTAGTACAATTTTACTAAATAGTGCAGTATAGTGAGGTGAAACACAGATAGTGTACTTGTGACGTCGAGAGCGAAGTGTTTCAAATAAATGAAGATTAGACCTCACAAAGACTCCCATTTCATAAATATACATACATGGTAAGGTCAGCAGATTCAATTCTTTAAAAAGTGGTTTGCAACTATCCGTTGATCGTAATTTACGAAATGAACGTATACATTTTTTCTGTGCTTTGAAGGCAACGTCCCTGTCAGTCGAATTGCCTCAGTAGATAATTATAAGTAGATAATTATAAGATACGGCAATATGTATTAGATACGGAATTGTATCTAATACATATTACCGTATCTAATTACATAACACTTCGTTCAAAATACACCGTCACGCCTATATTCCCCAAGCGGGGGTGTCAGAGGTGTACTTCGTACACCCTCTTTTCACCGACGATGTTAGGTCCCATGTAATAGAGGATGCGCATATTGCCATACACCGGGGACAATTCCAGAATCTGGACTGATACTGGGAATCTTTCGATATAAAAACTACATTTGTCCGACCTAGGATTAAACGCAGGACCTCGTGACCGCAAAGCGCATTATTTGCCACTAGACCAACGTTCATTAAAAGGCATACTTTCACTCTTTTAATAATTATTCTCGTAACAGAGCCTTTCTGTGCTACTTTTTTTATAAAAATAAGTATATATTATGCTTCCGTTACAGACTGCGTTAGTCTGTGCCATTGAGCGACTGGCGATTATGAGATCCTGAGTTTCAATCCCTGGTTGGATAAAGTGTATTTTTTTCTGGAATAGTGCTCGCTATAATGACAATGGGTGCACCTTCACTCGATCCGTGTACACTCTACATTTCTGACGACCTCGCTTGGGGAAGACAGGTATATATTCAGGTATAAATATAAAACCGTCACGGTTTTATATTTTCTTAACATTACGTTAAAAACTTCTCTAGCAGCACGACCTTCATCACCATAATATTTGTCAAGTTTATGAGCAAAACTGCTTCTAACCTAATACCAGTGCACGGTTGGTTACCAATCCATCGTGTTTGGTTCACTGCGAGTTGCAGGGCGAGGGCGCACCTCCTCATTAGGGGGGGGAGTATAAGAAGATTCTGTAAATTCTGTAAAATGATAGCCGGGTTGCGAAGTTGCGCGTATTTGATTAATGGCTCTCGCGCGACTGTTTGTTTGCAATGTAACGCTGTATTGTTGCTGCCCACGATCTGTGTTACGTAGTAATTCGACATACTTTAATTTATGTTGTACCTTTTAAATCTCAGTAGTAAATTCCATCGCGGAGTTTATTTTCATATTTCATATTCCATTCATTTTCAGTTTTTTTTTTTTAATAATATTAGTAATGAAAGACCAAATAGACCGTGTCTTATCTAAAGGGCAAATCAGGAATCTCCGGAACTGGCGAGCGTGTATAAAATAAACTATGAGATTAAAGGAAGCCAGAGAGGCCTGTAAGGAAAGAACCTGTAGGATCTCTGCACTCTCTGCCTACCCCTCTAGGGATCCAGAGTAATGATAAAGACAGACAGATTTTCATGTACGAACATATTATTATGCAACAAGGGCAACAAAGTTTCTAATATAACGGCGAGAAGATGGGATGAGGCGGGGTATATCTTTGTATTCGTCGATGTCCGTATGGTGGCCAAATATGAAAAAAATCTTGAAAATAACATAAGGTTCTAGTCTGGTTTACTGATCTTCTTCGATATCCTAATTTAAAAAACCAAATATCAGAGAATGTGCACAATAATTTAAGATTAAAATTGTCACATAGAATGCAGTGAGGTTAGCTGTTCCGCGATACATCCGACCGCGCGCCCCATTGCCTATCGAACGCTAATGTAGAGCTGTCTGTCCGCGGTGCATCGACTAATTGTTATCTGTCAGCCGTCATCGCATCACAACTAAACACGCTCAAGCAATCATCAAAACGTTGAGAATAAACTACTCGGTTACTGAAAGGATAATATTTGCTTGACATTCCATTTATTTGCAATCTCTCTCCGACAATATTATTTTCTTTCTTCCCTAGGCTGAATTAAAAATTAAACACTTTAAGTGACATTATCTTCTTTCAAATAAAAATATCTTGCAATGCCAAATAATGCTAATTTATACGGTAGGAAGCCGGTAATATTTCACCGAAACGATTTAAAAAAGTATCCGGCGCTAAGGCCGAACGTACACATCATTAGAATGAGAAAAAGCTCAGCCGCGCACAAATTGGAGGCATTTTTTGTTGGATTAGCCGGCGGCGGCGGCGCGCGGGGCGCGCCTATATTTTATTCATAGGCGTCGTTAAGAATCGCCTCGTGTCCTCGAAGCCGTTCCGGGCTCCATTATCGACGTAATTACCGGTAGATTTATTCAAAGAGCCAACAAAGAAATCCTAGTATAATACCTATGGACTTGCCCACCGGTTGACACATTTATAGATCTTAAAGAATGTCTTCGATTTATTGCACTGATCTCAACTTATGGCCTTATAGTAAAGTAGTGAAATGCGATAAAAATACATAATAACCTGTTACTTCACTAATTCACAGACAAATCTAATTAGAATAAAAACTACGCATGACAATGTCTTCCTATAATCCAGGTTGGAGCAAATTACAAATTTTTGCACCTGTCAATGTTTTTTTCTTTGATCACTGCATCAAATGTAGTTTTTTAGTATTGGCAGCTTGTTTCAAAATACCTCAATGCCCCAGTGATTCTATGCAAAAAGTATCAATGCTACTATCAACCTAGATTGCATAACAACAATTATTTTAATGTGTATCCCGAAAAACCCAACCGTTATTTCGCTCCGCGGGACCGGATCTAAATCGTATGTCAGTGTACAGTAACCTAATATTGCTGAATAAAAGCAGCGCTCTGTGCGCCTCGAGCCGCGGTCGGACTCTAGGGGTGCGGTCAAATTAAAAGCTATCAACTAGTAGCTATATTTTCTATTTAATATTTTTGGAAGAGTTCACTCAAATATACAATGCGGAAGTAGAACGATGTAGGTACCGAGGAAGACCTAGACTATCTTACCATGACCAAATAGATCGTGTCTTATCTGAAGTTCAGTCGAGTCTTCGTAACCAGCGAGCGTGTATGAGACGAACTAAGTGTGGAGGAAACCAGAGAGGTATGTAAGGAAAAAACTGATGGATCTCTGTACCCTCTGCCTACCCTACAAGGGATCTGGCGTGATGATGTAGACAGATAGAACAGTTAAACTGCATTTGGAAAGACAGTTTGGTTTGTCGGGTGGTAATAGACGGATTTACGAGAATACAGGGAAATGGCAATAGAATAGCTAACGAGTAGTCGGTTTACACTGTGGACCTTAGAGTACAAAACAATAGAGCGCGCAAAAACTAGAATGAACGTGAGTACGGGTATGAACATATCATGAATAAATGGCGTACCTATAACGAGCCTGCAAAAACGATTATATTTACGAATATTTTTTTCTGGTTGTGGAAGGTGGTTGTCCGTTATCACGCCCACAATTACAAAAGTATATTTGGGCGGGTGTGTTACCAGTGATGATATATGGATCAGAGACGTGGTCTCTTACAATAGGTCTCATAAAAAAGCTCAGAGTTGCTCAGCGAGCTATGGAGAGAGCTATGCTCGGCGTTTCTCTACGTGATCGAATCAGGAATGAGGAGATTCGTAGAAGAACCAAGGTTACCGACATAGCCGTTAAGATTAGCAAGCTGAAGTGGCAATGGGCGGGCCACATAGCGCGTAGATCGGACGGGCGTTGGGGCAGAAAGATTCTAGAGTGGAGACCACGTATTGGCAAGCGCAGCGTGGGACGACCGCCTGCCAGATGGACCGACGATCTTGTGAAAATCGCAGGAAGTCGTTGGATGCAGGTGGCATCGGACCGGTTACGCTGGAAAGCGATTGGGGAGGCCTATGTTCAGCAGTGGACAAGTATAGGCTGAGATGATGATGATGATGATTTGGGCGACCGCGGTGTTAGCGATCACCAAGGTTAAGCAGCGTTCGACTCGGTCGGCCCGAGATGGGTGACCGTTTGTGGCATTTTTATATTCGAGCGTCTCCGTACTTTGGAAGGCACTTTAAGCCGTCGGTCCCGGTAACCACGTAAAAAGGTAGTCGTTAAGCCAAGTTGGAAGCCTAATAGGCGGCTTGATAAGTTACAACAGCAGGTGGCCACAAACCAGCCTCCGCCAATCCAGCGTGGTGGAGTATGACCTAATCTCCCTCACCTTGATTACCTTTGCCCAGCAGGGGTTCAGTATGGGCTGGTATTATTATATACATATATATATATATATATATATATTTTGGGCAACCTGATTACGCTTTGCACCGAATAAAAAAGTTAGCAATCTAGTCCTTATTATCTACTAGTTTCTGCCGGCGACTTCGTCCGCGTTGACTTTAGACAGGTGCCTTCCATTTTTTGAGATAAAAAGTATCCTGTGTGTAAATCCAGGTAATAAACCATATGTGTGCCAAATTTCATACAAATCCGTTTAGCCGTTTTTGCGTGCTTGAGTAACAAATTGTCACATTTATGATATTAGTAGGATTTGTGAACGTTTAAAATTTTAGTTCAGCTAGTGTAGTATCTACTTGCTCGCTGATCGACGTCGATGTGCTAGATCTCTGTTTTTGATAAGTAGCTCAGAAAAAAGTATGACCATCATTTGCTAATAGTCTACTAACTATCCACCAATTAATAGCTCGCCAGTGTGAGCGCGCCCTAACGCGGTTATTAACGTGTAGACTCGCGGAGTGGCCGCTGCTAGCCACCCTTTCATGATTAACTTTGATATGGAGCTGGCTATACTAGGAGTTTTGTAGCTATGGAAAGGTAGCTTGGGAATTTGTTTAATCTATTTGATGTCTGGTGACTAAGCATGATGCCCGATTAAGTTCATCAGTGATAAAAAAAACATTGTAACGTCTTTATTCTCCCACTGTGTACACCCACATATTGTCTCACGATATCTCATTGTAATAGGAGGCGACTCTATTGCCATTATACTACAATCCCACACTGATGGCGGCTGAAATTTTTTCGGTAGAAAAAACGATTTGTCTTACCTAATATTTGAACCTACGACTTCATGATCGCCACTCGCACTATGCACCGCTTAACCACCAGGCAAGCAGTTCAGTGATATCACTCGTAATGGCAATATATTTTTAAAGGAAACAGATACCTACTGACACCTTTGAAGCCTCTAATAGGACTACCCGTACCTCGTATCCAAAACTTGCAAAATTGTAAACATCATTACCAAGTTTTTTGCCAAAAGTATCTGCAACAGAAGCAAAAGTCGTAAGAAGTGTTTACAGCTGTCGCGCTGCGTCGAGCCGTGTTATTGGTTTATCGCGGGACAGCTGGCGAGGGTGGCCTGCGCCAACACGCCGCTGAGGCCCGAAAGCTCAGCACGAACAGCTTGATGTTAGCGTAACGCTTTCAAGTTGATACTTCTATTTCACAAAATACAGATGAGCGTTTTAGCACGCTTTCTCAACGACGCTACTATAACTTCAATTTGTTCGTGCAAAGCTCAACAATTGCTCGTTATAGTAACGCTGTCGAGGAATCATGCTGTCACGTTCATCTTTATTTAGTGATTTTGTAGTGTGAAAGAGATGGCATATTAACTCGATAGCGTTACGCTGACGTGAGACAGTCCATGCTGAGCTTTAGCCTACGAATCATAAAACCTGGCCTTTATACGAGTTTCTCTCTTGAAACGTGAAATATTGTTCTTATGGAATTAATTTCGTTACGCTCCATATCATTTGCTACCTTTTAATAACCCAAGGGAGCTATAAAGTAAGTACACTTAATGAAAAATATAACAGGTAAGTAATAACTCAAGGTATATGCAAAACATTCACCTCATAAGAAACGATAAGTTTTCAGAATGAAAGTGGCAATTATATGCTGAATCTGTAATACCTGATGTCTGCACAGTGTAGCTTAAACTAATCGGTACTTATGTTATTTGATCGTAGTAGTATCACGCCATTATATCGTAACGCAAACAAACATTGCGTTCAGTAATCTATGAAGAATTTTTATATTAATGTTTCGTCATCATCAGCCTTCAGTAGTCCACCACTGGACATAGACCTCGAGTATGGTCCTCGGTTATTCTCATCCAATTTCTGCTAGCCAGATGAATGTTAGGGGTCTAGAATGGAACCTGTTATTACACCGTTTCGTCTGCTGACATGAGGGATCTTTAACTTTGCAAGCTTTTAATCTTATACTGAGTTTCGATATAGGTACGCTACAACAGAGCACAGCATCTGTAATTAATGACTAAAACGTTTTTTCGGATTATAATGCGGTTTATTTTTGATTGTCAAGTTCCCGACGTTACGAGTGCTTTCCTTCGAGTCCCTCCCTTGACCATACATGCAGTACCCATCAGAGTCCTACCATGGGTGCTGCAAAGCACCTGAAAAATCAATCGATAAAATCTGAAAAAAAAATCGTTTCATATCATGCGTAATATTTGCGTTAATCTAAGAACCGAATATCTGTAATTTAGTTTCACCTGTTTGCAATTTTTTCCTTAATCATGATGCCACTGACTGGTCCCACTTATATGACAAGGATATAAAACGTCCATTACATATCCGTATGTGGCCTTACTGTATTGTACTGATTGCGCTTGTTTCACATCTGGTAATAGCTGCGCACTGACTGAGCACATTATGTGAGGCCTCAGCCGCCAGCAGCCAGCCTCAGCCGCATCAAGATACGATTAAAGAAACTTATGAATATACAGTGCTATTGTAATCTTTACTAGCGCCAACGTCCGAATATAAACCAAAGCAAACTTATCCCAAGACCATTCCGGCAATATTCTACTACCCGAATAATCTTAAATAATTTCCCGAACACCCAACTCTGACCAGCTTTTGTAACTGTTGGTCTTAAAATCCCTCTGGTTAGTTTTATCCCTATAGCCCACTGGAATTTCTCAAGAGCCGACTGGGATGCTTTCAGAATAATCAGAGTTATCTTAAATAACTTCCCGAACACCCAACACTGACCAGCCTTAATAACTGTTGGTCTTATAATCCCTCTGGTTAGTTCCGTCACTGTAGCCCGCTGGAATTTCTCAAAAGCCGACTGGGATGCTTTCAGCAGCCAAATGGACTCAATTCTTTGCTGGATCAAACCGACAGTAGAACACTTCGAGAGATTTTGTAGAGCTATCATCGAACGGTCAAACATCACATATATAAAATAAAGCACCGCATAGCCTAATCGTTACCACAGTAAGGGCCCTTTCAAATTTACCACAAAGTACCGCGCGGAGGCAACGCGGCTGCAGCGCTGCGGTTACGCTACTGGTGCAGTGTTTGAGAGTTTGATTAATGAACTGAAACGCGGTGTTTTTAGAGTTCTGCACCTCAATCGGTAAAACGGAACCCTTATCGGATTATTTTGTTGTACGTCTGTCTGTCTGACGGTTATCACCCTTTTTCTCAGGAATGGCTAAAGGTATTTAGTTGAAATGTATGTCAAATATGAAGGTCTACGGTCCCCTGCTAATGTAAAATGAAGGTTCTAAGTGAACCCAAACAAAAAATATGGCAATTTAAAGTCAGTCATCAGAAATTATAGGGCACTTCCCATTGACCAGGAATGGAAAACTAGGAATTAGGCAAGAAGCAAGGTTTTAAAGTACAAGTAAAAGAAAAAATCCAAAAGTTGTTAATTTATAACTATATCATATAAAAAATAATTATATTCCCTTTAATTCGATGAAAAATTAAAATAGCTCCCTCTAGTGAAAGTTTGAGGGACTTTGCTTCTTCGTTTACCCCGCAAGGGATCTGGCGTGATGATATATAGACAGAGAGAGAGAGAGAGAGAGAGAGAGAGAGAGAGAGAGTAAAGGGAAAAATACGAAAATTATTAATTTATAATTATATCATATAAAAAATCTTATCTTGCCTCAATTCCGTTGAAATCTTAAAAATAGCGCTGTCCAGTGACATTTTGTGGAACTATTAAGATTAGTGGTGAATTAATATTTTTTCGCAACTGGCGCCATCTCTATTTAACTCCTCGAGTGTCGGATCTAAATTTAATAAGATTGTCGATTTCTTCTTTTATGTTTAGATGGTTAGAATGAAAATTTAATGTAGTTTATTTAGTTACAACTAAAACTTTATAAAAAAATTATGAATTGCTTCGTCGGTCTAGTGGGTACCGTATAATGCGTGTGGTGTGATCTCGTACAAATTGCAGGGCGGACTAAATGTAGTTTTTCCATAGAAAAGTTGACAGTTTCAGTCCGGGGTCTGAAATTGTGCCCAGTATAATGGCAATAACCTCACCCCTATTACATAGGGTGTTACATTACCCTCGCACGTTACATTCTTAGCAATAAGTTGGTGTGCGCACACAGTATACCTATGCCACTCCCGCTTGGGGAATGTAGGCGTCCCGGTGTGTGTGATTTTTTGTACAGCAATAATTGAATATTAACGTTGGTCAATTACATTCATTCTGCTGACGCCCAGTCAGTATGCTCCTAATGTTTGTTTACAAACTTTGTATTGCTTCGGAACTAACGCGGAGCCATGTGCGGCTGTGCGGCCGATTAACATGCTCAATTTACAATATAAATTTACTACGTAAATTACGACAGCCATCATATTTTATTATTCAATAATCGTTAAACTATCTCGCGTTTTATGAAATACACACCGCTTTTATTGCGGGTAAGCATAATTTATGGACGGTTAGTCCATATAAAATGGTAATGTTTATATTTACCTAGAAAGTAACGCGACTTTGATCACGTATCTTTGAATTACTTTCGCGTGTCACACTGTATTGTTTTTGTAAAAAAATTAGAAATCATGGGAACACCTTCGGCTTTGGATCTCGTCGTTTAATTTGGTGTAATATTTTATATCTCTGATTTTGAATTAATTACTACTTTAAATATTTTCCTATTTATTGTTCTGCCCGTGACCCCACAGTTCATTGGTTTCTGAACCAAGTCGTAAAGATTTTAAAGATTCCAATGAGTTCGATAAGTTCGTAAAGTGTGTACTCCATAAAATCCTGTATTATGGAATACATAAAAAATGATAGGGTTATCCTCTGAGGCTCAAACTATTTTGTGGTAAATATGTAAGCACGCAAGAACAATCCCTTATACTACTTCCTATGGGACTATGTCCTCTACTTACACGGCGAAATCTCGGACACACGTACGCTATCCTCGTGATAAAATGGCAGTTTCCAGTAAAAGGCGTTCCAGACCAACCGCCTTTTTAAACCGACCTTGTTAGCCATATGATTTGTAATTGTATTATTATATTTTTAGTGTCATGTCGTCAGTTGCTTTTTTTATTAACCATTAATAATTCAGACCGATAATACATTATTTCAGAACCTTTTATTTTGCTTTCAGTCGTGGTCCCGATCAGGCGTTTAAGTGGTTTTTATCTCTGAACCTGATCACGTCGAGGTCATCAATTTCTGCTACTGTATGACGTAATTACTGACTTGGGGTGCACGCTCTTTTGGATCGTCTTGGAATGGTACCATGAAGATAGATTTGCCAGCAGATATTTTTGCTACCTTACAAGTCGGCAAGAATGCTGAGCGACGACTACCCATATAAAATAGTGCATACTCATCGAATTCATTAATAGTTCCTTATTCACGATTCCTTTATTCGCGTTTTCACTACTCGTGAATTGAAAAATTGCGACGGAGATATATATATATTCGCGGCAAAAATGTATTTATCGCGGACCTTGTCGGTGTATTAAAATGATTCGGCATCCTTTGAGTACTGCTGGCACGTACCGGGCCGTCTTTTACAAATCCGTGTTTTATATCTTCAACTTGTCAGTCTTTGTATGAAGTTAGAATAACACATGCCTCTTTTGCTTTGTTCTCAATTTATCATGTCAAGTAAAATGGTAGAAAATTTAGTTCCGTGGCGTAAAAAAATAGAAAAAAAATACTAAGTTCTTTAAACTCTTACCTAAACCTGACAATAATTATTAATGGATATTGTTGAAAACTCTCATGAAATTGATTTTATTTCGTCCTTTTTTATTTATTTTGGAACATTGGAACGAATCTCCTATAATCCCATACAAATTACCATTCCATATTCACGGCTTCTATATTCGCGGCATATTTGCGGAACTTTTACCCCGCGAGTAAGGAGCTTTTACTGTACGATATGTTACGAGGACCGTACGTATATAAGTAGCTAGCACAAAACGATACAGGGGTCCTACTTTCCACCCGTCAATTATAAAGTCTGGGTCCCACGCTCAATATTCGCGGCACGAAAGCTCATTTCGCTTGCAGTGCAGCGCCGCCCAATCAGAGCCCTTATTCGCTGACCAACCGCAGCGCGGTACGATATCATCGTGAAATCATCGTGAATACTATTCTATATGCCACGGGAGTACGATTAAACCAGCCAAGCTAAACCTTTTTTTTACAAGGGCCACAAAGTCCATTTAGTACACACAAGGCCACAAAAACGTTTTTCAAATTTTATGGTTTATTTATTTTAGTAATAAAAAAGAAAAGTGTTAATTGTTCCTCAAAACTTTGTCAAGATCTGGCTTGTTGCTGCATGCTTACCTAATTACATCATCCTAAACTATAGTATAGTAGTAAATTTCGCGGGCGACCAGGTAGGCCCACTCATGAAAGCTCAGCGGGCCGCAGGTTGAGTATAGCTGGATTAAACGATTATAACACGAAGTTATCGTAACTCGCCGCGTTGCGTGTTTAATTGGTCATAACGAATAAGGGTCCAGCGTGTGACTCCGCCATTAAGTGGGATCGCCCTTGATAAACCCTCTATACATTTAGATCGGGGCTCAGGGCAAAATTGCGTGCCTTACGGTAATGGAGGCTCGAACACCGAGGAGGGCAGCATACGAAGCCCGTGGTTTATGGCGCGGCGGCACAGCCTGCGGAGGCGAGGGTTTAGTGGCACTTGCCCTTGCTGCTAGTGACTGGTGTGGTTCGCTAGTCGTATACAGTGGCTTTTGTTTCTGACTATACTGCGCGTGCGTCTTTTCATATTGCGATTTTTTTAACTTTTGAAATGTAACGGCTAAGCATTGTTTGTGTGATAGGACTTTATATAATCCTCTATAGAGTTAATAATGACTGAATATTAGTTATAAGGAGTATTTCCATTGGATTTGAGATGTATGTGTAATAGTCAACGAAACTTATAGTTAATCGTTCATTGATGGGCGTAGTCATTGCCTTAAAAAGGGAAAGAATATAATATAAAAGAACTTATTATTTATTGTCCTTCCCATACTCGACAGATATTGTCTGTAGGCACGCTTAATAAATGCTCGGGCAAATTAGACTGAATGGTGATGTATCAAAAATTGAAACAGTAATATTAATAAATAAAATATAAAAATATAATAAATTTGATTATAGCATCGTTGAGTCAGATTACTACAAGCGCTGTAACTGTAATGTGAATAAAAATGTTTGTACCAAAAAATCTTAAAACAGGAAGTATTCCACTTGAAATATCATAATCAGTTTCACAGATCGAGTAGCTTCGAATCCAGGTTTTTAAGTATAAAAAGCTTTCCTCGCTAGAACTCAACGAAACTTTTTCCTTATAAATCTAACATGATTGGGGTGTACATCAGGCTTGCCCATTAGTCCGCGACGGGCTCCGGGTATCATCGGAGCGGCCGAGCGTTCATCACGAGACACCGCATTGCGAGAGATCGCCTCCGACTCATACACAAAATCCAATCCTACAAATAAACTACTACAATAAGACACATCGTCACTTGTGTGGTGCAGTATTGTCTCTTGTTACTCACAAGTTTTTGTTTTGCTTAGAATTGGCCAGCGATTGACCCCTTATCTCACCTAATGGAAAATAACGATGGGGCCGAAAATTTTCTCACTAGATTTTTTTAACTTATGATCGATCCCCAAGTTATGTATGTTATAATGTGGCGGTGGGCTCAGACAACACAACTCAGTCATAACCGAGTTCAAGAGATATTGCGCAGCAAAGTAACGGAGTGCTTTATTTTCATAGATGTCGTACCCGCATACTGCCGATAAATTAATGGCCTAAAAACCATTAGGATATCGAAGAGCAAGGTGGACGGTTCAAGACGGATTCTCGATAAACTTAGAGCTTTACGTATAAAATACACTAACATTTTTTGAAATAATATACCTAGGTTTGTGATTAACTGATCGATTGGTGGGAAATATTAACAAATAGACAAAGTACTAAAATTAAAGGCTATAGTAAATGAAAACGTTTAAAGGTAAATACTGGTGGAACGTGGCGTTTTCCAATATCACTGTCGTCGGCTCACGCCCTGATTCAACTAGTCAGCGATTTCACTATAAGCGCCCGGCTTTCTGGCTTTTAAAATCTTTCAGCTTAGGTTAGCAGGTAATCTAATAATTTACTGTGAGGATGCGCATGTACCGTGAGTTATTGGTATATTTTGCAAGTATTCTACTAACTTAAATCATTATGCAGATATTTTGTTGCTGGCGTTTTCAAAAGGGGTTCTGTGCATTTTTTAACACAAACTTTTAATTTGCATACTTCCAAGGCGTCACCAAATTGTAAAAATATTATCTTGGCAATGACTTGGGCTAGTGGCTAGAACGAAGGTCTCAATGAATTGAATATCGCGGATTCCATATTTGAACCATACAAATCTTTGAAGCTTTGCGCGATCCACAAACATTTGTTTTTTTGGGTATTTCACATACACTCAGATACAATTAAAACGTGAAGCACTAATTGTTACAAAAAAAATAGGTAACTCTTGTTACAGCTTTTTATTCAGAAAACGACATTAGTTTTTAATAAAAGGTCAGAAGCCAACTAGCTTATAAACAATCCAAATACATACACGCTTTCGTAGTTTATACCTTCTACACAAAATAGAGGACAACACACGTTTTATCAACACCTAGGTGAGTCTCGTGTTTCATTCACGCACACAGAACGGTTTATCGCGACCATGATTTGTTAAACATTTCGCTTTATTCGCGAGCTAAATAATTCCTATCCGCATTGTTGTTTTATCCATTTATATTATCCGTGTCTATGCGAAACCACCAGCCGGCGTCTGTTTGAACCTAAATACAATTGTTTCGTTTATCATCATGAGCCTGTATTAGTCCCCGGCAAGACGTAATAAAGGTATATAATTTAGGAGCGTTAGTTTAGGGGCACTGAGCGAATTTGCCCAAGCCATCAAAAAGTTTCTTAGGTTATTTAGAACAAAAACTTATTCCAACATTATCTGCCTATATCATAACGCCTTGCGGAGGAAGCAGGTCTCACTAAAATGATTTCTAATAACCCACATAACAGGGGATACTTATTGTATAGAGTTATACGTTAATTTTTGTTCCATTTAAAACACCGTCACGATTATATTTCTCTAGCGGGGTGGCAGAGATTTTCCATTCCCCTTCATTTTTTCAGGGGCTATTTTACTTCTGAAAAAATGCAAAAAACTTATGCGAATGTAATAAAATCTACTTAAAAAACGAACACTGACTGACACGCAATGCGTAGTTTAAACCGGTTGGTCTAGAAGCAGGATATTTTGCACAGAAGTATTTTATACAATATAAGTAAGCGATATGAAAGGATTTGTGAAATTCCTTCCCTGAGAGGTTAAAATTACCAACGGGAAGTTCAATAAAGCACACGGTTAGTTCGTTTTATGAAGCCAAATGTCGTTAAAGATTTCGTACTGGCAAAGTGAGCCGACATCTGCCCGAACACATTCAAAGATGGCACAGACCCACCCGCGGGCGGAGTCGTACTAGAACTGTTTGTAGTAACTCCGATAATTCCGTTATTTGATTTTACGCTTCGAATAAACTTTGGCAGCTCCTCCGGCGGGAGCGCGCAAAAAACCAGATGAAAGAATAACAGGAAAAGTTATTCCTACTTTCCTGCTATTGACACATCGAGCCTGCTGCTACATACTCGTAAATATGGAGGATTCTAGAAGTTTGCTATCGGTTATTTTCATAACTGGATACAATAATAATTGTCATTTATCATAAACTTGAATACGTCAGGTATATTTTGCTTTTTAAGCTGAATATTTATTTCGTGATTTATGTTTGTTCCTCATTATATGGGGATTTTTTAATTCCTTTATCAAGAAGTAACTGTGTTGTATATAAAAAATAAAATAAAAATAAACAATGTCAAGCCTATATTCCCTAAGCAGGGGTGGCAGAGGTGTACCGAGCACACTAACTTTTCGCCGAAGATGTAAGGTCCCATGCAATAGGGGGCGAACCTTTGCCATATATTGGGCTCAATTCCAGACTCCAGACTCATACTGGGCAGTTTTCATTAAAAGAACAACATTTGTCCGACCTAGAATTTGAACCCAGGACCTCGTAATCACAAAGCGATGCGTTTTTGTCACTAGAGCGAAGAGGCAGTCTTGTTGTATATAGTACTAGTATATCGCTTTCTTTTGGACCTGCATGTGTGGATCATATAATTTTATTTTTTATAATAAATTACCTACATTCTTGCGTTTAGTTTCATGTGTCGTGGAATGTGATACATACATAAATCTTTTATTCGCTAAGAACCTCACTCTAAACTAGAGATTATCTCTAGTATGAAATAATTATATATCCAAAAATATATAAAGAACCAAAACGAGAATTGGCTCACAGACCAATTAGCAACTGAATTGATACCAACAATTTTTAATGTATCTTAAATTTTTTTTAAATATGCAAAAAATGATTTTACGCCTTCAGTGCGCTATAAAAAACTAAATTTATTCTTGATTCATAACAATACGGAGATTTCAAATGCATTCCTAAAACGTATTTCTCAAAACCCACACATACACGTACAAGTTTCATTTTTAATTGGGGTATTTTAAGTGCTTAAAAAAGGGTAAACACCTTTAAATTTGGAAATTTGGTGTTCGTTTTGAATTTATGAAGCAATTCTCTTATCGGGGTGTCTGAGGTCTTGCGTTTATTATGTTATGTACCTTGTATAAGAGCCACTTCCTGGAGATTGCCTCACACCCTAAATATATTTTTATCTCCTGCATTCTGAACCTACAGCTAATAAATCAAAGCATACAAGGGCAGTGCTCGGCTACTCGGCGACCTTGTGCCACATACCCACACGCGGGGCGGGGTTCAAGCCGCGGCTCCACCGCACGCGCCCCATCACCCATTTTTACGCGGCAATAAAACCGAATTATCTGCAAAGCTGTGAAACATTACAGCGCAAGATTGACGCGCTCCCCGACGGCGCGAATGAAGTACTAATTGGCCGAGCAATAATGCCAGATTGTATGTCGCTTCATTTATAGCCCAGCAATAGAATACTGCCATTTTTCCTTCAGTTTGAAATCTTAAGCCCGGCGCCTACTGGCATGGTACAGCACGCCCTGCTGTTTTAGGTGATATACAAGGTGTATCATAAATAACGCAAGACCTCAGACACCCCGATTAGATCGTTGCTTCACAAATTCCATACGAAAACCGATTTTCCAAATTTAAAATACTTAACCACTTTTTTACGCACGTTAATACCCTAATTAACAATGAAACTTGTACATGTATGTGTGCGAATTGAGAAATACGTTTTAGATATGCATTTAAATTTTCGTTCAGCTTTGAATCAAGACTAAATTTTGTTTATTATAGTTTACTAAGGGAGTAACAGCGTACTTATTGATTTAGAACAAACTACTTTCAGGTCTTGCGTTTATTATTTACACCTTGTATATAAATATTTTTTTAAGTAATTTTATAATATTCTTTAATATTATGAGATTTTAGATGTAATTTCAGCGACCCCTTCTACTTACTATGACAATCAAAACAAAGCAGCTCCCAGCGGCTTCCAGGATGACTTGGTGGCCCTTGATATTTTTCGCAAGCCTTTGGGACGTCGTCGAGGAACCGCTGCAATTTATCTGAGGAGAAGTGAGGTGCGAGCACAATCGGTGACATCGCAGTATACTAAGGATACTGCAGCATAGTTACCCTTAGTGTGCACTTGCGTGCTAGGATGCCGAACAAACCCTTGATCTACCGGATGACTCCAAGTTTTTGAAAGTGTCTAAAAAGAAAACTCATATTATTATCAACTAAATCAGCCACGGTAATTGCTCCGTAAGGCTCACTGCCTAATGCATGAGATCATCATCATCATCATCATCAATCAGCCCGTATCTACCCACTGCTGAGTGTAGGCCTCCTCTATTATGCCATTCGTTCCGATCCTGTGCTAATCTATTCCACCATTTGCCAGCCACTCTTACGATGTCATCGCTCCATCTAGCCGATGGTCTGCCTATGAGTCGGCGTCCTGTTTATTTATTTATTTATTTATTTATTATCAGGTTTATCTACGGCTAATACAATATTTCGTATATACATAGTGATCTCCTTAAAATTAACTTATTAATTGCTTAACCAATTACAGATAAACACCTCATGCCTTAATATAAATGAAAATGAGTAACATAAGGGAAGAACTTAATAAGAAAAGTATAATGTGAATGTAAAAAAAGAAATAACTAAGGAATATAAAATCAAAACCTAAATGAGGTCAGTTTGGCAGGTTTTTATATAAATGCATGCGGAATCCATTTATCGAGGTTGTGAAGATGTCAATAGAGTCAATGGCATTTAAAGATCTACAGAGCCTAGGTATAGGTGAATTTCTACCTAAGACTGTGGCTCGTACAGGTGGAATAAGTAAAGATATCGGGTATCTAGGAGCCACACGAGGAACCCTGAAACAGAATCTACTTAAAAGTTGTGGGCAATCTATAAGACCATTAAGAATTTTGTACAGAAAAGTTAAGTCTAACTGCGTCCTACCTTTTTTTAAAGATGATATTCGAAAATGTTGTAGTCTTTCAGCGTAGGACACAGTTCTCCGTCCAATTTTAGTTGCATAGGATAGATGCCATAAAAATCTTTTCTGTATTTTCTCTATCCTTAATATATGGGATGCATAGTGGGGTCTCCAGGCTACAGGACAATATTCTAAAATGCTGCGGACCATGGTATTGTATAGTAAAATTTTAGTCTGCGGTTTCCTGAACATTCTACCACTTCTAATAATAAATCCCAACATGTTAGATGCCTTTTTAACAATGCTTTCGATGTGGTGAAGAAACGTTAACTTGGCATCTAGTATAACTCCCAGATCCCGAATATGGTCCACTTCGCGAATGTATGTACCCCCAATATTGTATCTGGATTGAATGACATTGCGCCGCCGTGTGAATTTTATATGAAAGCATTTATCAGTATTCAGACTCATTTTGTTAGTGCAACACCATTCGCATAGTCGATCCAAATCACTTTGCAACAGTAAAACATCAAGATTAGAATTGATGCTCCGTGCGATTTTTAGGTCATCAGCAAATAAGAAGGGCCTAGAGTAAGTGAAACACACTGTTATATCATTCACAAATATGTTAAAGAGGATAGGGCCCAGATGTGATCCCTGTGGTACACCAGAATTAATTTTAAACAATTGAGAATGATAACCATTAACGACGACAAAGAAAGAACGATTTGATAGATACGACTCAATCCAATTAGTAAAATGGTCAGAAAATCCATAAAACGAGAGCTTCTTGACAAGCAATGAATGAGTAACTCTATCGAAGGCCTTGCTGAAGTCCGTGTAGATGACATCCACTTCTTCATGCTTATCTATGGCCATGGCAAGATCCTCGACAAAGCTGACTAAGTTTGTGGATGTGGATCTGGATTTCACAAAGCCGTGCTGATGGTCTGATATATATTGCTGAAAGTGAGCTTGAATTAGTGGACAAACAAGAGATTCAAAGATTTTTCCGAAAACAGAAAGAATCGAAATGGGCCTATAGTTAGAGACTTTATTTTTCGAATCTGACTTATGAATAGGTACCACTTTAGCGGTTTTCCAGTCATGTGGGAATACTCCAGACGTTAAAGACTGATTAAAAATAAGGTGAAGCGGAGTAGCTAAATTCTCGGAACATCTCTTGATAAAGATTGGCGGGATGCCATCGGGGCCGGCACCTTTTGAGATATCGATTTCATTCAGCCTTCTCAAAATTACGGCTTGTGCAATCTGCACATTGTGAAAGCAAGAACCAGTCTGAACAGCTACATTTAGATAAGGTGATGTTGGATCAACCGCAGAGTCATTAACATCATAAACTTTAGAGAAGGAGGTTCCAAAGAGATTGCAGATACCAAATCCATCAGATTTACATATTGTACCGTCAGTCATGGCACTAGGGTAAACATTAGTCCCACTTCTTTTAGACTTAATAAACGACCAAAAGTATTTCGGGTTTCTTTTAATTCTCGATTCGATTTCCTCTAAATAGCTGTTATAACTTGACAATGACAGTTTATTACACCTATCACTAAGTCTTCGATATGCCAACTTATCCATAGGGTTATTATATTTCCTAAGTCTGCAATGTAAGTTATATTTTTCACGTAACAACCTGATCAATTTCTTATTGAACCATGGTGGATATTTATTTCTTGACCGCTCGCCAATCAGTGGGACATGGTTTTGTGATATTGCATAGAACTTGTTTAGCATACTATTCACATCTTCACAATCCGAAAAATATAGATTCCAATCGATTTCAGCCAAACGTTTGTTAATCTTATCATAGTCCGCTTTGTAGAAATTAAATTTATGATGATTAGGGTTCCTTGTAAGACTACTCACACCATCGAGACTTATAGCTATATTTAGGGAGGGATGCAAGGGGTCTATGGGGCATAGATTATCTATAGAAGGTGTGACCGTACAATTGGGTAAGTCCGTAAAAACTAGATCTAGGACTTTATTTTTGATGTTTAACACTGTATTGCATTGTTTAAGATTCGACACATAACTAAAGTCTGTTCTGGGCCACCACTCTGTTACGGCCTTGGTCCACCTGCCATCTTCATGCCTCATCAAGTGTCCTGCCCATCTCCACATAAACCTTGTGATCCGTTTACCAACATCTTCAACTTTAGTCCGCCTTCGGATTTCTATGTTTGGTATTCGGTCGATAAGGGAGATACCCAACATGGCTCGCTCCATCGGTCTCTGTGCCACTTTGATTTTATAAAGGCTACCTTTTGTAAGCGACCAGGTCTCGGCACCGTAAGTAAGGATGGGCAAGACACATTGATTGAATGCCTTGGTTTTCAGGCACTGTGGGATGTCAGCGTCAAATATACTAGCAAGTTTTCCATATCCAGCCCAACCCAATTGGATACGTCTAGCGATCTCTTTGCTAATAGACTCTGAGCCAAAGGATAAACAGTGCCCAAGATAAATGTAATTGTCTACTACCTCTATTTGGGAGTTACCTATAATGATGTTACCTTGACTGGTGTGGCGATTTGACATTATTTTTGTCTTGGACAAGTTCATCCTGAGGCCAACCCTTAGAGATGCTTCTTGCAATTCAAAAAGCATGGTCTTGAGATCTGCATCGTTGTTTGCTGCTTTTAGAGAAATCCGGAAGATAGAAAGATGTATAGTATCTATACATATCATAAATCTGTAACCGAGCCGAATACGAGTATGTACAATGAATATTTTTTGAAATTTTTTATAAAATCGTTCCTTACCGATATAGGCGAAACATTTTCATCATCATCATCATCATCTCAGCCTATACTTGTCCACTGCTGAACATAGGCCTCCCCAATCGCTTTCCAGCGTAACCGGTCCGATGCCACCTGCATCCAACGACTTCCTGCGATTTTCACAAGATCGTCGGTCCATCTGGCAGGCGGTCGTCCCACGCTGCGCTTGCCAATACGTGGTCTCCACTCTAGAATCTTTCTGCCCCAACGCCCGTCCGATCTACGCGCTATGTGGCCCGCCCATTGCCACTTCAGCTTGCTAATCTTAACATTATCGAAACATTTTATTAAACATTTTTTTTTTTGGATTTATTGTGTCTGTCTTTCTCTTTGTATTTCAATCACGCAAAACTACCGAATGGATTTCAATGATTTTTTATGGGAATTGGGTATGATAATAACTTATACCCTAACTTAAAATAATAAATCTTTTTATACCAGAAACAAGAACCAATCCAGGATAGTCGTGGGGATAAACCATAAAACTTTATTATTATATATTATCTATAAGCGAGTCTCCGTAACCGGCGAGCGTGTATGAGACGAATTATGAGAGTAGAGGAAGCCAGAGAGGTATGTAAGGAAAGAGCCTGTTGGAACTCTGTACTCTCTGCCCACCCCGTAAGGGATCTGGCATGATGATATAGATGGATAGATAGATCTATAAGTGATAAGTGATATGTAAAATCACACCAATATGCATTTGATTTTTTTACCGGTCTACGCGAAGCCCCAAATATATCAATCTTATTTTGGCTAGATGCTTTGCAATACTTCGATTTCACTCTTCGTTTACAGGTGGCTGGAGGCCTGGGGAGCTGTTTAAATTGATCTAAAACGATAGTTTAATATTTTTTAAGTTGTCTTTTTAGGCCCGTATTACAGAACGTAAATCAGTCGTGAATCTAGTTTTAAAAACTGATATTTGTACTAAAACGTCAGTTTGAAACTATATTCACGACTCTTAGCCTTAGACTCTTTAGCAAAATGTACGTACGTAAAAAGACCGCTCAACTTACTTTGTAGTTGCAAGTACGATCCCCGCACAGCAACGACAACACAAATAAACAAAATTAATGTGTTAATTTGTGATTTAAAATAAAGTTATTTAAGCTCATATGACTATTTGCAGTATAAAAAATGTTTGTTTGTCCGAGTCAATATCCGGAACGGCGAAATCAATTTTGACGCGGAGGTGACCTGCCTACCTCTGTCATATTACAAAATAAACACGTGCGCAGCCGAAGGAGCAGCTAGTACCAATTTTTTTTTAGTCAAAAATATTATCACCTTAGGAGTATGTACATTGTGAGGATTCTGTACAATCTTGCTAGCCTCTGGCAGTGACGTTTTTAAGTGCCCCAATGTAATATCGTTTACGACTGTTAGCTCATTGATGTCCGACTATTACCATAAAAAGAAATGTATCAATAAATTCCAGCTCAGACGGACTTCTCAATATGCAAATATTTACTGTGATCTGCGTAACGGCAACTGTACCTTGTTGATTATTGGAGGTATATAAGGAGAGCCAATCGAACGGATGAAGCGGTGGCAATACGCCTTAAATGCTATCACATATTGAATTACTTTACGTAACCAAAGTAATTAGGGTAGTAATACTATAATATAAAAAATACTCTCGTTAGTAGCGCATGGTGTGCAGTCAAGGATTCGAGTTACAGGATGAACAATGTTGTATTGTTGTTTTCTGTAGTAATCTAAAACTAGTAGCGATATAATGGCAATAAGCTCATTGCAAATTACATTGACATCTCATCCTCGTTGGCAAAATGTATCGTAAATAGCGCAAGACCTCAAGCACCCCGATTAGATAATTGCTTCACAAATTAAATACTAAAACAAAATTTCCAAATTTAAATTTTCCCCTTTTTAAGCACGTTTATACCCCAATTAACAATGAAACTTGTGCGTGTATGTATGCGTATTGAGGAATACGTTTTAGAAATGCATTTGAAATCTTCGTATTTCAATGAATCAATAATAAATTTAAATTATTATAGCACACTAAAGGAGTAACAGCATTTTATGCAAATAAAAAAATTTTGAGTCGATTTAGAACAAACTACTTTCAGGTCTTGCGTTTATTTTGTTATATCTTGTATACAGTACACTACTGAAACCCCCACTTCGTGAATATAAGCCTGACGATTATAATTTTTCTTGTTTACCTTTAAGGCCAGAAGGGAAAGTTCTCTTTATCTTTGTGCATACACAATATAACTGCACAACTTTGTTAAGTAGCACCTGTGTTAAGGCCGTCAACACGTTTAAAACGCCCGTTTTTACAATCTTTTATTTCATTTGTACTGTTCGTTCTTGTCTTTCCGTTTAAATTTTGTGATCCGTTTTTCAAGCACTTACGGTCATTCGATCGAGCTAATATTTGATATACGAATATAAATTTAGTGACAGTGCTGTAATATGGTACCATTAAGCGGGTCTGATGATAAAGTGGGAAGGTGGCCATAGGAACATGTTAACTGCATTATATAACACCCTCGTATTTAGGCTCGTTGGACCGGTCTTGACGAGTACTGTTTACCCGGGTGGTATTCAGGGTCTGATGATTTTTATTTTATTTTATTATCTTTGTTTGTTTGTTTTTTTGTTTGTTTGTTTGTTTGGAAAGGGGTCTTCTTGTGTCTAATACGATATTCCAGCACAAGGACATACACACGTATACGTGGAGAGGGAATGAACAAAAAAGCATGATAGATCTGATCCTGGTTGATAACCGTCTCCGAAGCAAACTACAAGATACGCGTGCGTATAGAGGCCCCACTCTGGAATCAGACCACTATCTCGTAGTTGCGCGGTTTAGTGGTCTGTTCAGGAAGTGGAGGCACTGGCGAGAGCGTATCCCCTTCGGAGACCTTGAAAGAATAAAGGTTGAAAAGTTGCAAGATGAGAGCGTGAGGAGAATGTATGAAGACAGAGTCCGGGACAAGCTATTGACAGCAGGCTCTTCGGACTCCAATGTAGATGAATGCTGGAATAGCCTGAAAGAGAGTTTGGTGGAATCCGCGAAAGAAGTATGTGGTTGCTCAAAGAAGCATATTACAGCAAAAGGTGATGCATGGTGGGATGCGGAGTTGCAAAGCTCCGTAGAAAGTAAGAAGAAAGCGTGGCAGGACTATGTATCTTCTTTGAACCTGAATGCCAGTATGACAGAGATGAGGAAAGAAATATACCGGCAATGCAAGAATGCCACTAAAACTTTAGTGAAAGAAAAGCGTGAAAGAGCCAGTATGATTGAGGAGGAGAGGCTGGCGAAGAACTTCGAGAACAACACCAAACTCTTTTGGAGCAAGGTGAGAAAGGCTCGAGGTGATTCGTCAGGCTCCAGAATGGAAAGGATAAAATCTAAAGATGGTGACATTCTTGCAGACACACAAGCTGTGCTAAACCGGTGGAGTGAATATTTTGGAGAAATGTATGGAGATGACCCGGATGCTGATGCCGCAGACGTGCCTAAAGGCGAGATTGCGGCACCAGAATCAACGGAGGACATCACTATGAAAGAAGTTGAATGGGCGATAGGAAGTATGAAAAACGGTAAAGCTGCGGGAGTAGACATGATATCTGCCGAGATGATCAAATATGGTGGAAGATGCGTCCGTGACGCTTTCCGGGCCCTTGCAAACCTTTGCTGGAGGACCGGTGGAGTCCCTACAGATTGGCGCCGCGCAGTCATAGTACCCTTGTATAAAGGCAAGGGTTCACTATATGACTGCGCCAATTACAGAGCCATCAGTTTGATCAGCTTGGCAGCCAAGGTGTACGGTAAAATTATTGAACGGAGAATGCGCGTGAAGTCCGATGGAATGTTGTGCGAGGCACAAGGGGGTTTCAGGTCTGGAAGAGGATGTTCGGATCAAGTCTTCTCACTCCGCAACATCGTAGAGAAGCATCTGGCAGTGGGGCGGAAGGTTTTCTGCGGTTTTGTAGATCTGGAGAAGGCATTTGACAGAGTTGTGCGAAAGAGACTTTGGGACATTTTGCCAGAGTATGGTATAGATGGCACTCTGTTGCGAGCCGTCCAGTCCACTTATGTGGACTGCAAGGCATGCGTACGGGTGGGTGGTAACAGGTCACCCTAGTTTGAAGTTAAAATCGGCGTCAAGCAGGGTTGCGTGTTGTCCGCTAGACTGTTTATAATATATCTGGACAAAAGTCTTCAAAGACTTAAAGCGATGAATAAGGTGTACAAATGGGTGACTTAGTGGTAAACCATCTACTTTATGCAGATGACGCGGTTATAATAGCGCCAACAGCCACTGATCTGCAAACACTAGTAACAGTTATGAAAGACGACTGCATGATCAATGGCTTACACTTGAATGTGAAGAAAACCAAGATTATGGTTTTTGAAAGGGAAGAAACCAGAACGAATGTAAGGATTGTGGTTGGTAACGATGTGCTGGAGCAAGTGAATGAGTTTGTATATCTTGGATGCGCCTTCAGTAAGGATGGGAAATACACCGCTGACATAGAGAGAAGAGTGAGTGCAGGGAACAGAGTGAATGGTGCGATGGGAAAGCTACTCGGGAGCCGGCACTTAAGCCATAAGGTGCAGCTGGCCATATATAACGGAGTTCTTGTCCCAACGCTGTTATATGGAAGCGAGAGCTGGGTATGTAAGAAGGAGAATGAAAGTAGGATAAATGCGGTAGAAATGCGAGCTCTGACCGACCGCATTAGCAACAGCATAGTAAGACAGCGAGTAGGTATGAAAGATAGTATCGGTGTAAAGATGAGAAAGGGCATGCTCCGTTGGTTCGGGCATATAGAAAGAATGCCAGAGGTAAGAATGACAAAACAGATATACAATGTGAAAGTGGAAGGATGCAGGTACCGGGGAAGACCTAGACTATCTTACCACGACCAAATAAACCGAGTCTTATCTGATGGAAAAGTCAAGAGTCTCCGTAACCGCCGAGCGTGTATGAGACGAACTATGAGAGTCGAGGAAGCCAGAGAGGTATGTAAGGAAAGAACCTGTTGGAACTCTGTACTCTCTGCCTACCCCGCAAGGGATCTGGCGTGAGGTTATAGATAGATAGATAGATAGAATTTGTAATATACTAGTAATATATAAATATTTTTTAGGTACAATTCATATGCATTGGCAAGCAGTTAAGTTATTGAGTGCTATAAGAATATGACGGATGGTTTAAGTAACCTGTGAGTAAGTGGAACAAGACCCATGAGGTAAGTTGATGGAGAATTATTTATTTATATCTCCTTTTTCCTACTTAACATGGTCTCAAAGTTTAACATTTCGCTTTAAGATAAAACAATCCTGCATCAATCCCAACACAAGCCGCGCACACATACATGTCCACACATACACACACGCACATACATATATATATTAACATATATACTGTTAGGTTTTGAATATCGATATAATAAATTGTTTTAGTCATATTAATATTACGTTGAAAAATACTAAATACTATTTTATATAATCAAATAATAAGCAACGTCACCATCGGGAGCGAACTGAGACCCGTGCAAAGCAGCCACAACGAGCACGCGCCCCTGAGCAGCGACCGCTTGCGGAGAGGAGCATCTGCAGCTATGAACCTATAGCTCAGCCGAGCGATGGGCCAGGTAACCTTACATTGTCTGCTAAGGATATTATGAATGATATCCAATTTTTTAATAATGCTAAGTCCTGTGCAAATGCATTCTAACAGTATGAATCATAATAAACATTTTGCCCGAATTTGACCCTTCCTCCAAGTGTCAGCGAATTGACATTTGGTTGAAAAAGGTGAATGAATGTGCCACGGTTTACGGATAGGATGAAAGGACTACAATACACTTTGCTATGCAAAAGCTCCAGGGATTGGCCAAAGTTTGGTATGAGAGCTTGAATTTAATATTGTTCAATTGGTCCGAATGGCAAGAAAAACAAACAAATGTTTTTCCATGCGAGCAGAATTATGGTCATTCCCTCGAGGAAATATTTAAAAGGAGGAGTCTGTTTAACGAACCCCTCTAAGAATATTATTATGAGAAACTGGCGTCCTTTAACCAGTGCGACATTGAGGGTAAACGCGCGGTGGATTGCATCATCCATGGCTTAAACGATAAGACTATGAGGTCTAGTGCCAATACATTGCGTTGCACAAAACCTGATCAACTATTGCAATTTCGTATGAGTAATAAGGAAAGCTCTCCAATATATGATCGCGTAGGTAATAAGAATAGGTTGTTTGAATTGAACTCTGCGAATAATAATACTCAAAGTCGATATAATAAGACTTTGCCGTACACTAACAGTATTTCAAAACCCTATTTCTTCTGCTTTAATTGCAAAGAGAACGGACATTTATATTCTAAATGTACTAAGCCCCTACTTAGATGCACTAGATGCTTTAAGGTAGGTCATAAGGTTGACGATTGTAATTTGACACCTGTGAGTACAACTTTTCAAAACATACCAACCGTTTACCAATGGGGAAACCGAGTCAACAGTTTATTGTAGGCGGAGGATTGTATTATTTTAAACGACGACCTGCTTATAGTAATGTTACCCCTATATAATATACTTGTCTATTGAAGAGTGGAAACATAATAGCCAGAGGTAGGAAGGTTCAAGTAGTCAATCGGGTTCACACACTACCATTAGATACCTTGGGTGACGGCGAGATAGATTTAAGCCAGATTCACGTTGGTGAATCCGTGGGTAAAGTAAAGAGATTTCGGTTACTGGGTGTGTTCCTCAAAGATCTTGACAGCTTTTGTTTCCCCGGACGGGCGGTATGAATTCAATCGTATGCCGTTCGGGTTAGCTAATGCGCCTGCAGTCTTCCAGCCGATGATAAATAGGGTTTTAGGTTCTGCTAGGTTTACAGAAGCAACAGCATGTATGGGTGATTTCCTAATTTATGGAAAGGATGCCGATGAGTGTCTGGACAGATTATAAAAGGTTTTGTTATTCATTCAAAAGGCTAAGCAAAATCTTAATCTATCTAAATGTGGCTTCCTACAAAACAAGATGAGATGAATGCTTCAGGGGTTCGCCTTGAAGACAAGAAATAGTCTGTATTGGACTTTCCCCGTCCAACTAACCCCCATACAGTGCGTCAATTCCTTCGGGCTAGTAGAATATTTTAGAAAGTTTATTTGAGACTTTGCGATGCTAGCAAACCCCTTGAACAAATTACTCAGGAAAACCGTAGATTAGGTCTGGACCGAGGAGCAAAATTCAGCATTTAGTGAACTCGTAGACATACTAGTTCATAGGCCGATACTGGCTATATACGATCCTTCTACTAAAACAAAGCTCCACACCGACGCCAATAAGATCGATTTTATTATAGCACCTCTCAGGATTAGATTCTTTTCGACCTATAGCATATTATAGCAGACAAACATCCCCAGAATAGAAAATGTTCCATGCATTCAAGCTCCAGACACTAGCGGGGTCGTATGTGCTTTAAAGAAATTTCGAGTCTATTTGTTGGGGCTGAACTTTAAAATTGTATCAGACCGTAGCGCGTTGCGTTCAACGTTTATAAACGTGACTTGATTCCCCGGATAGCCAGCCCGTTGGTGGCTATTGTTGTAAGAGTTCGAATGTATCTTAGAATATTGAGATGAGAGAGAGAATATTCTATCTATCTATCTATATCATCACGCCAGCTCCCTCGCGGGGTAGGCAGAGAGTACAGAGTTCCAACAGGTTCTTTCCTTACATACCTCTCTGGCTTCCTCCACTCTCATAGTTCGTCTCATACACACTCGCCGGTTACGGAGACTCTTGACTTGCCCTTCAGCTAAGACACGGTCTATTTGGTCATGGTAAGATAGTCTAGGTCTTCCCCGGCACCTACATCCTTCCACTTTCGCATTGTATATCTGTTTTGTCATTCTTTCCTCGGCATCCTTTCTATATGCCCGAACCAACGGAGCATACCCTTTCTCATCTTTACACCGATACTATCTTTCATACCTACTCGCTTTCTTACTACGCTGTTGCGAATACGGTCGGTCAGCGTGACTCCGCAAATCTTCCGCAGAGATCGCATTTCGACCGCATTTATCCTGCTTTCGTTCTCCTTCTTACATACCCAACTCTCACTGCCATATAACAGCGTTGGGACAAGCACTCCGTTATGCATGGCTAGCTGCGCCTTTTGGCTTAAGTGCCGGCTCCCAAGTAGCCTTCCCCTCGCACCATTCACTCTGTTCCCTGCACTCACTCTTCTCTCTATATCAGCGGTGTATTTCCCATCCTTACTGAAGGCGCATCCAAGATATACAAACTCATTCACTTGCTCCAGCACATCGTTACCAACCACAATCCTTGCATTCGTTCTGGTTTCTTCCCGTTCAAAAACCATAATTTTGGTTTTCTTCACATTCAAATGTAAGCCATTGTTCATGCAGTCGTCTCTTATAACTGTGACTAGTGTTTGCAGATCAGTGGCTGTTGGCGCTATCAAAACCGCGTCATCTGCATACAATAGGTGGTTTATCACTAGATCGCCCATTTTTACCCCTTCAGTCATCGCATTCAGTCTTTGAAGACTTTTATCCAGATACACTATAAACAGTCTAGCGGACAATACGCAACCCTGCTTGACGCCGATTTTAACGTCAAACCAAGGTGACATGTTACCACCCACCCGTACGCATGCCTTGCTGTCCACGTAGGTGGACTGGACTGCTCGCAACAGGGTGCCGTTTATACCATACTCTGGCAAAATGTCCCAAAGTCTCTTTCGCACGACTCTATCAAACGCCTTCTCCAGGTCCACAAAACCGCAGAAAACCTTCCGGCCTACTGCCAGATGCTTTTCTACGATGTTGCGGAGGGAGAAAACTTGATCCGAACATCCTCTTCCAGACCTGAAACCTCCCTGTGCCTCACACAACACTCCATCGACATTCTCCGTTCAATAATTTTACCATACAGAGAGAGAATATTGAGGTAGAATGTCTCATGTGGACGCTCTGTCTGGAAATCTATCTAGTAAAAATGATAGCACCGTTAACCCCGAACAGTATCCTAAAGTAATGACCATAACTCGTGGCGATTGGTTGCAGACCTTAAAATTAGGAGATGCAGGATTAAATAGAATTCGTGACATTTTAACAACTAATACCGATGCCGATGGGTTAAGGTTTATTAAAGATAATTACGTTCTAAAGGATAGCAGACTGTATAAGTGTATTGATGGTGATAGATCAAACTTACGTTAGGTAGTACCAGAGGGTGTAAGGTGGCAGATATGTCGCCTAAACCATGATGAAATTGGTCATTTTGGAGCCCAGAAGACTTGAGAGAGCATTAAGAAGTCTTACTGGTTTCCGGGAAATAAACAAATTCATTTAAAAATATGTTAACGCTTGTCTCAAGTGCGCGTACTCTAAAAAGACGCATACAAGTGCAGGTGAACTTCATCCTATTACTAAAGTAGAATTACCCTATCATACCCTGCACATTGACCATCTTGGACCCTTCGTTCAAAGAAAGGTAACAACTACATTTTGGTTATTGTCGATGGATTTACAAAGTCAACAGACCAGTGTTCATCACACCAGTTCGCAATATTAAGACTCAGACTGTCATTAGGAATGTTGGAGTATTTATTTTGTGTTCCGAAACCCAGGAAGAGTTATTAGTGATCATGGCACTTGTCTTGTCTGTCACATCGCATGCGTTTAAACGGTTCTGGCTAGATAAGGGATAAGACACATTTTAAAGGCGGTCGCTAGTCCAAGATCTAATGGACAGGTTGAGCGGTACAACCAAACTATACTTAGCTCTTTAACCGCACAGAACTTAAAGTATGCCGATAGGGATTGGGATGACAAAGTGGAAAAAAATCAGAGTGTGAATAATACTAGACTACGGAAAGGACAACAACTGAAGTTATGTTTGGTTTACATATAAACGCAGAAATTGATCTCAGGATATATGAAATAGTAGAGGCACGAACAAAATACCGATTTTGAAATCATTCGCGAGATTGTTAAAGATAAGATTGATGAAGAGCAAGTAAAACAAAAACAGATCTATGACAAAGGCAGGCGTCCTGCTCGTATGTATAGCGAAGAGGAATTAGTCAAATTACTAGGACTTCATTTAATAATGACTGCAAAAGTAAGAAACTTATGTCACCGGGCCTTACCGAGTAGTGGCAGTGCTTGGCAATGATCGTTGTGGAGTAGCAGCTATAGCCCGTTTAAGTAGTTCTAAAAACAAACTCAAAACCTCTGTCGCTTCCGATCGTATATTGCCCTGGGTTCACGTAGCTGCTCTAAATGTGAATGAGGGAGATAGTGAGGAAGACAATTCAGAATAAAGAATTTATTACGTTGCAAAATGTCAAATATAAAGTATATATTTATATAAATTTATAAATATAGAGTATACACGTTATCGAATCGTTATCATAAATTTTGTGTGGTGGTGGATTATTGTTATAAACTAATAAATAAATGTATAATATGATATTATGTCGTTTAATATTGTAATAGTACAAATGAATCATAAGTCATTAAAAATTATAACATTGATTCTGAATATCTAGGATTAAAATATTACTTAAGATATATTAAAGTATGACTAAAAGTGTAGTAAGATGGGATGACACTCATCTTTAGAAGTAAAGGGTAGCAAGATGGGATGACACTCATCTTTGGAAGTAAAGGGTAGCAAGATGGGATGACACTCATCTTTAGAAGTAAAGGGTGGCAAGATGGGATGACACTCATCTTTAGAAGTAAAGGGTAGCAAGATAGGATGACACTCATCTTTAGAAGTAAAGGGTAGCAAGATGGGATGACACTCATCTTTAGAAGTAAAGGGTAGCAAGATGGGATGACACTCATCTTTAGAAGTAAAGGGTAGCAAGATGGTATGACACTCATCTTTAGAAGTAAAGGGTAGCAAGATGGGATGACACTCATCCTTAGAAGTAAAGGGTAGCAAGATGGGATGACTCATCTTTAGAAGTAAATGGTAGCAAGATGGGATGACACTCATCTTTAGAAGTAAAGGGTAGTAATATGGGATGACAATACAAACACAGCCACCAACAACACTTACACACCAACACAAAACCCTACGTCACCTCTGGCAGTCGCCATTCCCAAAAGCATACATTTTCTTGGGAGAGGCGAACGTGGGAAGCCGGGTATTCAAATAAAATCAGTCGCCCTGTTTATGGACAATAATTCCGAGCGAATTGGCATCGGCTACTGCAACGCAAGCGGCCCCAAACGGGTAACAATCTCGCCCGGGCTTGCCTCCCTTCTTCATGGCAGCTCGTTTAAGAACACAATGAAGCGTAAGAAGTTCAACGAGCTGCAGAACACGGGGATCGGAAACACAGCGTGCAGAATAGTGCAAACCAAGAACAAGACCGTGGCACTATTCCAAGCGGGCGAAAACACTTCCCAATTCGCCCAAGCATGCAGTTTTCTGATCAGCCTAGCGGGGAAGGGTGACAAGCCAACAAAAGTAAGCGTAGACGCTATGGTGGTGGAATTTGAGGAAGGTGGGGCCGCCGACCACATCGGGATAGTAGAAGCCTCAAAACACCACGAGGTAGTGGCCTATGAGGATAGAGGATAAAACCTCGACTTCCTACGGCCACGACAGCCAGAAAACCTCATCACAAAAACCCCAACTGACATCTGGGGACACCCCACAGCGACTCAAGACGGGCTCAGCGGGTCTGAACGCCTACAAATGAGGGCAGCTCTCGAGGAGAGCACAGCGAAGCAGAAGCCAAAGGACACTACAGGTGCCAAAAAGCTCGCGTCTTTCACAACAGCGCTCGGGAAGGCGGTCCTCGGCATACCAAGTGTGCTGGGGAAAAAAATCAGGGGGAACCAACGGGCGGAGGGGGTGGCAGTCGCCGCCGAAGTGTTCTTGAGGGAGCCCCCTCCCAAAAGTCATAAGCAGCCGGAAAAGGCTCGAACAAGAGCCCAGATGGGGCTTGTCGATCCGCCGGAGCTCAGCGAGGCGACGGAGCCGCTGCAACACACAAAAAACGCGTTCCTCGAGTTCAAAGCAATCACCAAAGCAACAAGAAGGGTCAATAGTGAGACCTGTAGATTCATCCTGCAAACCTATCACCTGGGCAATGAAGGATTGCTAGAGGTGAAGCTCGAGGAGGCAGAAGCGGCGGTGTACGACAACGACAACTCCACCACGTTAAGAGGAGAAATGTCGGGGAAGTACATGGCGGCCTATAGTGGAACCAGCGGTTTCGTCAGATACGATGAGGAGGGGTTCCCGCGGACCGGCAAACACAGGTTCAGAACCCCCCCTAACGACCCAATAGTGATTGCGGCGAAGTGCACGAGGGTGGTGCTCGACGACCGGATACTTGAGATGGCAGAAACTGTCTCAAGTGGCCGGGGTCGGGGGCCTGCAATCGAGCACTGGACCGTACCCAAAATAACATGGGTCAACGGGGTTCCTGGATGCGGAAAAACAACATGGATAACCGCAAATTACAACATCGAAAGCGATATCCTAATAACATCTACAACCGAGGCAGCGAATGACTTAAGGGAGAGACTCGCGCAAAAAGTTAAAACAAACACCAAGAGGAGGGTCCGCACTATGGCTTCAATGCTGGTCAACGGATTGAAAGAAGGTGAAGAGTGCACACGTATTATCATCGACGAGGCACTCATGAACCACTTTGGAGCCGTAGTGATGGCCATCAAGATAACTGGCGCGAGAGAGGCTCTTCTCGTCGGCGACTGCAACCAACTGCCGTTCATTGATAGGGAGAACCTGTTTCGACTGCGTTACAACCGCCCAGACTCCGTGGCGCGTGTCAACAGGGAGCTGCTCTGCACTCACAGAAACTCAATGGACGTAGCGTATGCCCTCAACGAGATATATGGGGGCATATACGCGTCCAAATCCCTCGTGAGGTCCTTGAGCCTCAGTAAGCACACGGGAGCGCAAATTCCGAAACACCAGGAGAACACCCTGTTTCTGGTGCACACCCAGGCCGAGAAGGAAATCCTCCTCGGCCAGGGCTATGCGTCGGGAAACGGGTCGCGCATCCTCACCGTGCATGAGTCTCAGGGACTAACGAGTGAAAACGTGGTGATAGTGCGAGCGGTCCCCAAGAGACTGAAGCTCCACGGAAGCTATCCACACGCGGTCGTAGCTATATCTCGCCACACTGGAAGTTGCGTCTACTACACAGACAGCTGTGAAGGGGACGCAACGGCTACACTAATAAGCAGGGCGAGGGCAGCTGCGACCAAAAAAATAAAAGAATACAACATAAATATGGCTATTCGCAGTCGAGACATGGTAGTTGTTAAAAAGCTGCTGGAGGCGGAGGCCTAAAGGAAACCCTCACAAGCAGCCAAACACCTACACAACTGAGGCATTCTCGCTCAAAGGCAAGCCAAAACAGAAAGCCTCATTCACTTACAAAATCATTAATATAAATTAAAAAAAAAAAAAAAAAACCTCTACTGAAGTACCGCTACAAACAAATACCAAGCACTGTAACAATAAGCTAATAATAAGCGGCATGTACCATACAAGTGCATATAAAAGCAAATACTAACAACACATAAATTACACAAAAAAAGGTGCGGAACAAACCGGGCCCGCAGTGTCTAATTATAAATAAATAAAAAAAAAAAAAAAAAGATGGGATGACACTCATCTTTAGAAGTAAAGGGTAGCAAGATGGGATGACACTCATCTTTAGAAGTAAAGAGTAGCAAGATGGGATGACTCATCTTTAGAAGTAAATGGTAGCAAGATGGGATGACACTCATCTTTAGAAGTAAAGGGTAACAAGATGGGATGACACTCATCTTTAGAAGTAAATGGTAGCAAGATGGGATGACACTCATCTTTAGAAGTAAAGAGTAGCAAAATGGGATGACACTCATCTTTAGAAGTATAGGGTAGCAAGATGGGATGACACTCATCTTTAGAAGTAAAGTATAGCAAGGTGGCATGACACCCACGTTAATTCTTAACTTCTTATCGTGTAAGCGTAGAAAATTTGTAATTATGTTGTTGTTGAATCTATATTTACATGTAATTGTCCGAATTCCATGATATACTCTGCGTGTTAGGTTTAGAGCGTGCATGAGGACATGCACGAGGTCAGGATGGGCGAGTGTTAGGTTTTGAATATCGAAATAATAAATTGTTTTTAAAAAAAAAAAACACCGTCACGCCTATATTCTCCGGAGGGGGTGGCAGAGGTGTACTGAGTACACCCATGTTTCGCCGACGATGTTAGGTCCCATGTAAAAGGGGGCGAGCCTATTGCCATATATTGCTATAAATCTTGATTAATATTATAATATTCCCTCTGCAACTCGACCATGTGCTTTTTGAGTCTAACTTTAAATACGTTTATGGATTGCAGATTTCTGATCGGCGGCGGCAGGTTATTCCAGCATTTCGTGGCTGCATATCTGAAACTGCCTCGGAACGCCGCTGAGCAGTGCTTTTCAGTGGATAGTTGTTGACAACATTGTCTGCGGGCGCAGTCCCTTAGTGCTGCCACCCAAGTAACCATTAAAAGTTTATACCTACTCTTACTTCCAATTAGTCTTATTTTGTTTCTATAAGCCTTTACTCAACCCCCCTTGCTTGCGTGTATGTCCGTATGTCCATCTGTCCGTGTCATAAAAACGTTGTATTTGTGCTTGTTAGATTCTTTACAAGTACTATGGAACCAGAAGGTGCTCAAGGTCTGATAGAGCCGCAAGATAGCCAAAGGAACCCAACTAGGCAAGATATTTTCATTGTGTTTTCGCTACAAAAGCTTGTTCCTCAAAAAGATCTTTTATAATTAAAATGATTGTACTTAACTTGTTTAATATCTATCCATATTGCCACGTTAAACCAAATCTCGGGGCAGGCGCAAAGTATAGAGTGTAAAGTGTAATTTTTAATTTTTGATTACTGTTATTATCCAAATAAATGAAAATATAAGTTTACGGAAGTATTCGTGTAAGCATGCATGTATTTGTGTATGCGCGGGTATGTGTATGTATGGATTTATGTATGTGTGTTTGGCTCGAATGTGTTTCCACTTTAGGATCGCTGCAAGTTTTGCAAAAAGTACTCCAGCAGTTATGAAAATATGGTCAGTCTATTGTATTGTTTTATTAGGTGCTCATTTAAAAGGTGCTCAGGGAGATAGAGAGGTTCTATGGGCAGTTGTATACCTCAGTAGCTGAACCTGTTGTTGACTTGGTAAAAGACCCAAGAGCCAAGCTAACCCGACACTGCACTGAAGATATCCCGGACATCAGCCTGTACGAGATAAGGATGGCTCTCAAACAACTTAAAAACAACAAAGCGCCGGGTGAAGACGGGATTACCGCAGAGCTTCTGAAAGCGGGTGGATCGCCGGTACTTAAAGTCCTTCAGAGGCTGTTTAATTCCGTCTTGCTCGAAGGAAAAACGCCGGAAGCATGGAACAGGGGTGTGGTGGTACTCTTTTTCAAGAAAGGTGATAACACTTTATTAAAGAACTATAGGCCCATCACACTGCTGAGCCATGTTTACAAGTTGTTTTCGAGAGTCATCACGAATCGTCTCGAACGCAGGCTTGATTTCCAGCCTCCCGAACAAGCCGGTTTCCGGAAAGGCTTTAGTATTATAGACCACATACATACGCTGCGGCAGATTATACAGAATACCGAGGAGTATAATCGGCCACTATGCTTGGCGTTTGTGGACTATGAGAAAGCCTTCGATTCGATCGAGACTTGTGCGGTTCTTAGTTCTCTCCAGCGATGCCGCATTGACTATCGGTACATCGAAGTGTTGAAGTGCTTGTATAATAACGCCACCATGTCAGTCCGAGTACAAGGGCAGTGCACGAAGGCGATCTCCATAAAAAGAGGAGTAAGACAGGGAGACGTCATTTCTCCGAAACTGTTTACGACCACCATAGAGGACGCTTTCAAGCTCTTGGAATGGCGAGGACTTGGCATTAACATCAATGGCGAATACATCACTCACCTTCGATTTGCCGACGACATTGTGGTCATGGCGGAGTCGCTGGAAGATCTAGGACGAATGCTCGGCGACCTCAACAGAGTATCTCAACAAGTGGGTCTTAAAATGAACATGGACAAAACGAAAAAATTGTTTAAAGTCCATGTCGTACCCACCGCACTCACCGTTGGGAACTCTACTCTTGAAGTTGTCGACGAATACATTTACCTGGGACAGGTAGTCCGGTTAGGTAGGTCCAACTTTGAGAGAGAGGTCAATCGACGAATCCAACTCGGCTGGGCAGCGTTCGGGAAACTGCGCAACATCTTCTCATCCAAAATACCTCAGTGCCTAAAGACTAAAGTTTTTAGTCAATGTGTCACTGGTAACCAGTGATGATATATGGATCAGAGACGTGGTCTCTTACTAAAGGTCTCATAAAAAAGCTCAGAGTTGCTCAGCGAGCTATGGAGTGAGCTATGCTCGGCGTTTCTCTACGTGATCGAATCAGGAATGAGGAGATTCGTAGAAGAACTAAGGTCACCGACATAGCCCTTAAGATTAGCAAGCTGAAGTGGCAATGGGTGGGCCACATAGCGCGAAGATCGGACGGGCGTTGGGGCAGAAAGATTCTAGAGTAGAGACCACGTATTGGCAAGCGCAGCGTGGGACGACCGCCTGCCAGATGGACCGACGATCTTGTGAAAATGGCAGGAAGTCGTTGGATGCAGGTGGCATCGGACCGGTTACGCTGGAAAGCGATTGGGGAGGCCTATGTTCAGCAGTGGACAAGTATAGGCTGAGATGATGATGATTGTATTGTTACCAGAAAAGTTTTTATTCTGCTAGATGCGGTTAATCTGGTAGTGATCGTAAGCAGTCAATTCCTCCTTAAAATTATGACCAAATGCTCTTTACTTTAAATAAGATCTTATCATGTTACGTTAATATATCGCTGGCTTCTAGAAAACTTGGAATCTTTGTTAACAAATATTATTTTAGTTAAACAAATAATATCTGCTAAACTCAACCACAGCCCAGATGTTTCTTTAGAAAAACAGTAAGGAATGTATGATTTTTTTTTCTTTTTATCCACAAAAGATACATTAAATTTCTACAAAAACCATCACAATATCGTAATAACAAACAATTGTCTATTGATCTAATAGAATTTAATACATTATCAATAGAATTCTTAAGATTTCCCTTAACTCAATACTTAACTTTGCAATCAAACGACCTACTAAGTCATCATATCTCTGCTGATTATTTCACACAATTAGAAAAACAACGTAAGACAGAAGTGATAGAATTCGCTTTATCGGATCAGTAAATACTGAAGTCAACAGCATCAATGAACTATTTAAATGTTATTTACGAAATATCAATCTCAGATATATGTATATAATATATATGTGATAACTAATGACGCATATGACTCTTATTGAACAGCCAGTTTATGAATTGCACTTCGTCTCCAGATAATTTTACCCATAGCATCTTGAAAATAGTATATAGCAAGAAAAACTACAATATCCATAATTGCAAGAAGGCTAAGCAACACCTACAATTAACAATAAAGTACTTTTGAAAGTAATTATTCCACATTAAATATCAAAGAACAGTGAGGGCTATATAATCGAGTATATAAAAAATATATTAACTACAACGAACATATGATTGCAAGATGAAATATCAATAATAAGTTGTAATCCACAAGCCATTAGCGTATGAATTTTAAGATAACTTCATCAATAAGAAATGATACAAGAGTAATCTTGTATCAGTTTTAAGCCGAATGGTTACTGCACACACAAGTTGCGAAAAAAATAATATTCATGGTTCCACATTTAGGTATCTTCAAATATTAAAAAAAAACTAACTCTAGAACCAATTAGCAATACAGATCGTGATGATGTATCTATAGGAACAGCGAATGTTTACAGGTGATTTAATATGAGCTCATTGGAATCATATGCTTAGTGTATCAAAAAGAATAGGTAATCTTATGGACAATTAAGATCATGTGCAGGATTTTATACCAATAATTGAAATTATATTTCTTTTTTGTTATTTTAATCTGGAATGTCTATTTTTTATATACCTATTTACATCAATGACATGTCAAAATCTATAAGCCATCACTTGGTTTTATCCATTAACGACACCACCACAGCGTAAAGATACAAGTTTACAGTGAGCCACCGTGACCATTTCAATTCAAACAGTTAAATTAACAAATAATTCCTTTTTTGATTGAGTACGGACTTTTAGTTGAGTAGGAACATAATAATAATTAAAACAAAGATTTGAATGACTTACAAAAAAAAAAATTAGTTATTTCAGTAGGAATACCCCATCGTGATATAGACAGAAGTTTTTAATAAAGTAACGGGCGTATAGAATCCAAAATTGCTAGGAATAACCATTACTAATAAACTTGGTTGGAAGCCACGAATCAGTACATACTAGTTCACCAGGGATTATACCCTGTATCAATTAAACTACTAAGGTACGGCATATTTAGAGAAAATTTCATCAACACGGGGAGGGTCTTCAGGTTTCAATTCAGTCGCAAATCTTACTTTATTCAGTTCAATATTATAACGCATCTTGGTCCAATATTATTTTTGCTATTTATTAATGACGTCACAGAAAATATAAAGTATAGTAAGTGTTTGTTATTTGCGGATGATTTAAAATTGTACAAGACCATCAAGAATGAAATAGATTTTCGAAATTTTCAACACGATATTGACATGATAAGTGCATGGTGTCACAACAATAATATGACTATTAACGCTACTAAGTGTGCTCACATTAAATTAACAAAAAATAAAAACCTGATAGCCACGAAATATTCGGTCAATTCTGATACCTTAGAAGAGGTGGACACCATTCGCGATCTAGGTGTTATAATTGATAGTAAGTTAAATTTTATCGACCATATCAATATCACTTGCTCGCGTGCGTGGAAAATGCTTGGTCTACTCAAGCGGATGACAAAGGATTTTAGGTGTGTTAAATCCTTATTGTGCTTATATAACGCCTTGGTGCGAAGTGTACTAGAATACGCGTCATCGGTCTGGAATCCCCATTACCAAATACATATAGCCCGCATTGAACGGATCCAAAAAAATTTTACCAAATATCTGGCATATAAAGATCCAAGTTGTCCTTATCGCGGGGATTACGCCACCCGTCTTCGTCATTTTGAGCTCACCAGCTTAGAAAATCGCCGGAAAATGCATGATATGTTGTTTTTCCATAAGTTGGTTAATGGAAATATAAACGCTCCTAATTTGTTACAACAAATGGATCTCTATGTACCAAGAAGGATTCCTAGACATCAGATACAGACAAGTTTTTCAATAAAAACCTATCGCACAAAATTGATTTCTCCGATGAACCGTCTAAAAGAAACATATAATCTTATTCACAACGATGAGGTTGACATTTTCGGCAACTCTTTTATTAAATTTAAATCCTTGATAAATGGAACTTAAATAATATTTTTAATTGTTTAATTCATTTAATTTTTAATTCTTATGTAGCAATTGTTATTCAATGTAATGTAATGTAATTTCAAAAATTTATCTTTACTTGACCTTATGTATTCCAATAATATAATTAATCATTTAGAATTTTATTTATGACAACGCTGTACACATCTGTAAAAACGGTACATGCTGCCCAGGACATCAAGATCTACTATTGTATAAACAATGTGTGTAACTGTTGTTGATGTGTCTTATTAAATAAATAAAAAAATAAAAAAAATAACACTTAAATTTTAAAGAGAAAGTTCATTAACAAAACCAATCCTAATCTAGTGACACTTTCTAGTGATTTCGTATGGTAAGCACAAAGGCATTATAATCAATCAAAAGGACCGACATCAACTTGCACTACGCTGGAGATAGTGAAAGTAGGGGGGAGTCCTTCGCCTCCTAGGCCCCATAGGAAAATTTAGATTCATAACAATAATATAATCATTAATATTATAAGCAGACCGTAATACCAAGTGAACGGCCATGGATAATTAGATATCAATAACTATTAGGCTAGTGTTCGCATCCTTAGAAATCGACAAGCTTGTATTCATGAAAATCTGACTTCCTGTCTGTTCTTTTTTCATACTTTCTATAGTTAATCTGAGCAGGCAACTCACATAATTCTAACTTCTCAAAGGGCAAAGGGCCTCTTTTTCATAACCAGGTAAAACTTGTGATCTCAACGAGACATAATAACTATGAGCCCATAATATGAAACCGTTTGAAAAGATAAAGTATGTCAAAATGAAATAAATATTATAGAATCCGGCTTGAAATTTTCTTATTACTATTGTAACCGTCTTTACTGACACTAATATGGTTCATCAATATTAATTTCATCAATATTTCTATTGTAACAATCCTTTTTTTTTTATTGAAATTCTTTTATGTACATGATAAAGTTTTTTGTATTACGCCTTGAATGAATTAAAATGTTTATACACAAGTAAACTATCGTGATTATATATAGCTAATCATAACAGTCATAGATCAGGATTTAGGTATAATTGCTAGCAATAGTTACGCTTCAAAACATAACCTATGTCACCAATGAGTAGCCGTCGTTACTTGTTCATTGAGAAACTAAATAAAGTAATCTTAAGAATGATAGTAGATACATCAATCACTCCCAAACCTCAATTACTTCCCAATGATTTCTTACTATATTTTATTTCTTGATGTCAATCTGTACTTGCTACCAAGAGGGTATGACAGCGTAATGATCCATAAATCACATTATCAAAGAGTGACACTAACATCGTATTGCTCTGTATACATATAGCCAAAAAGTGTATATAAAAAAAAAGTGAAGTCAAGTGGATAATCTCAATTATAAATCGCAAATAAATAAATAAACGGGCGTGCAGTACAAGAATAGTTGTATAGTCAGATGAACACTAAACATTGTAGCTTAAAATATTATCATCATAAAATGCGATAACATTTTAATGTATTCATTTAGTTTTTGAACAGAAGAAAAATATAATAATAATAAATATTGCTGAGCATACCTTGTTGGTGTGTCCCGCTTCTGAAGTATGAAGCAACTAATAAAAACACCTTTAATATATCGTTATCAAAATACCTTTATTCTCGAACATTAATTCCGTGTAGGTACACGATACACTTTTTAACTAATCCTGGACACTCGATTATCTATGTCTGCTCTGATCGAGCGCTCGAATCTAACTATTTGAGTCAAATCAGATACCGTTTAAAATCAGCGTGTATGTTAAAGCAACAAATCAAATGAAGTACTATTTATTTTCTTTAACAGTTCAAAGTCAGATAAAATACTCTTAAAATTTAAATAAATTATTTGTAACAGGAAACCGTGACAACTCCATTGTTTTTGCTATAAACGAGTGTATTTTAGAAAAAAAAGCACTATTATATTTTTTTGGAATTGTTTGATATACTCGTACTTATAATAAAAATAATCTAGTCTTATGTCAGAAACTATTTGCGTAGTAGAGTCACCACCACCATTCAACTACAACATACCGGGATAGTACTTCTATTTTCCAAGTAGAATTGCACTTTCTATTTTTGTAAAACTTCCACTGAAGCTTTTGAAACCTTTACATTAGCATCTTAACACGGGTTCATCTAAAATGTAAGAGCAACACAGTGGCGGCGCAGCAGCTCGGCGCCGGTAATGGAATTATGCTTGCATGAGGCCGTGTTTGCTAGTCTGTGCCACCTATATCAGTTTATTACACTCCTGGATAAGACAAATATTACTACGTCTATGGAATGCATTTCGAATTTTCACACTCCTTCAGTATCGACAATTAATTTTGAAAGACACTTCAGTGAAATTTAGGACTATTTTGGGTTCGCTCAACTTAGCCATATCGAGATCTTTAACATGTTGGTCCTTAGTTTAGTGGCTAAATGTCTTAATTATATTTAAACTAAGTGTAACATCCACTAAGCAACAGACCACCAGCAACTTAACCTAATAAAATAAATGAAAAATAAAATAAATAAATTTCCAACTGTCAGCAACTTTAGCATTTTAAATGTGGACGTTTTTTTAAAGTACAAGAATTTAAAATTAACTCGGTATCAAATATATTATTTTTTATTATTGTTTTGGTAATTGCGGAAATATTTACGGTAATCATGATTCCCGTATATATTTCCGCCGCCATTTCCGCCGCCCGTATATATTATTAGTAAAATAATAATAACAAATTTGATACCAAAATCATGCAAAAGCAAAACATCGTACTTTTTAAAATAAACCTTACAAATGGCAACAACTTCAATAACACAATGATATTTTTCGGCTTGTCCAATCAAGGCATTCGGGATGCTTAACTAATTGCCATCCCTATAATATTAAAAACTATCGTCACGCCTACATACCCTAAGTAGGGGTGTACTGTACGCACCCACTTTTCGCTGACGACATAAGTTCTAAAAGTTAATCCATTGCGATTTTATAAGGCACAATACTAAATTCAAAACTACTGAGAATTTTCGATAGAAAAGCTGACTTAGAATTCTAAGCTTCGTGATCATCAGCCACTCTATGCAACATCAGGCCGATGAGGCAGGATGTCAGATGGAACATCACTTTTATGAAACAGAAACTTGTATTAAAGAAGATCTAGTACCTACTTAGTACGTAGACGTGGTTGGCAAGTTATACAAGTTTAATTGCATTATTCTGCGCGGCGGTGAGGCGCCGGAGTTTTACTCCATTTTATTTTCTCTTTGGACACGGCTAATATGTCGCGACGGTTGAGCGTGCCACCACCGTGTATTATTAAATTCCTTGCTGTATGTTTTACAAAACAAGAAAATGTTATTTATTCTTACAGCAGTACATTTGCTTACGCTCCTAAAATGTGCGACATTTGAATAACTGCAAATATTTTGAATGTCCATACTAAAAGTCAGAATATTTTTTATCTATATCATCGTGACAGATCCCCCACGGGGTAGGTCGAGAGTAAAGAGTTCTAACAGGTTCTTTTCTTACAGACCTCTCTGGCTTCCTCCACTCTCATAGTTAAGACACAGTCTGTTTAGTGTACATCCTTCATCCTTCCACTTTCACATTGCAAATCGGTTTTATCAGAATATTTTTTAAATAAAAACCATTATAAAATTTATATCAGAAATGTCACAAAGACTCTACTACTACTTCCAAATATCATTCTTGTGGAGAAGAAGGGCAATGAACTACAAGGTTACGCTTTTATAAACTTTTTCCTTTTTTTCGTGGGGTATGGAAGAACAATGAAGGCTGGTTTATCGTGTGGGTCTAAATTAAATCAACCAAATTAAACTTTTCATGAAAATGGATACATGGTTCCCTCACTTACATAGAAGAAAAAACAATTAAAACTACTACTACTCCTAAAGACACCTCAAAAGTAGAATAATAAAAAAGCTTTTTCTTTGTTAAAAAATACATCTGCAGGAAGAAAATGCAACAATGAAGTATTATTCCACAGTGAAGTATCACAGACAAAGTAATATGTTGAATGGCAAAGTTATGACTTACTATGTAAATTTTCATGATGAAAATTAACATTCTAAATAATACATGAGCAGCACTCACTGCGTTTTAGACGACGAAAATTACTATTTGGCTACAAGAACTTCGTAAATACAAGAAATCCCGTACATTCATAATATACCTAGTACATTCCCCGAAAGTTTCTGACTAATGGAAACATGAAGTGTAATACGACTTTGATCCGAAGTCCGGAGATTATCCGGCGAGCCGGGAATCCGGGCTGTAGCCGGCATCGCTCGTGTGAATTGCCGCAAAGAACGCTGGCCACATTACGGAGATAGCTGTTCTAATGTGAATTCGTTTAGCGGACCAGCTATACTAGATACTAATTTATATTATATATATATATACAAGCCGTAACATAATAAACGCAAGACCAGAAAACAGTTTGTTCTAAATCGGTAACTGAATCGATTCCAACAATTTTTAATGTATTTTAATTATTTTTTTAATTTGCAAAAAATGCTTTAACTCCTTCAGTGCGTTATAAAAAAATAAATTTATTCTTGATCCATAGCAAGAAGATTCCAAACGTATTTCTCAAAACGCACACATACACGTATAAGTTTCATTGTTAATTGGGGTATAAATGTGCTTTAAAAAAAGGTAAAAACCTTTCAATTTGAAAATTCGTTTTGACTTTATTAAGCAATTCTCTAATCGGGGTATCTGAGGTCTTGCTTTTATTATGTTACACCTTGTATATATATATATTTATTTATAAGATAACTGCAAGATAACAAGAAGCAACACCCATCACAAACCTGTGCAAGAATTTTTCTTAATTAATAAGTAAGATTATATTTTATAGGTAGTCACTAAGAAAAGCTTTACAGGAATCTTTATACTACCAAAAATATCGACATCTATGTCCCAGAGGACCCTAGAGCAAAACCCACAGAATACCGAGACTCAAACAGGTAAACTGGGCTATGAGATGTATGAAATCCGATAAAGCACCAGGTGAAGATGGTGTAACGATTGAGCTCTTAATAGCTGGAGGAGAAACGGTGTTAAGGGTTCTTGTAGAACTCTACAATAAAGTGCTAGCAAGCACTCCTACACCTGAGGCATGAAAGAACGCAATTGTCACCATCCTATACAAAAAAGCAGATCACATAAAATTACACAAATTTACAAATTGTTGGCCAAAGTAGTATGTAACAGAATTACTCGACAGCTCGACGAATACCAACCTATCGAACAAGCTGGATTTCGGAGCGGATATTCCACAATAGATCACATCCACACCATTAAGCAGTTGATGGAAAAATGTGACGAGTACAACCGACGCCTATGCTTTGCTTTTGTAGATTATGAAAAGGCTTTTGATAGCGTAGAGCATTGGGCCGTGTTCTCTCCATCGATGCCAAGTCGATGCACGTTATGTGGATATCCTTTGAAATCTGTACGAGTAAGCAACAATGCAGCTTTGTATTCATTACCTTACCAATTCTATACCTATAGAGCGCGGTGTGAGACAGGCCGACACCGTTTCACCTAAGTTATTTACAGCAGTCTTACAGGATACCTTTAAATTGCTCCATTGGGAGAAAAAGGGTATTTCTATAAATGGTGTCTTATTGTCGCACCTTCGTTTTGCTGACGACCTAATCATCGTCAGCGATAATATGCACGATCTCCCGATAATGCTACATGATCTTTACCATGCTTCTCTCAAAGTAGGCCTCAAGATGAACATATCCAAGACGAAAGTGATAACGTATTATGCCGCGTGGTTCTCGGCTTAGAATAGGACCAACCCATCTCATCCCATCGGGTGTCGTACAAGGCGACTAAGGGAAAACTAGGGAATGGGCAGCAGCGTTCCCTTGACACTTCTACGACCAAAAACTGCGCTCGCCAACCCGCCTGCCAAGCGGGGCGAGTATGGCAAACACCCCTAATATTATGGAAGTAAGTAAGAAAACCAGGCCCCTAGCCATGGTAACGACAGGACAAGGGGTGCGAAGAATCTCCGGCAGCGATTCGGCTACCACCAAAACCGAAAATTGGCCCTGGTTACATACAACGCACGCACATTGAGGACAGATGAGAAGCTAGCTGAGCTGGAAGAAGACTTAAACAAGTTGCGGTGGAATATTGTTGGTTTATCGGAGGTCCGAAAAGAGGGCGAGGACACGATAACCTTAAAATCCGGCAACTTGTTTTACTACCGGGAGGGCGAACAGCAGTCCCAAGGTGGTGTCGGATTTATCGTCCACAAGTCACTCATAAACAACGTTGTGTCCATCACTAGTGTGTTGAGCAGAGTAGCGTACCTGATACTCAGAATATCCAAAAGATATTCGCTGAAGGTCATACAGGGCTACGCACCGACTTCGGCATACTCAGATGATGAGGTTGAAGTTATGTATGAGGACATTAGCAGAGCCATACATACTTCCAAAGCTTTACAGTAGTTATGGGTGACTTCAATGCGCGACTGGGCAAATGATGAGTTGAGAGTGGGGCAATTTGGATATGGGCACCGCAACCCCAGGGGTCAGAGGCTGGCCGTATTTCTGGTGAAGGAGGGACTCTTTATGATGAACTCTTTCTTCCAGAAGCCGTTTCATAGGAAATGGACCTGGATGAGCCCTGATGGTTTCATAATAAATGAGATAGACTTTATCATGAGCACCAAGCGACAAATATTTAATGATGTCTCCGTGATTCACAGGGTAAAAACCGGCAGTGATCACCGAATGGTCAGAGGCACATTAAATATTAATGGCAAAATAGAAAGATCGCGTCTGATGAAGTCTACGCTCCGACCTTCTTATGCACATATCCAAAACCTTTCAATTAGAATTGTCAAACCGCTTCGAATTGCTATACAGCAGCGCATCAGTGGACGAAATCAACAACAGGCTGGTAGAGACTGTCCATACGGTCGGGTCCAAGTATTTTAAGCCCCACCGTAATAATAGGCCTCAGAAGCTATCTGACTTATTTTTTCTTGTTTTTTTTAAACGTAGCCCCACACTAGGATTTATTCATGTGTCATGGGTGCGTTTACAAACATGGAAATTCACATACACAAATATCCACAAATAATTGTGGATCACACAAAGGTGTGTCCCGTACGGGAATCGAACCCGCGACTATTAGACACAGTGGGTGGAGCGGCTTAAGCTCTTAACCACTGCGCTAAATCGTCCGTCAAACACCCGAAACCTCATGGCTGAGCGACGTACCATGACACTCCAAACCTCCGATGATGCTAAGTCCTATAGGCAGCTCAATGGACAAATATTGAAGTCCTTGCGACAGGATTTACGGTTCTTCAATACAAGACGTATTGAGGAGACCATAGAGCAGAACAAGGGCTCCAAAGTGTTCGCAAGAGACGCGTCTATTGGGCAGAGCCAGTTGACGAAGCTGAAGACGGAGGACGGAAACGTAACGTTGAATAGGTCAGAGGTGCTCAGGGAGATAGAGAGATTCTATGGGCAGTTGAACACCTCAGTAGCTGATCCTGTTGTTGACTTGGTAAAAGACCCAAGAGCCAAGCTAACCCGACACTACACTGAAGATATCCCGGACATCAACCTGTACGAGATTAGGATAGCTCTCAAACAACTTAAAAACAACAAAGCGCGGGTTGAAGACGGAATTACCGCAGAGCTTCTGAAAGCGGGCGGATCGCCGGTACTTAAAGTCCTTCAGGGGCTGTGTAATTCCGTCTTGCTCGAAGGGAAAACGCCGGAAGCATGGAACAGGGGTGTGGTGGTACTGTTTTTCAAGATAGGTGATAACTCTTTATTAAAAAACTATAGGCCCATCACACTGCTGAGCCATGTTTACAAGTTGTTTTCGAGAGTCATCACGAATCGTCTCGAACGCAGGCTTGATGCCTTCCAGCCTCCCGAACAAGCCGGTTTCCGGAAAGGCTTTAGCACCATAGATCACATACATACGCTGCGGCAGATTATACAGAAGACCGAGGAATATAATCGGCCACTATGCTTGGCGTTTGTGGACTATGAGAAAGCCTTCAATTCGATCGAGACTTTGGCGGTTCTTAGATCTCTCCAGCGATGCCGCATTGACTATCGGTACATCGAAGTGTTGAAGTGCTTGTATAATAATGCCACCATGTCAGTCCGAGTACAAGAGCAGTGCACGAAAGCGATCTCCATAAAAAGAGGAGTAAGACAGGGAGACGTCATTTCTCCGAAACTGTTTACGGCCACCTTAGAGGACGCCTTCAAGCTCTTGGAATGGCGAGGACTTGGCATCAACATCAATGGCGAGGACTTGGCATCAACATCAATGGCGAATAAATCACTCACCTTCGATTTGTCGACGACATTGTGGTCATGGCGGAGTCGCTGGAAGATCTAGGACGAATGCTCGGCGACCTCAACAGAGTATCTCAACAAGTGGGTCTTAAAATGAACATGGACAAAACGAAAATAATGTTTAAAGTCCATGTCGTACCCACCGCACTCACCGTTGGGAACTCTACTCTTGAAGTTGTCGACGAATACATTTACCTGGGACTGGTAGTCTGGTTAGGTAGGTCCAACTTTGAAAGAGAGGTCAATCGACGAATCTAACTCGGCTGAGCAGCGTTCGGGAAACTGCGCAACATCTTCTCATCCAAAATACTTCAGTGCCTAAAGACTTAAGTTTTTAGTCAATGTGTGTTACCAGTGATGATATATGGATCAGAGACGTGGTCTCTTACTATTGGTCTCATAAAAAAGCTTAGAGTTGCTCAGCGAGCTATGGAGAGAGCAATGCTCGGCGTTTCTCTACGTGATCGAATCAGAAATTAGGAGATTCGTAGAAGAACCAAGGTCACCGACATAGCCCTTAAGATTAGCAAGCTGAAGTGGCAATGGGCGGGCCACATAGCGCGAAGATCGGACGGGCGTTGGGGCAGAAAGATTCAAGAGTGGAGACCACGTATTGGCAAGCACAGCGTGGGACGACCACCTGCCAGATGGACCGACGATCTTGTGAAAATTGCAGGAAGTCGTTGGATGCAGGTGGCATCGGACCGTTTACGCTGGAAAGCGATTGGGGAGGCCTATGTTCAGCAGTGGACAAGTATAGGCTGAGATGATGATGGTGATGATTGTTTTTCCTTTGGCAGAGAGCAAAAAAATCTGGAAATCAATAGACGCATACAGCTGGGATGGGCTGCATTTAGAAAAATGGACGACGTTTTCAGGGATCGAAAAGCGCCGCATTGCCTAAAAACCCGTCTGTATAACCAATGTGTCTTGCCCACTATGACTTATGATGCTGAAACATGGACGCTGACAAAAGAATCTGTCCACAAAATGAGAGTTGCTCAACGGGGCATGGAGCGTGCCATGTTAGGCATCACACTGAGCGACCGAGTCAGAAATACGGAGATTCGCAAAAGAACTAAAGTGGAAGACGTCGGATCCCGTATATTTCGACTCAAGTGGAGATGGGCAGGACACGTCGCAAGATGTGGTGATGACAGGTGGAGTAGATCTTTGACCGAATGGTGGGCACGGCAGGGATATCGCAATCGAGGAAGGCCAGTACAAATATGGGTCGCTGATGTGGTTTAGTGCGTTGGTAAGACCTGGCTAAGATTGGCTCAGGATAGGTATATGTGCGAGGCGACGACGACCTGTCAGCACTGCGGTGGGGACCAGGATTCCGCCCAGCACACGCTCGAAGAGTCCCCAGCGTGGGCCTCCGAGCGGCGGATCCTGGTCGACTGGATCGGACCGGACCTCTCCCTGCCGGCAATAGTAGCCGTATCCTCCTTTTGCGAGACTGTGATGTCCCAGAAGGAGGCCGAGCGGGACCGGGAGAGGGCCGAGCCTGCTCGACGAAGGCGACGGCGCCGGGGCGGAGGCACAGCCCGCCCAGGCCCCCCAGCCCAATAGCCCGGGGCTTAAGAATACGGGCTAATTCGCGTCTCCCGCCCTAATATTTGGCGGGGGCCCCCCCTGCACCAACATCAGCAGGGCGGCCTTCGGGGTCGCGGACGCAAGGGGCGGGGGCCTTGAGTGTTCTTCACGAGCGACCCCGAGGAGGATGGCAGCGTGGTGTGGCCCACGTGAGCACCGCGTTGGTGCGGGGGGGAGCATATCATTAAGTTTTCCCTCGAAGGCGGGCTCTTCAGAGCGTGGCACAAGAGGGGCACCGGTGCATTCCATACGGAGATCCCGGAGCCCCTCCAAAGTGATGTTGTCGGCCACCGTGGGGTTTTTATGCCCTGCAGAGGGCGGAATAAGCTGGAAGTGATAATGATGATGAGTGATGAAGATTATTTTCCAAATTTGTTAGTCTTTGATAAAAACTCAGCCAAGACAGTTAAAATATTTATGTTTTATTCAGATCATTGAAATAAGTCTTGAAGTAAAAAAAATATATAATATAATCGAGAGTTCATGAGGGTTATATAACTTTAACTAATTAAACTATAGATGTTTTCTGGGTATTTCACACCTTGCACGTATTGTCGCTATATATCTATCACATACTATCTCAATCCCACCTCCACCCTGGCTAGCGTCCAACGCATAAAATCCTCTACGTTTAGCTTCTTCGGCCTGGAGACTGAAACTCACAAGAATAGAGGTAAACAGATATAGGGCTTCAAATCGAATGCACATCCTGGTTATACTCCAAAACTATAATGTTTGTATGTTTATTGTTTAATTACACCCAACATTTTTTAATTGAGAGGCGGTCTATGATTGACCATATCTCATCACCTGATATAAAGTGACGATGGGGTCGCTGTCTCAGTTGTCGGCGAGCCACATCAGACGTGTGTTGATTCACTCAGAAACTATCTGAGGAGGCGGAAGATAGACCGTGTTCCAAATGGGTGTAATCGAGCACAACCTCGTATGGCAAAAAATTCAATTTACACTCATAATAGAGTGTAAACTCGCATGTTTTACTAACTCTCCAAAAAAAGAATTGTGGAAACTAACCTATCCTGACTTTAAATTCTTCGACAGCAAGTGAACAGATAACACGCCACCATTTCACTATCAGTACGAGTCCCGAAGAATTCCGGCACGAATATCGCTTTTTCATTGCTCCATGCACGCGGTCCAATACCGCCATGTTAAGGCGGTTTACGACGCTCTACCCACACTTTTATTAGACTGAAAAATTTATAATATTTCTGAAATCTCTGGAGCCTGAATACTATTATTCTTTATGACTACTCCGTTGTCTCATTACTTGTCGTTATACTCTAGCACGGCATTAAGGTATGGCAATGCCAACATGTAGGATCACTATCCTAACATCATAGCAATACTCGCCCTATATCCGGGATACTGCAACATTGCCAAATAATAACACGTTCCATCCACCTAAATATGATTTCATCAAAACATTGGCTCTAATATGGTCCCGTCAGCGTTTATATCAATAGCGGTCGAGCTCGCGTATTTGTCCGCGCCGGGCTGTGCCGTACAGCGCCGTGCCGCACCGGGCCGCGCCGATCCGCGGCGGGTCGCGCCAATAACATGCGGTCGCGTCCAATTCGGCTCATCGATTGCTCTATTTCAGAAGTGGGACGGGTTGGTGCAGTGGCCCCGTGTTTGGATATTGGCACGGAATTTTTTAACGACTCCTGAGGGAGCCAGCGATTTCTATTTTAACTTTCTTTAAAACTTGAGGCTAGTTATAGGGTTGCTCGCTCACCTTGATTTTATTTACAACTTAAAAATAAATATAAATGATATTAAGATCTACAAGTGTTACAATATACATTTGGATAGATGTGGTGCAACTATATTCTATCTATCTCATTCCTCGTCCTGCTCGCTCGCGGTGCGGTCGCATACACGATTTTCTTGCAAAACGGTACAAAGTACAATCCTTTGCTGTATAGTATACGCAACATTAATAGATAAAATGTAGCGTTCTCCAACGGGAAAAACGTATCTGTGTCGAACAGATCTATCAAACCCTGAAAGTGATGACGGTATAATATTTAAAATTAAGAAAATGTTACAAACATGGAAAAAAGACCAAGATGATAAATTTCGCGAACTAAACAGAGCAATAGAATACATGAAGAAACAAAACACGGAAATATTATCAGCAAATACCCAATTATAAAATACACTAGAAAGCTATTTTCGGGAACATAAAGAACTCAAATGGAATGTATAACTAAGGAACACGTTGAGGCACTTGCTAAAATCAATAATCTTGAAGATCTATTGGACTTGATACAAAGAAAGGAAAGAAGAAACATGATTGAAATTAATAATATTACAACTGATGCCAAAAGTGATATTCCAACAATTGTAGCGAATTTTCATAAAATCCTGGACCTAGATGATATAGAACCAGAAATCAAACAAGCTTACAAATTGAAGAAAGGAAACACAAGTACTATTATCGTTGAATATAAGAAGCTAGAGCAAAAGGTGAAGGTACTGAAATCAGTAAAAAAAAACAATACAACTAGCGAAGAACAGCTAAATATGGCACTCTTAGACATGGAAAGCAACAAGAGCCCGGTTTATGTTTCTGACTACCTAACAAAAAAAAATCTTAAAATATTCTACGCTGCCAGAAACTTGATAAAATCTGGTAAACTCAAGCACTGTTGGATAGCAAACGGAAAAGTCCTACTTCGCAAAGAAGACACTGGCCCCACCATTAACGTGAAATCTGTTGATGAAGTTCAGCCTTGCCTTGAAAGAACGGAATGACTATGGCGTACGAAAAATATCATAACATTTACCGTTTTTTCATTTTCGAGATTAATGCATGATATCTTTATAATAACCACACTCCTTCTTATTCTACTATTTTATATACGGTTAATACCAGGCGATTAAATCGTTATACTTTTGTCTATTATTTTTACTTTTAGTTTATGGTTTATGGTTTCTAACTATGCCCCTCGTTGTGTTGATTTGCTCTATTATATATCTTAATAATATTATATACAAGAAAAACAATGTCTGTACCCTAATTAATCTTCTCCTAACCTTTACACTGAACAAATACTCACACCTACATAAATCAGAACACTTACAATTGTTATGATATTTATTATGATCTAGCTATGATGATCTAGCTATAGTATCATTATACAGACTACCCGCGTTTAAAAATATTGACAACTTCCTCTCAACAATAGACTGTATACTTTACACGTACAAAAAATATAGGAATATTATCTTGGTGGGAGATATTAACATAAACATTGCAGACAAAACTGACAACAAATCAAACAAATGTATGGACCTTCTCGCCTCACATGGGCTACTTGCCACACATACTCTTCCAACACGTGAAAATAACTGCCTGAATTGACGGAATAACCACAAAATTATTGAAACTGGGCATCATCTGGGATATTCTTTCATTACCCATAGCCAGTATCTGTAACGCGTGCTTCAGTCAAGGCATATTCGCATACACGCACGCACGCGCACACGCACACGCACGCGCACACGCACACGCACACGCACACACACACACACTGTACTATTATGTAGTTTTTTTTTTAAATTAATATTGATTATGTTTATCTGATGAACATCTATTCAACTATATCACCACGCCTAACCCATCAAGGGGTAGACAATTTTTTTCTTTATTATCTTTAGTATACTGTACGTAGTTTATAAATCTACCTCCATTTTATTTCTATAATCGCACCAAAAAAATATATAATAGTTATTACGTAGTTGTATGTTTTTAAATAAAATGGATTGTGTGCTTGGTTTTTTGTGGACGAGGATGACTGGTTTACCGTGAGACAGTTTTATACTAGTACGGAAGCCAGTACGATGCGTCATCAAACAACCATGTAAGTAATTATAGTACTACACTTTATTGTACTAATTAGATAGGTTAAGGTTGTAATTTTTTTCTGATAAAGTGTTTTGTTTATTGTATTGTTTATCTATCTATTTATATCATCACGCCAGATCCCTTGCGGGGTAGGCAGAGAGTACAGAGTTCCAACAGGTTCTTTCCTTACATACCTCTCTGGCTTCCTCCACTCTCATAGTTCGTCTCCTACACGCTCGCCGGTTACGGAGACTCCTGACTTGTCCTTCAGATAAGACCCCGTCTATTTGGTCATGGTAAGATAGTCTAGGTCTTCCCCAGTACCTACATCCTTCCACTTTTGCAACTATATTAAGACATGGAAATACGTTTTTCTTCCAAATTAACGTTCTACGCGTACAATCTAGAGGTTTCTGGTGTATAATGAGCCACTAATATATCCTTCAATTTAATTACTTTCTATATACACAAACAAAAACGTAACATTACAAAATAACAAAGTCATTAAAATACCCAATTTCTGATACGTACCCAGGAATATTAATACTCTATTACACGGAGTTGTCGGCTGTGTTACAAACGAGTCGGTTTGCATAAATATCAATTACGTGGCAGGTGAGAGAGCTTCACCCGCTATGCTAAACGAATTGAGCAATGTTTTATGTTAGTAGGGTAGGAGAGTTAGCCGCTGCAGCGCTAAAACTTGTTTCATATCTTTGAAAAAAGCACTAAAAGCATACTAACCATAGCCGTAGAAAACTAACACCATACGCAACTACTAAAGTTGAATGGCTTCCTAATCATCCATGTTTTATTTCTTAAATTTAGATAATAAAAATACTAAACAAAAAAGGTGCTAGAAGTATTATATCAGTGTGCTCATAGAAATGTAGTAACGGAGTGCTTGTAGCGATCACCAAATTGAAACAGTGTTCAACTCGGTCGGTCTGAGATGTATGTGGCATTTCCAATTTGTAAGTATTTCTGTGCTTTGGGATAGGTTAGGTTATCTACATTCAATCAAGGATTCATGTCTGTAAAGGATGGCATATTATATGTACACAAAATTACCTTTTTAAAATTTATCTTTATGAGACAATACTGAACCCTATGAAACACATATACTTTTAGTGCAATGTTTTGATTACAGAAAATGATCTCGCACAGCGCTGAAGGCTTGTTTCATAACCTGCACCCGACATCCGGCCGGCTCGTCCGCGGCCCACCGCTTGAAGTGTCAATTTCCTGTTAAACGGATTTCGAGTTAAATGGTAACTGAAATGATCTTGTCAACATTTAATACGGTATACTAGCAAATGTGAGTGTAAAGTTTTTGAAATGGAATATGGTTTCCATAACAATTTAAATTACTACTTATGTATGTATCTGTATATTTTAATCGATAATTGTAATCAACGGGATTGTCTGAGTTGAACATCATTCATATGTATATGATATGTTAAAAGTGTTTAATACTCAATAAGAGCTTACAATATTAGATTCTCAAACAAAATATATAAATAGGATCGTAAGAGCTGACAAAAAAATCCTGTTTAATACATATTTCAAAGTTTAAGTTCCTAAAATGTGTAAATACTCGAGTTTCACTAAAATACATATAGCCCATGTCTTCAGGACATGCAACTGATAAAGATAAGTCTAAATTCATAATTATCCTTTACAGACGTCCACAAAAATGAAATAAGTGGCGATTTGCTATTAACCAAAAAAAACAGTTGGCAGTCATAATAAAAACCATCGATTTCTAGAACATTTCCCTCGATTCATATATCACCTTCTACACAAAGGATTGAACTCAATCAGATTTGATTCCCAGTGAAGGTATGTTGATACACGTACGTATAACGGGTGCCCGGATTGCCGGATATTTACTTGGTCTGTTTGATAGTTTAATGCACCGCGCGCTGAAGGATCTATACCGATTTATTTCCAGCCAATATCAAGGATATAAATGCTGATTTAAAGAATAGTGAAATCAAGTTATTGTGATATCTTTGTTACGTTAAAAAATTATAATGAAAAAGAAATCAGTAGCATGGCTACATAACGTGTCTACGCATTTGCTACGCCTACGACGCAGCCTGCCTACGCAAATGCTAGGACTACGACATAATGCGTCTACCTAAATACTTAGGATATTGCTACGTAGAAAAAATAAATTACGATGTAAATCAAAGTCATGTCTGAGATCATCCGCTGCCGATGCCACGATATTTTTTATATTGTTACTAGGTTGTACAGATGTCAGTTAAAAAAATAACACTGTCACGCCTAACATTGTAAAGCGTCGACGCCTAAAACGACAGTGTAAAAAGATCTTTTAGGATCTTCAAATACACTAATATACGTTCCACATACGGTCAATATCATAGGTTCCTAAGCATTCCAAGATTATTAAATCGCTTGCACACTCTTGTTGTGTTCTCTTATTCACCAATGTTGATAAAATAAAAAGTACTGCCGATTTAAAAAACTGAAATTAAGCGACTGACGTCGCTGTCCTTAGATACGTAAATGTTTTAACATAAGTTTGTTGCTAGTCTATCACTTTATCAACCCTCTAAGAGACATGACACAATTATACGTATATACAAGTTTATCAACACAGGACTCAACTTAATCAAATCCGTATTCAAGGTACTTATGTCTTGTGTAACATAACGGTTTAGGGCACTCGACTCATCCAGATAACGAGCGAGGCATAACCGCGTATTAATTAGTCAACAACGAGGCGGCGAGGCAGAGGCACCGAGGCGCCGAGGCGTCATCACCGGTTATGGCTCTTGATAGCGCTCGGGGAGGGCATTACTCGGCGCTGGGAAACGTTTAGCCCTTCATTAATGTTGTGTGGGCACTGTTGGTGCTGGCACGATGTGCAAATGAAATTTGAATGCATTTTGGATTTCAAACGTGTCGTGTCATTCATTCTGCTAGACAAATGACGAATGTATACAGCGCATTAACTAGCTTAATAATACAATGAGAGCTATCAAAATTCATCAAGTAGTTTGCGGAATTAGCGCTACTCCTTATTTCAAGGGTTGCAGAATGCGAACCAGTTCTCATATCGACCAGTCAATTTTCTACCTAACTTACACGATTAATTTTCTCAATCAATAGGCAATAAATTATTTCTTGTTTTTTATTTCTAGTAAGTATAAGTGGCACTAACACTTTTAATAGTTGTCACAAAATACGTGCCTGTCCATATTTTTATACCATATCGATCATTAGGCAAGTCTACCCACACCTTATCAAAGTTATTTCAAATAGTGGTTAATCAAGGCAAAACAATACTTGGGCTTACGCCCAAGTATTGTTTTTCTTACTTCTTTGATTAATTTGACATCAACTAAACGTAAACTATTAAGATATTTCCACGACAACAGGAACATTTAATGTTTCAAACGTTTCTGACCATCAGGGTACACTCATGAAAACGAAATAAGGAAGAACACTTTCTTTTATGAGAATAAAATGAACCTTATTACAAAGAGAAGCTTTTAGACTGTAGTGCTCAGCTCAGCAAAAGAATTTTACGGTTATTAGCCGTAAAAAAGCCGTAAAGTTATTTTACCTTATTATATTGTATACAACATACATATGTATAGATGGGTATTCAATATAGAAAATAAAATATGACTGTGTTTTATAACGGATAGAATTTTATGACTACCAAAAGGTGAGACCGATAGCGAAGGCGGCGGTACACTGAACAAAAGATTGAGTGGCGAAACAAAATTTATCGCATTGGAGAAGGAACGCCTGGTTTTTCGAAGTCTTCTAACAATTAGAAGTCATCTAGGAAATGTGCAAGGATGGGAGTTTGCTGTATAGTTACTAACGTATTAAAACCTACATTTTTCCGACACATGGACACCCTATGTCCACCCCTGCCGACTCCATGGAACACAACTGGCGTGAGAATTACCTTATGAATGTATGAGAGCAAGCAGTACGGCTTTCAACTTTCCCTTGACCTTTGCCAAGCGATGTGGATGACTGTTACAAATAAAACATTCCACTCGTTTTAGAGACTATTGAATTATAACCTGAACAAACAACCAAATAACCAAATAGAAAAAAAAATAACATTATTTTGTATTCGGAGAACTCTAAATAGTCATCCCAGTGGTTTGTTAAAATATATTGAATATACAGACCGCTATTTAAATATTTAATCATAGAAAAATTAAAATGATATTTGTCTATTGAGTTCTTAGATTTACGCGAATATTACACATGAAATAAAACTATTTTACGGATTTTATCGCGTACGGATTTTATCGCGTCGTATCGCGATTTTATACCGTCGCTCAAAGAAGTCTGCAGTCTGTGAACATGTCCTTGACCGCACCCGCCATAACATCAGATTTGATAGACCACAAATCCTCGTGAAAGAACACCGATTCCTACCAAGGATGGTTCGCGAGGCTATTGAAATTAAAAAACATCCTAATTTCAATAGAGAAGATGGCTGGGTGCTTCCATCGTCTTGGGATCCGGTAATTAATATAATCAAATCCAAAACCAAGCATAACACTGCAAGACCTCAAGACACTCACGGTGTCTCATTCTGCGTAGATCGGACCAACAACAACAAAAATAATTAAGAAGTTTGAGGGTACCCCGGAACAACTATGCCTATTGGACGTCTAACACCTCAGTCCCTCCCGTGACCATGGGTGCTGCAAAGCACTCGAAACGTCGGGAACTAAAAATAAAAAAAATAATAAAAAAATAAACCGCGATAAAATCCGTAAAATAGTTTTATTTCATATGAAATTTGTCCTTTAACTTGCTGCTATCGAGTAAGCAAAATTACAACTTACAGCCGACAGGCCTAAAAAGACAAGGATTTCATAAACCAATAGAACCTCTGTTATCGGCTTCATCTCTCGGCGGTATCTCGTACTACGTCCACCGCGTCGAATTTTACAAATACATTCTACGAAGGTAATTTAGGGCCCGATATCTTTGAGTGAGAAATGGGGCTCCGCCAACGGGCGCATGTATAAAAAGGTACTTTATCGGTAGCGACCCCCGCCCGTCACCCCGCGGCCCCCGCCGGTGTTTTAGGATGTTGTTACCCAAAGCAATCTACTGAAAAATATAGGGTATTTACCGATCTATATTATGTATAGTTTAGTCCAATCAAACTTTTAAACTTTTTTCACTCATGAAAACGTCGATTTTTTGCTTACAGCATTTTCATTTTGATATATAAAAAAAAAACACCGTCACGCCTATATTACCCAGCGGGGGTGGCAGAGGTGTACTGAGTACACCCACGTTTCGCCGACGATGTTAGGTCCCATGTAATAGGGGGCGAGCCTATTGCCATATACCGGGCACAATTCCAGACTCCGGACTCGTACTGGGAAGTTTTTTGTTAGAAAAACTACACTTGCCCGACCTGGGATTGAACCCAGAACCTCGTGATCACAAAGCGATGCGCTTTGCCACTAGACCAACGAGGCAGTCAACTTCATTTCGATATCTTCGGAAATACCGCCTTCATATTACACCTGTTATGTATTGCAATCTAATACATCTAAAATAGTGAAGGTTTGTTCACAAAGTTTTAAAGTTTGATTGAAATAGACTATACTGATACATGCATATCTACAAAGACTAATTTTGAAGTAATGGCAAACTGTACACTGAAGACTCGGTCAGCATAATAAAGTGCTTAATCTACGCTGTGACGGCAACCACTTCAGAAAATCTGGTTATCACATTATTTAGAAAATTCACTTAAACACAAAACACACAGGGTGCAAATAAAGGACAGTGCGCAAAGTTTCGCTATGGTAACGACAATTTCAGCTGTTTCATATATTTTGGTGGCATGTATCAACATTTTGTAAAAAGCATTTTGTAAAAATAAATAATAATTTTCATTAATATTAACACATGTTACAGATGTTTCGAATCTGTCCCTTACACCCTATATATAACTTCATAAGGGAAATACTGAGTTCTTAGATTTACGCGAATATTACACATGAAATAAAACTATTTTACGGATTTTATCGCGGTTTATTTTATTTTTATTTTTAGTTCCCGACGTTTCGAGTGCCTTGCAGCACCCATAGTCACGGGAAGGACTGAGTTGGTAGACGTCCAAAAGGCATAGTTGTTCCGGGGTACCCTCAAACTTCTTAATTATTTTTGTTGGTCCGATCTACGCAGAATGAGCTCACGGTGTCTTGAGGTCTTGCAGTGTAATGCTTGGTTTTGGATTTGATTATATTAATTACTGGATCCCAAGTCGATGGAAGCACCCAGCCATCTTCTCTATTGAAATTAGGATGTTTTTTAATTTCAATAGCCTCGCGGACCATCCTTGGTAGGTATCGGTGTTCTTTCACGAGGATTTGTGAACTAAAAATAAAAATAAAATAAACCGCGATAAAATCCGTAAAATAGTTTTATTTCATTCATAAGGGAAAGTCATTTTGGTACCTTCCATGATATACCTATATCAAATTAGGCTCATGTCTAACAGTGGACTAATTTGGGCTGAAGATGATGAAATAACAGAAGGCACCAAAATTACTTTCACTAACTATATCTATCCAAAAACTGATTGAATACCAAATTAAACTCAACTGTATTCAGTCCATTCCGCGAACCTAATGCTTAAAAAAGTGAAAGCGAAAGCTGGTAATAAATTTCATAGAAATAGTTAAGTGCTTTAGTCGGCAGTTTAGTTCTGATGACGACCGCGCGGCGCAGGCGTTGCTACAGCTGATTTAATTACGATGAAGTCGCGTTGTATCAACTCGATCGACTTGCCGACCCACTGCTGACACCTTAATGTACTACTTTTATTTCTTACTAGCTGTTACCCGCGGCTCCGCACGCGTGTATTTTGTAATTTGACAGAGGTAGTTCGGTTTTTTCGGAATAGCACACATTCTGTATATTATTGTTACGACTTTAATACACCCCGTTATCTCGTAAACCCCTTATCGGGGAATGTTAATTTTAAAATGCATTACAAACACTTAGATCCCCAAACGATCTGTCTAGAAAGATCTTAAATCCGCGCTTAAGTGCTGAAACGTCTAGAAGGTTCCACCCCTTTAATTATAGCCGGCGCGCGGTCGCGGTATACAAGTGCCTATTCGTTCCCGTACGAACATCATCATGGTCAGGTACCAGTTTGAAACACTTGCAAGCGGAAATTCTTGGAGCAACGAGCAAACTTGCATGGCACTGACACTTGCTTTGCGAGGGGATGTTCTTATGATTTTGGAGAATCTGCCATCTAAAGGCAGGACACTCGAGGCTCTCATGGCACTACAGACGCGCTACGGAGAAAAACATCTATCGAGCACAACTCCGGGACCGAGCCCAAAAGCCTGATTAAGGTCTCCAGCAGCGGGCATCGGGGGTAGAAAGGCATATTAAGCTGAAGTACCCTAAGAAAAGGAGAACGGTCGTGGACTCCGGGACTCAGGTAGAGGAAGATGTACCGCTAAAATTCGTCAAGGCCGCAAGGCGGCCGTTAGCTGTTCAAATTAGGGCCCAACCGTTACAATATCTCAAGTTTGCAATGGAAATAGCCTTATCATTGATGGTACCGTGATCAACCAAACTTGCAGTTTTACAGTGGACACCGGAGCATCCCGTACAATCGTGAAGCCAGAGCTGCTGAAACGCACCATATTGTGGGAAAAGCGAGCTCCATCATGTCATCTTTTCTTGCATTCTCGAGGGAATAAATACCCATCTCTCTGTTAGTGAGATTATACAGGTGTGACGATTGCCAAGCGTATTGTCTCGAAGCAAATGTTGATTAATTATGACTGAAGCCAATGTGGACCAAATGTGAGAGATTTATGTTTTTTTAGAATGATGTGAAGGACGTAGAGCTTTCTAAGTGTTAAAAGCTCTGATATTGAGTTTACTCAACTTTAAGTTTAAAGGGATTAAATTACATGACCTTTAATAGAGATCTTTGGGCCCTTTGGGCAGACAAAAAGTAAAGGTAAACTGAAGTTGTACAACGTTGGCGCACCATGGGAACGCATCGCTATCGACGTTGCTGGACCGTTCCCGGAGACCGATGATATAAATACATCATAGTTGTACAAGACTACTTTACTAAATGGCCGGAAGTTTTCGCAGCACCTAACCAGGAAGCTACAACCGTTGCAAAGAAACTGGTCCATGAAGTGGTCTGTCGCTATGGCGTTCCTTTGGAGCTACGGAGCTACGGCTAAGGACGGAACTTTGAATCGGCTCTATTTCAAGAAATGTGCAAGCTTCTCGGTATCCACAAGACCCGAATAACTCCAGCACATCCGCACTCGGATGGCATGGTCGAGAGGTTTAACCAAAATCTGGAAAATCACTTGGCAAAGGTTGTGGATGATCACCAGAAAGATTGGGATCAATACATCCCGCTGTTTCTGATGTCCTATTGGTCTGCGGTTCATGATAGTATGGGTCACACTCCATCAAGAGTGAATTATGGTCGAGAAATGAGGCTTCCGGTGGATGCGATAACAGGCACACCACCAGATAGTCCTAATAAGCCAGTCATGGATTATGTAAGTGAATTCCAAACCCAGCTTGACAGGTGCATATGAGTGTTCGAGAACACGGCTTGAAAACTGGCATTAAAATGAAAACTCGATATGACCGAAACGCGAACACCAACGGTTTTGAAGAGGGGACCTTAGTGTAGCTTCATAATCCGCTCCGAAGCAAAGGAAATTCTCTCAAACTTCAGGTTTGGTGGGAAAGACCTTATACTGTGGTGACCAAAATAAACCATCTTACCTATAGAAAAAAGGGGCACAGGGGAAAACCGAAGGTAATTCATGTGGATAGATTAGCGCGGTGTCACGGATCTAATGATGCTCGGGCCGAGCATAACTTAGAGGGGGGGTAACGTTACGACTTCAATACACCCCGATATCTCGTAAACCCCTTATCGGGGAATGTTAATTTTAAAATGCATTACATACACTTCGGTCCCCAAGCGATCTGTCTAGAAAGATCTAGAATCCGCGCTTAAGTGCTGAAACGTCTAGAAGGTTCCACCCTTTTAATTATCGGCTATAATGCTATATAGGTATATAAGGTATAGGTACGGAATAGGTACTTGTATACCGCGTGGTCGCTGTATACAAGTACCTATTCGTTACCGTACGAATAGGTATGTAATAATAATACCTTATATCGATGTACTTAAATACTTCTATCGATGTACTTAGATGTTTCGCGTCCTTTCTAGAATTTTCATACGGGTATAAAAAGAACACAGGGCGCGGGGACAGAGACAGTCTCTTCTCGGAAGCGATAGTGATCAAATTGGAGAACAAGCGATCTAAGTGAAATACACCGGCCACTTTAGCAACGATATACGGATACTACGAGTGACTCAGCGACTTGGAAGCAGTATTTGGGTACTAACAAGAGTGGTACTAGTGTGTGATTCGCGTGTGTATTTGCATACGATGTACTGTTTTGTGTGTACCTAATAAAGTACTTTGCACGTTATTCGGCATTTAATTACCCCGCAAAAGTAACATTACTCTAAGACCTAAGTTTTTATATCCATACTAAGTTTCTTTAAAATTCGTTCAGCGGTGTTAGTATGGAGAAATAAAAAGTATCCCTAACTAAAATAATCTCTGAAAAATCCTCAAAGGCACATTGCGAGCTAAATATATAATAAAGTTTGGTCAGTAAATTTCGTATCAGTCTTCTCGCAAAAATATTATATTTTATAACCAAAATCATGTATAAATAAATAAATAAATAAATAAATTAATATACAAAGTTTCGTGTCCAGATCATTCATCGTTAAAGAGTTCTCTCCAGAAGAGACAACCCTGAATGCATCATCGGTTCATGCACGAAATCATGTGTGGGTTTTTAAATTGAATGTGTACGCACAATTACACTTTTAATCACCGAAGAGTCCAATATCAGTTTATTGAGGAATTTATGTGTTCGCAAAATCACACACTTTAACTTAACATTGTAGCTCGAGACTAACAATAATAAAAATAATAAAGTTCTATGGTTATTCCCGCTATTATCCCGGATCGGTTCTTAATTCCGGGACAAAAAGTTTTGACTATTTTAAGTTGGGAGATAAGTTATTACCATACCAAATTTCATTAAAATCCGTTTAGTAGTTTTTGCGTGATTGAAACACAAAGAGACAGACAGACAGACCGACAGACATTTTTTCCAAAAAAAAATGTTTCGGCCTCTATATCGATAAAGAAATGCTCAAAAAAAAATTAATGTGCAGATTCGGCGCGGTACAGTTTTATTATATGTATAACGACAACTATAAGGTCTAAAGTAACATTAAAGAAATGAACACGACGCTCTAAGCTCTATGTCTACGTTAAATTTTAATGAACTTTTGAAGATATTATATACTATTCTGGAATAATAATTTTCCAAGACTTAAGAGACACCTCCATATTAAGTTTCTTTTCAATCCGTTTAGCCGTGTTAATATAGAGAAATAAAATCAACTATCCCCCTGAAATCTTGCATTTACCAAGGGAAAAAGTAGTCAACAGTCTCTAAGAAATCCTACATTTATCCACGATCATCATCATCATCATCATCTCAGCCTATACTTGTCCACTGCTGAACATAGGCCTCCCCAATCGCTTTCCAGCGTAACCGGTCCGATGCCACCTGCATCCAACGACTTCCTGCGATTTTCACAAGATCGTCGGTCCATCTGGCAGGCGGTCGTCCCACGCTGCGCTTGCCAATACGTGGTCTCCACTCTAGAATCTTTCTGCCCCAACGCCCGTCCGATCTACGCGCTATGTGGCCCGCCCATTGCCACTTCAGCTTGCTAATCTTAACGGCTATGTCGGTGACCTTGGTTCTTCTACGAATCTCCTCATTCCTGAGTCGATCGCGTAGAGAAACGCCGAGCATAGCTCTCTCCATAGCTCGCTGAGCAACTCTGAGCTTTTTTATGAGACCTATTGTAAGAGACCACGTCTCTGATCCATATATCATCACTGGTAACACACATTGACTAAAAACTTTAGTCTTTAGGCACTGAGGTATTTTGGATGAGAAGATGTTGCGCAGTTTCCCGAACGCTGCCCAGCCGAGTTGGATTCGTCGATTGACCTCTCTCTCAAAGTTGGACCTACCTAACCGGACTGCCTGTCCCAGGTAAATGTATTCGTCGACAACTTCAAGAGTGGAGTTCCCAACGGTGAGTGCGGTGGGTACGACATGGACATTAAACATTATTTTTGTTTTGTCCATATTCATTTTAAGACCCACTTGTTGGGATACTCTATTTAGGTCACCGAGCATTCGTCCTAGATCTTCCAGCGACTCCGCCATGACCACAATGTCGTCGGCAAATCGAAGGTGAGTGATGTATTCGCCATTGATGTTGATGCCAAGTCCTTGCCATTCCAAGAGCTTGAAGGCGTCCTCTAAGGTGGCCGTAAACAGTTTCGGAGAAATGACGTCTCCCTGTCTTACTCCTCTTTTTATGGGGATCACCTTCGTGCACTGCCCCTGTACTCGGACTGACATGGTGGCGTTATTATACAAGCACTTCAACACTTCGATGTACCGATAGTCAATGCGGCATCGCTGGAGAGATCTAAGAACCGCCCAAGTCTCGATCGAATCGAAGGCTTTCTCATAGTCCACAAACGCCAAGCATAGTGGCCGATTATACTCCTCGGTCTTCTGTATAATCTGCCGCAGCGTATGTATGTGGTCTATGGTACTAAAGCCTTTCCGGAAACCGGCTTGTTCGGGAGGCTGGAAGTCATCAAGCCTGCGTTCGAGACGATTCGTGATGACTCTCGAAAACAACTTATAAACATGGCTCAGCAGTGTGATGGGCCTATAATTCTTCAGTAAAGTGTTATCACCTTTCTTGAAAAAGAGTACCACCACACCCCTGTTCCACGCTTCCGGCGTTTTTCCTTCGAGCAAGACGGAATTAAACAGCCTCTGAAGGACTTTAAGTACCGGCGATCCGCCCGCTTTCAGAAGCTCTGCGGTAATTCCGTCTTCACCCGGCGCTTTGTTGTTTTTAAGGTGTTTGAGAGCCATCCCAATCTCGCACAGGCTGATGTCCGGGATATCTTGAGTGTAGTGTCGGGTTAGCTTAGCTCTTGGGTCTTTTACCAAGTCAACAACAGGTTCAGCTACTGAGGTATACAACTGCCCATAGAACCTCTCTATCACCCTGAGCACCTCTGACCTATTCGACGTTACGTTTCCGTCCTCCGTCTTCAGCTTCGTCAACTGGCTTTGCCCAATAGACGCGTCTCTTGCAAACACTTTGGAGCCCTTGTTCTGCTCTATGGTCTCCTCAATACGTCTTGTATTGAAGGACCGTAAATCTTGTCGCAAGGACTTCAATATCTGTCCATTGAGCTGCCTATAGGACTTAGCATCATCGGAGGTTTGGAGCGTCATGGAACGTCGCTCAGCCATGAGGTTTCGGGTGTAGTTGGATAGTTTTTGAGGTCTATTTTTACGGTGGGGCTTAAAATACTTGGACCCGACCGTATGGACAGTCTCTACCAGCCTGTTGTTGATTTCGTCCACTGATGCGCTGCTGTCTAGCAATTCGAAGCGGTCTGCCAATTCGAGTTGAAAGTTCTCGGGGTTTTGGATATGTGCATAAGAAGGTCGGAGCGTAGACTTCATCAGACGCGATCTTTCCATTTTGACATTAATATTTAATGTGCCTCTGACCATTCGGTGATCACTGCCGGTTTTTACCCTGTGAATCACGGAGACATCATTAAATATTTGTCGCTTGGTGCTCATGATGAAGTCTATCTCATTTTTTGTGGAACCATCAGGGCTCATCCAGGTCCATTTCCTATGAGGCGGCTTCCGGAAGAAAGAGTTCATCATAAAGAGTCCCTCCTTCTCCAGATATTCGGCCAGCCTCTGACCCCTGGGGTTGCGTTGCCCATATCCAAATTGCCCCACTCTCAATTCATCATCGCCCCGTTTGCCCAGCCGCGCATTGAAGTCACCCATAACCACTGTAAAGTGTGCTTTGGAAGTATGTATGGCTCTACTAATGTCCTCATACATTACTTCGACGTCATCATCAGAGTATGCTGAGGTCGGTGCGTAGACCTGTATGACCTTCAGCGAATATCTTTTGGATATTCTGAGTATCAGGTACGCTACCCTGCTCGACACACTAGTGATGGACACAACGTTGTCTATGAGTGACTTGTGGACGATAAATCCGACACCACCTTGGGACTGCTGTTCGCCCTCCCGGTAGTAAAACAAGTTGCCGGATTTTAAGGTTATCGTGTCCTCGCCCTTTCTTCGGACCTCCGATAAACCAACAATATTCCACCGCAACTTGTTTATCTCTTCCTCCAGCTCAACAAGCTTCTCATCTGTCCTTAACGTGCGTGCGTTGTATGTCACCAGGGCCAATTTTCGGTGTTGGTGGTAGCCGAATCTCTGCCGGAGATTCTTAGCACCCCTTGTCCTGTCGTTACCATGGCTGCTACCGTGGCCAGGACGAACAGGACCGCCGGGGACTAGGGGCCTGGTTTTCTTACATTCTTCCATTATTGGGGGTGTTTGCCATACTCGCCACGCTTGGCAGGCGGGTTGGCGAGCGCAGTTATTGGTCGTCGAAGTGCTAAGGGAACGCTGCTGCCCATTCCCTAGTTTTCCCTTAGTCGCCTTGTACGACACCCGATGGGATGAGATGGGTTGGTCCTATTCTAAGCCGGGAACCACGCGATATTATCCACGATATTAACACGGAAAAACTTTTTTTTTATTATGCCTGTATGTGCATAAAATATATTCTTTATTTCAAAATCACAAATCCCAAATCAATATTCCCGTGTGCTGTGCGGCGCTCGTACCTGCGACTATTTGACAAAGTAAGTAAGACGATCTACGTTTTGTCGCTTAAACCGAGTCGTCTTTGTTTTCCAAAAGTATTTATAAAGTCGACTTCATCATCATCATCATCTCAGCCTATACTTGTCCACTGCTGAACATAGGCCTCTCCAATCGCTTTCCAGCGTAACCGGTCCGATGCCACCTGCATCCAACGACTTCCTGCGATTTTCACAAGATCGTCGGTCCATCTGGCAGGCGGTCGTCCCACGGTGCGCTTGCCAATACGTGGTCTCCACTCTAGAATCTTTCTGCCCCAACGCCCGTCCGATCTACGCGCTATGTGGCCCGCCCATTGCCACTTCAGCTTGCTAATCTTAACGGCTATGTCGGTGACCTTGGTTCTTCTACGAATCTCCTCATTCCTGATTCGATCGCGTAGAGAAACGCCGAGCATAGCTCTCTCCATAGCTCGCTGAGCAACTCTGAGCTTTTTTATGAGACCTATTGTAAGAGACCACGTCTCTGATCCATATATCATCACTGGTAACACACATTGACTAAAAACTTTAGTCTTTAGGCACTGAGGTATTTTGGATGAGAAGATGTTGCGCAGTTTCCCGAACGCTGCCCAGCCGAGTTGGATTCGTCGATTAACCTCTCTCTCAAAGTTGGACCTACCTAACCGGACTACCTGTCCCAGGTAAATGTATTCGTCAACATCTTCAAGAGTAGAGTTCCCAACGGTGAGTGCGGTGGGTACGACATGGACGTTAGACATTATTTTCGTTTTGTCCATGTTCATTTTAAGACCCACTTGTTGAGATACTCTGTTGAGGTCACCGATCATTCGTCCTAGATCTTTCAGCGACTCCGCCACGACCACAATGTCGTCGGCAAATCGAAGGTGAGTGATGTATTCGCCATTGATGCTGATGCCAAGTCTTTGCCATTCCAAGAGCTTGAAGGCGTCCTCTAAGGTGGCCGTAAACAGTTTCGGAGAAATGACGTCTCCCTGCCTTACTCCTCTTTTTATGGGGATCGCCTTCGTGCACTGCCCCTGTACTCGGACTGGCATGGTGGCGTTATTATACAAGCACTTCAACACTTCGATGTACCGATAGTCAATGCGGCATCGCTGGAGAGATCTAAGAACCGCCCAAGTCTCGATCGAATCGAAGGCTTTCTCATAGTCCACAAACGCCAAGCATAGTGGCCGATTATACTCCTCGGTCTTCTGTATAATCTGCCGCAGCGTATGTATGTGGTCTATGGTACTAAAGCCTTTCCGGAAACCGGCTTGTTCGGGAGGCTGGAAGTCATCAAGCCTGCGTTCGAGACGATTCGTGATGACTCTCGAAAACAACTTATAAACATGGCTCAGCAGTGTGATGGGCCTATAATTCTTCAGTAAAGTGTTATCACCTTTCTTGAAAAATAGTACCACCACACCCCTGTTCCATGCTTCTGGCGTTTTCTCTTCGAGCAAGATGGAATTAAACAGCCTCTGAAGGACTTTAAGTACCGGCGTTCCGCCCGCTTTCAGAAGCTCTGCGGTAATTCCGTCTTCGCCTGGCGCTTTGTTATTTCTGAGTTGTTTGAGTAATACTAATAATAATCTCGTACAGGCTGATCTTCGGGATATCTTCAGTGTAGTGTCGGGTTAGCTTGGCTCTTGGGTCTTTTACCAAGTCAACAACAGGTTCAGCTACTGAGGTGTACAACTGCCCATAGAACCTCTCTATCTCCCTGAGCACCTCTGACCTATTCGACGTTACGTTTCCGTCCTCCGTCTTCAGCTTCGTCAACTGGCTTTGCCCAATAGACGCGTCTCTTGCGAACACTTTGGAGCCCTTGTTCTGTGCTATGGTTTCCTCAATACGCCTTGTATTGAAGGACCGTAAATCGTGTCGCAAGGACTTCAATATCTGTCCATTGAGCTGCCTATAGGACTTAGCATCATCGGAGGTTTGGAGCGTCATGGAACGTCGCTCAGCCATGAGGTTTCGGGTGTAGTTGGATAGTTTTTGAGGTCTATTTTTACGGTGGGGCTTAAAATACTTGGACCCGACCGTATGGACAGTCTCTAAGTCGACTTAAGCATGAGTAAATTTTCGCTGTAGAACAATTTCAGCAGGTCCCCAGGCTTCCAGTCGCCGATGAAGAGGAAGAGGAAAATCGACGGATTGCCAGACTTTTCTTTCGACAAAATAAGATTAATATCTTTGGACCTTCATGGAGGCCGGTTAAAACCCACCAAATGCATATAATGTGGGATAATATCGGCATGATCTGGTGTGTAAACAAAGTTACATATTTCATATTATTATTACACGACTTAAAATACTTTAATACTATATACCAAAATATATCACCACTTCAGATCCCTTGCGGAGTAGGCAGAATGTACAGAGTTCCAACAGGTTCTTTCCTTACACACCTTTTTGGTTTTCTCCACTCTCATAGTTCGTCTTATACACGCTCGCCGGTTACGGAGACTCTTGACTTGCTCTTCGGATAAGACATGGTCTATTTAGTCATGGTAAGATAGTCTAGGTCTTCCCCGATATCTGCGTCCTGTTCTAGGTACTCTACCAACTGACAGCGGCGTGGAACCATTTGACCCTTTGTAAATACGTATATTTTTTACTACCGTTTTATTGATATTTCTTTACTGTTTTGTTATGTAATTGTACGTCTACGTCCTTTTTCTCTTGAATTTGTGTATCTGTGTGGTTTCTTTTATATTAAGTTTCTTTATAATCCGTTAGGTATGAAGAAATAATAGATATTCCAAAGAAGTCGTGCTAATTTTCGAGATAAAAAGTGTTCTGTTTTATTTTACGATGTAAGACATCTTCATATTACGTTCCAGTTAAAATCGTTTAGCCATTTTAATATGAATAAATACCAGCTATGTCGCAAGAATCCTGATTCTTTCCGAGATAAAAAGTATCTCGAATATTATTTAGAGACCTTAAACACCTAGAAAGTGTTAATTAGATCCATTCTGCCATATTAGTACGAAGATATAATGGCTATCCCGGAAGAACCGTGTGTGAATATATTGTATGTTTTGTCAATTTCCACCAGACTTATTTCTGTATCAACTATCTCTATCACCGGGTTCAGTCTTAGCCCCACTTAGCCCGCACAGGTGGTCTTTGTAAAATATGAACTAAAATATAGCGCGATCTTATTCAACACACACCACTAACGCCGTCTCAAAAAGTGTTAGTCTTCTCCTAAGATATAAATCGTCCTTAAAGTTTCGTATCCGGCCCATTCATCATTAGAGTTCTTTCCGGAAGCAACAATCCTAAATGCATCGTCAGTTTATGCACAAAATCATGTTTGAGTGTTTAAAATCACATAGTTTACGTCGTTACATTGCAGTTCGGGACAAACAGTAATAAAGTTTTGCGGAATATCCCGCGACAGTAGCTTAAGTTGTTTTGGAACAATAAATGCATTATCAAAATCGACTCTTTTTTTCTTTCCCCAGAAACTGTTACATTTATCGAAAATAAAAGTATACAGAGTTGTGATCCTTAGAACAGGCTACAACTATCCCAAATTTCATTGAAATTCATCAAACACGTATGGAGTAAAATGTCTTTTTAGAAATTCAATGTTTCGCTTATTTTTGTATTTTCTGAAAAATCCTTTTGGTTTTTCGTTATAAATACTATTCAATATGTTATCCAACATTTTAAGATATCCGCGTGCAAAGTTTCATCAAAATCTACCTGGTAGTTTTTGCGTTATGATGGTTTATACCTTTGGACATATAAACAGATAGACAAACAGACACTAAAGCCAAAAAATATAGAATTGGCTTCTACATCAATAGAATGATATCCGTGCGTTGTTATTTCCAAAAAATATACACAGACTTGACTTCCTTACAGTTTTATTATATGTAGTATGTAGAGATATAGATGCTTTACTTTTCCATACAAACTGTTAGATTTCCTGAAAACGTAAATATTAACTATATCGTTTGTCATACGAAATATCTCCATGCTAAGTTTCACTGACATCTGAACAGTAGTTTTGGAACAATGAATGATAAATCTTTTTTTTTCTTTTTCCTCAAAAACTGTTAAGTTTTTCGAAAATATAAGTACACAGAGTTATGACCTTTTGTACAGGTTACAATTACACAAAATTTCATTAAAATTCATCAAACAGGTTTTGAGTAAAGTGTCTTTTTAGAAATATAATATTCCGCTTATTTTCATGTTTTCTGGAAAAACCTTTTGATTTTCCGAGATAAATACTATACAATATGTTAGCCAACATTTAAGGTATCTGGATGGAAAGTTTTATCAAAATCCGCCCGGTAGTTTTTGCGTGATGACGGTTCATACCCTCCGACAGACCGACAGACAAACAGACACGAAAGCCAAAAAATGTAGAATTGGCTTCTACGTCGATAGAAGGATACCCCTGGGTTGTTATTTCTTAAAAATATTCCATGTACAGACACGACTTCCTTACAGTTTTATTATATGTAGTATAGATTATACCTGGTTATAAGTCCAAGTTACCACCTCCGACGTTACCTTGTTTGTATGTGCTCCCAGAATGTCAGCGCTGCACCGTGATACAACGTCATGGTGCAGTTACATGCTGAGGCAGTATCCTGTTCAAGCACACACAACCTCTGGTGTTTGTAAGTGTTTGCTTTATTTTTATTTTTAGTATCTTGTGTCTACGTGTGTGTGGTTGAATAAATGTCTTTTCTTTTTTTCTTTCTGATATTGTTTTTATTTTCTTAAATTTAGCCCACAGTAGGAATTATTTCTTAGTCGTGGGAGTGTTAACAAACATAAAATTCATATACACAAACCTGCAATTAGCTAATCACACAAAAGTATGCGGAAAGATGTAGATGCCGTAGAAGACCTAGACTATCCATATATATCTAAGACAGTGTTTTATCTGAAGGGTAAGTCAAATTCTCCGTAAACTGCGAGCATGTACGAGACGAACTATTAGAGTAGAGGAAGCCAGAGAGGTCGGTTAAGAAAAAACCTGTTGGAACTCTGTACTCTCTGCCTACCCTGCAAAGGATCGTGATGGCGTGATGATATACGTCGAGAGAAAGATATATAGACAAAGATTTGTCCTGTATGAGGCTCGAACCCCAAGCTACTCTATCCAATCGGCAGAGCGGCTTCAGCTCTTAACCACTGAACAAAGCCGTGCTATCGCATGGGGACCCATGAGATCTATGTAAATAAAATCAATGTTTATACCTCGAGGCATTTAATGAGTTGAAACGATGATGTCGTACAAAATTCTTACGGAATTATTTTACTATACCATGAACAAGTGCATTTTAAATTCTATTTTATCTTGACACGACAATCGACGGTTACCTTAACCTTCATAGCATATCCAGTTCAAGTGATCGTTACACCCCAGAAAAAAGCGTCTCGAAATGGCAAGAGCGTACCTACTTCACGTAAAAGCGTAAAGGAATACGTAACCAGTATTATCGTGGTTGTCTCACGGGAAGTGGGTACATAACGCGCTGATAGAGGGGGCGGATCACTTTGCCGGAGCGAAGTGACTCGTCAGAGGGAGGTTTCGGGGAGAGAGGATGGAGATACGCACTGATAAATAGTGTTAGGCTGACGATACAGTGGGATTAATAAGGTTAAAGATACGGTGCCTATACTACTTTTATTTGATTTGATTTAAAATTATCGTAATTCCTAGGTCGAATAAAGTGTGCTTCTTCTCAATAGCAGTCCGGGGTCTATTGTGCCCTACTGGGCAAGTAATAATAGGTATAATAATATGCCCGCCTCCTTTAATATTAGGACCTAACATCGTTGGCGATACGTAGATGTACACAGCACACAGCTACAATAACGTAAGCAAACTAAATTTAATTTAATAAATACTTTTTAATCTTTGTTTTTAATAATCGATATTAGATTAGACAATACTTAATCAGAATTTCATAGATTAATTAAAAACAAATATAGGCATTTTAACTACATAAGGTAATCAACATCTCCCTTAATTTTCAGATCACCTGTCCTACTAGTAAATGAAATGAATATCTGGACTAAAATTTTCTTAAACTCGTAATTTAACAGACATTATCAAATAACAAAAACAGCCATCTAATACCAATACTCAATTAGTACACTTAATTCAGTATTTAAAACTCCTCAAACGTTTCGCCAGAAGAGAAATTCCATTAGTATTTAAGCTCTCGAGGCGAACTAGTTCACTAGGCTTTTAATTAAATCACTCAAGTATAAAAATGTCTAGTAATTTGAATGGAATGGCTGAGAGTCGCGGCGAACAAACCGAAAGCGATTAACTGGAGAGAAGTTTTAATGTGGCTTTTTACTCGGCATCGCCTTGCGAGCCGCGCCGTGCTGATCCTGCCGCCGTGCCGCCAGCGACGTCAAGAAGGTAATGGTCGTAAGGAATTATCTAATAAAATATCTCCGAACTCTACCTGTGGATGGCATAAAAATAAAAACCGTTTAAGCATTAAGTTAAGCTCTCTACATATAATATGAATTATCTACTTTAGGGGTCATAGTGTGATCCACAAATATTTGTTTCAGGCTGCGTCTTTATCGTGTTTGTAGACTTTGGAGCTACATTTTTGTTTAAAATCTATAGAGATATAGGTTAATCTACTTGTGAGTTTTTTTGTGATATATAAACGATAAATTTAGGCATTTTTAATCCTCGAGAATCTCAGGGACATGATCTTGAAGATGTGTGTGTAATATAAATAGAACTCTAGCATGATCCACATCAATCCACGTCCTAAAATAGACAGCGGTCTAATCCTTTCAGACTAGAAAGGACGCCTGAGCCATGAATAAATGGCTGTGTGAATATTTAAAACAAAATGAGGGCTTTTATAAGTTGCGATATTATACTAGAATATTAAAGACGTACCGTGGCACCTTCAAGGTTATTTAATAGTGACGATGCGATAAATTGGTCATATTTAAGATAAGTTGACCTCGTTCAAGGGAAATCATAATGTGTTAGTCAGAAACTTTAAAAACATTAAAAGAATTTCAGACATTAATATTTAACAACATTACAACATGATATTATAGTAACAGGTAAAATTATAACTGCCTTTAAATGAGTGTTACCGATTTAGGCGTCCTTGCGATAGGCATAGGTATAGATACACACACAACTTTCATTTATGGGCAAATGGAAAATAAAAATAGTTTATGTATTTCATAATGTCGTCATGCACCTATTATACGTACCATTGTACTCGTACCCACGAGAACATGTAAGCATAGGAGCTTACCTATTTTGTCGCGACAACAAAACAGTGTCGCATTTTGAGATATTTTGACAAATTTAGCTATCAAAGCTCGTTTAAGAGAGAGCCCTAGATACGTACAACCCTATATATTTGTATGAGCTCTGCACTGCACCCAATCCGAATAGAACGAAATTCTGTTTACGGATAAAGAATCGTTTGATTTTGTCATATTTTTATAGGATTTAAACCCGACGCATTGCAGGAGTATTTTTATGACCGGTCTGTGATTCCGAGAATTTAGAGACAAAAGCCAAAGTATCAATCGAGATAAACCTGTAAAATCTTATTTATAAAACACAAATAAAACAACCTATTTTAAGCAACAAATATCTTAAATTATAAAAGTCAGAACCCAGCCATAAATAACTACGGACGTAATATTAAATTTGGCAAATCAAAATACCACGCAATTATCAACGTTGATAAAAGAGTTTATCTGTTATTAGGTTAGATATAATAAGAAAATACAGTCTATCGTCTATATCATCACACCATATTCCCTGGGGTATGCAGAGAGCACCGCGGGCAGAGTACCTATGATGTATAAGTTTTTATATTAGCGACACTAATAGTTAAGTTTTAGCATGTATTTTTGTTGGGAACCCGCATAGTGGCTCTAGCGGACTAATTTTCAAAAATTCAACAAGTTACTTATTGCTTAATTTCAATATGTAACTACTAGGAACATTCTCATTTCGTCGATAATTGATGTTTAGTCCTAATGTAATAGGGGCAAATCTTTGGCTTTTATCCCGAGTAATAGTGCAAACTCTGGACTGCTGCTGAGATGTTTTCGATAAGAAAACCTCAAAAATACTTTATCCAACCTTAGACCACTCGTGATCGCTATCCGCACTACGCGCTATTAGACCAACGTGGCAAGATGAAATCGCAAACTAAAAACTTTCACTAGGCGTACGATCAAAGTAGGAGAAGAAATCAGTTTGGTAAATGCTATGACCATCACTTAGGGTATATTATGCATGCAAATTGCAGGATCAACTGCTATTTCGAAGATAAAAGACTAGCCCGCTAAGTTCCAAGCCGGTTCTTCCCAGAGGAGCCGATTCGATCCGGTGGTAAAACAAAATTAAAATTTTAACGTTTGTATGTATTTCTTTTTTCATTAGGCTATACAAATAAATGATGTTTGACTTTAAATTTATATGCAGATTGTAGTATCGACCGCCACTTCGAGGGTAAAGGTAGTTTGTTGGATCTGTACTAACCCAACATAGTGTTCGGCTCAAGTTCAAAGTACGGCCAACAGTCGCGCGGAGCAAAGTTCTGCGCAAGCACTTGCCACTCCAAACATCATTAAACTATAAAGAGCAACAGCACTCCTGTTCACTCAAGAACGTTATAGGCACACTACGTACATTTTTAACGAAAGACAGTCCACTGTTCATCAGCCATATGGACAATATTTAACGTCAATATTGGAAAATAAAGGCCGCTCTCGCATATTGGCGTGATTAACTAGATACTAATAGCTTATTTGTCGCAAAAAATTAGTAACCATTTCTTATAATAAAACGGTAAGAGCGTGGAAATAACCCCCAGAGGTCGAAAATTCAGTACAAAATGCCATTAAATTCAATGTCTTCATTTGTGGACAACAGTTACAAATCCATTTTCTTCTTAACAAAAATCATTAAATATCTTCTTGACAATGAACAGTGAAGCGAATGGAGGACAGCAGGATAGAGACGCCTACCAGTTGCAGTTATTTAAAGTGCTTGCCGCATTACTTCTATTTCTTCTTCAACCAAAAGACTAAAGTTACTTGATTGCAAAACCCACCTATCTAGCTTAAGCTCGAGATAAATAATAGGCAAGTAACCAACAAAACCACACAGAATTAAAATTAACGAGCAAAATATCGCGATAATCCAGAAGGTACAGAACACCCGTGAGCGTGACTCACAAAGAAGCGTTATTCACGGCGGCCATTTCTCATGGAGGCGCTGATAAGCTGCAACAAATCCCCACCGGTATCGCCGCTTTAGGGACGTGGCTCACATACATTGCTCCGATATCTTGTATCTGCTCGCTTCAGACTGGGACTGTTAAAAGACGAGCACAAGACGTTACACTCGGTATAGGCAGACCATAAAAAATAAGACACTTTAGCATTACCTACATTGTACTGTACCTCTATCTTTTCCGTGAGTCAGTTGGGTGACAGCAGTAATAAAGTAAAGGACGATGTTATAATGAAATAACGGTTAAGTACTTTATACTTGATTCTATGGTGTTGTTTATGTAAAACGTTACCACTCACCCTTTTGATTGTCCCCCATCGATCAAGGATTACAGCAAGAAATGCACATTCTATTTTCATAAAGCGTTATCAGTCCTTTAAACTTTTGAGGTAATGATCGTAATAAAATTTGTAGTTGCAGAAAGTTAAATAGTGATTTATTGCAGCAACCAAATAACTGATCTATAAAAAAAAATCAGACTTTTTACGCAGATATGTGCATAGTATACCCGTTAGTCTCAGAGGTATTTTGGCAGTATTGTATATGACGCGGAGTCAGTTTTTTTTTGTTTATTCTAGCTTAAATAAGTTCAACACTTATCTATCTATATCATCACCCCAAATCCCTTGCGGGGTAGGCAGAGAGTACAGAGTTCCAACACTTATGTTATACGAAAGTTTTAGATTACTTTAGTCTGTGCTGGTGATGGGCAAAACGCACGTAACGAGATTCGATAACGGCCACCGCGTCGCTGGTTGTCAATGATACTTCATCTCCCTGTCGAATTTTATAATATTACGTGCGTAAATTTATTTTTATTATATATTCATACCATAGTAATGTTGGAGAAGTATTTATTCAATTACATCGCCTATATCAATACTCTAAGCATTCAATTGAATTTAAGCTTGTGTACAAATGAACTCCATTTTTACATAAATAAAAACTGGCAACCTCGAAGACAGTTAAAAATCAATCGGTTCTGTTTTAATTCTATATTCGAAGAAGAGTTTAAAAAAGCAACAATGGCGGCGAGGGGTGGCGCGCTCGTGCCGTGCGGTGGCGGCGCACCGCAACTGGAATTACATTCATGCGCCATGTCGCGAGCACAAACAGGCAGCCGGAGGCAGGTAACCTATTTCTTTAATAGTTTTATTTTGTTTTGTTTTCTAGATATCTATGTAGCCCTTCCTAAATTCTAGTATCAGGGAATGTAAAACACAGTCATTAAACAACACTTAATGTAGAAAGCTTGTACAAACACTTAAACTTTCATTACTTTCAAATTCCCCGTGTGATTTTACTAACGAAACTCGGCTATCTAAAACCGAATCTTTGTTTTTAATCGATAAACTCTGAAACCACTAAACCTATTTTTAACATATTTCACTATTAGAAAGCTAGATTATTCAGAAACAACGTAGACATAGGTAGCTGATATCGTCGAGCGCAGGCGAAGCCACGGGAAACTGCTAGTATATTATAAGAATAAGAGTACGGCAATCGGCGGCTGTTAAGATTTGGTTTTAGCGGATATTTGTTCGTAGAATTGGAGCTCTATAGTTAGCATTTCGAGTGGTAATGAATTAGGGGCACCCTCGCTTCTTATAGCTATCATAAACGACGACTAAAGATTTAAAATTAATCGAGTGACCGGTCCTATCAAGTTCTTGCTTATCACGGGGCGAATTGGTATTAGAGTAAAATGTGTACTATTGGCATACATGTATAAGTGTTCTGAAAACTCGGGTCTTATATCGAATATCTGCATAATCGCAATAGAATAAATTAAGTACTAAAACACGACACTCCGGTCTGCCTTTAATTACGCTGTGGACATTAGGCGGGTAATCGCAAATAAACTGCACTGCACTGCTGGGCGAAGTTCAGCGGCGCGTCGCTGCCCACCCCGCGCCGCTGGCAAGTTTGCGGACGCAAACTTTAATAGAGTTAATTAGCGCGCTATTTGAAGACCGAGCCGGGAACTGGTGTGTCGCTTAATATACTTGATAGTAATAATAGTAATAACATAAAATATAGCCACAATTTGGGACATGAACAAGCCACCAACTTGTATCTATCGGCTATTACATGTGTGTGTTATAGCCGATATAACTATATATATTGGGCGGAAGTGAAGCCGGGTTAACCATACAGGGCAGGTATTTGTACCTGCGCGTCGTAGATTAAGGATATGAAATAATCATAGAACATCGATAGCGATTTTGATAATGTATCGCTGGAAGAATGAAATAGAGACCTAACTAAAAATAAGAACGAGAGAATTCAAGCTTTATGTCTTTAAAATTAGAACGTTAACTCTAATAATCAAATTCAAGTTGCGTCACCATTACATTATGCCAGTGGAATTTATATGCAACAACATTATGAACATTATTGTGCTCATAAATAGTAACAACGACCGACTATTTTTCCTAAAAGATAAACGTATCTACACAGTGCTATATATCGCATTCCCGAGTTTAATAGTCGCAATTCACTATAAATATAGTGCTCCAATTAATAATCCTCTTTAATATTCCCAATGTTTCTTTGCGAAAGTATTTTATAGGAAGTAACATAAACAGCGTGTAATAGGCGCATTCGCGTGGCACGCGGCTCTGGAGCAGTGTCACGCCAGAGAGCAGTCTCTGCGATTTGTGTCTATATTCCATTTAAGAAAACATGTCATGCCGCTTAGCGATTGGATTGTTTCCGTTACTTCCCTTTACAAGTAACGTTGAAAAAACTTGAAATATTCCCGTTTCTTTCAAAATCCATCGTATTTTGGAAATGAAATATTCATTGGAAAAATACAAATGATAGATGATGCGGAATAAAACATGTTTTTTTTTCAATAAAACCTAAAAAAAAACGAACGTTTTTGTTAAAAGCGATGATTGCTTTCGTTTACATTCAGAGCCGTTAGCACGAGTGCCTAAAATTTGTCACAGTTAGACCTGCTACACGATCGCCGCGAAATTTTTCTCACGTTCGACGAGAGGTAGATAGTAACAAAATGTAGGTGTACTTTGTACACTGACTTTTCACCCACGATAGGTGTATTTTGTACGTCCACACTTCGCTGACGATGTCAGGCCTAAAAATATATTTCCTCAAGCGGCTATTGCAGAGGAGTGCTTTGTAAATCTTCATTGGTCTCATTTCACCCACAAAAGATGTACTTTATACGCCTTTTTTATTAGTACGCCGACCACGTTAGGTCCTAAAAATACGTGTCCTCAAGCGACACTAGCAGAGGTGTACTCGTTACATTTACATTTCGCCGACGACAAATAACATAATAAATGTTTAAAAACGTTATTTTGAACATGGTTTTTAAACCGTTTTATTTTTATTAAAATCCGTTATTTCTCATAAGAATTGTATTTTCGACTGATCACGTGGTTTCAATTTTTCAACAATCCATGCGAAACATCTGAAACAAACGATTTTTCCGTTTTTTCGTGAAATAAACAATCGGTGTCTTTCACAATTTTCAACGCAATTTACAAGCCCCCTTAGAATCCCTTTGTCTCGCCTGTTGTAAGTTTCCTGCCTACACATAAATAACCAAGGTCGATTTGAAAGTCTCAAAATAGACTTCGATTTCAGGTCGGCCAGAACAAGGAAAACATGTTTAGGTGGAGACTCACAGACGGTACCAAATAACCCAAACGGTGTCCCACCACATCGTACTCTGCCCCAACACCTCTAGGTGGAATACTGAATAGGCTATCAAAAAAGTTACATCGAGTACCTACTATACATTTTATAGATACTGCATGTAACGGTTCCGTTTAGTAATAACACGGAAAGGTTTTTGCTGTAATATAAATTACCTTTAGAAGGCGAATCAGTCATCTCTGAAATTACGGTTATACAGGAATAATTATATATTGAAAATAACAGTGTGTTTATTATTGTAGCGATGAAAGAAATAGCTCTAATTCTATACCACTTTCGTCACAAATTTCAAGAGCTTAAATCGAAACTTTTCATACGTAAAAGCGTGTTGCTATTTCCCAAACAAACGTTTATATAACCTTACAACACTCCACGTCCTACAACTTGGTCTCACATATTACACAAAACATTTCCTTTTTCGTTAAAAAATTCGCATAAAAATGACCGCTCGGGCCGGTGTAGTAGTAAATACAGACTACCCCCCTAACTCGTAGCAGCATAATCACGGCGGACGGGCTCGGCGGCGCTGTCCCTTTGTTTTATCTCAAAACATCGTCATTTCGCACGAGTTTTAGCACAGAGGGAGTTCATTTTACATTTACATAAATATTTTATGCCGACAAACTGTTTATGGAGGTTCTACGGGTCATATCAGTTTAAACAATAGACTTTGAAGCGGATATTAACAATATTCTTTATGATAATGATGCCTGTTTTGATCTTGTTGTAAAGTGAGGTAGATCGTATGTCTTTAATATCTTAAAGAACACTTGATTAACGCAACATCGACTCTCTCGCAAGAGTCAACTCTTTCACGATGTCATAGGGGTTCATTCCAGTTTAATTATCTTGAGAGAATGATAACACAAATTTAACTTGGAAAAGACATAATATTTCCACAACTTAAACTGTATTTTTCACCACATGAGCTAACACCAACATTATATATGTTGGTTACGCTTGATAGATATTACGATGCCACGATGACGTAAATACGCCTTTACGCGCAATGAAGACCCTCTGTAATCACATTCTTGCGTCGCCGCCAGCGCCAGGAATCGTAAAACCCCACAAAGCTGAGCAGGAACACATTTTATGTAATCTAGTTGCAAGAAAAGGTGAATTTACTGCAGGCACTTGGTGTCCCGAGTTATGGCGAGCTCGGAAGTGGCTCGCTCTGCGAGGGTCAACTATGTGATATTACACATTGCTCTCGGCCAAATGACTTCCGCGTCGCATTCCCACTTTTAGGGTCCATAACTTTGTAGATGTGTTCGCGAAAGGGGTTGGACAAAGCGGTTTTATAGTTATTTTAATACGCTAAGGCTCATATAGTCGGAAAATGGTCGTAGTGGTAAATGCTTGCATTTGTGAATACACATGTGTAATGTGTAAAACCGAAGGGTGGGAAGAGAAGCATCTAATAAAGTAATTACTGCGATCGCTAATGGATAAAGAGCAAAGAGAAAGCAGATAAAAAGGCTGTAAAATAGTATATAAAATAATAAGAAAATAGAAGAATTTCACGGCAAAAAATCGGATAGGACATAATGTAATGTCAAACCCCAGATAATGGGAGTAAGTAATGAGACATTTTGTATTACGCCCTAATTACCATAAAATAGTCTATTGATTGATAACCGTAGGATGTGAAGGAAAAGACAGAGAAGTATGAACAAACCAGGAAATATGCGAGTTTCTCTAAGAATGTTAATCAGTAAGGCGCGAGATGAGAGCGGCCCGGCGCCGGGTCACACGCCGACCGGGAACTAATGAGGAATCCGTTTGATTAATTCCGTTGATTGCACACGTCGATGTCAAAGGGTATTTACCGTAATAAAGCACGGGATATGAGCCGACGCCGGAATTATTGGGGTAGCAATTAATTGGGCGTATGGAAAATTGTAGGTAGCGTGTAAATAACATTAAACGCTGCAGGCGAATATACATATACGTAAACATGTGCAGAAATGATTAGTCACAGTGAAATATAATTTGTTTGATTTTGTATAAACTCAAACTCAAATAATTTATTTTGTATAAGCCCTGCCATTACTAATAGTCAAATTACATTTTTTTTAAATCTAATTAAACTACTAATCTACCACCGGATCGGAACGCGGCCTCCACTGAGAATATCCGGGGAAGAAACTCAGCGGGCTTGTCTTTTTTATTTACTTCTCTTTCTTTCCTTTTTTTATATATATAGTCCAAAAACAGAACCTTCACCATGAATCATCGATAATATTTAAGAAAAAAATATCATAATTCTACTCGTACATAAGTGTTGGTGTTATGTATGCAGTTAGAACTTTCATATTTTTTCTACAGCTTATTTCATTACATAAGCTGTAATAAACCAACTGCTGTTGTAATTGAATTAAATTCAATAGTAAAACCTATACTATGTTAATGTTAAATACTACTCTTCTATACTATTATTTACTATCAACATTTTCCCGAATTCTATCATCAGCTAACAATTTTAATAAATTTGTCGAGAAGTCCACAACTACAATAAACAAAACGATTTCATCTCACATGTGACCGAGCGCTCGCTTCCGGCGCGCGCGCCGCCAGCCGCCATTGTCCTGGCGAATATATCGCAGGCCATACACTCGTATACTACTATACGTACACCGCAGTGCAGCTTCCGGGAGCAACGCCATCCGTTCCCTCCCGCAACATATTCCCATTATTTTACATATACCTAATTAAATTATCTAGCGTTTTGCCGTGGTTTTGCTGTCCGCTCGTATCCGCCCTTTCTTGCTGAAACCGCAATAACCAATTTTTATTTTATGGGAATTGTTTTAGCTTCTTTCTCTATTTTTATTTTTCATTTATTGTGACAACAAAATCATTTATTTATCAAAAAACTGTATGGAATTTCTAAGGCATTTTTTATTTATGTCGTTAAAAATTAAAACTTTGTTCATGACGTCCACATTTAGATGTCGGTATTTTCAAATCCGGGTAGTTTGACTAATTTTAATAAATAAAAATAAAACAAGATGCCTATCTATCTATATCATCACGCCAGATCCCTTACGGGGTAGGCAGAGAGTACAGAGTTCCAACAGGCTCTTTCCTTACATACCTCTCTGGCTTCCTGTACTCTCATAGTTCGTCTCATACACGCTCGCCGGTTACGGAGACGCCTGACTAAAATAACTTGTATGTATTGAAAACAGAATTCACGAAAATAAGCCGCCCATAGGTAGACAGTTAATTTATATTAAAAAACGAATAGCAGCCTATGGACGACGATTTAGCGCAGTGGTTAAGAGCTTGAGCTGCTCCGCCCACTGTGTCTAAAAGTCGCGGGTTCGATTCCCGCACGGGCCAAATCTTTGTGTGATCCACAATTATTTGTTCCGGTCTGGATATTTGTGTTTGTGAATTTTCATGTTTGTAAACGCACCCACGACACAGGAATAAATCCTAGTGTGGGGCTACGTTTTTTTTGTTTAAAAAAAAAAATCATATTTACATACGCACTTAAAAGACGTTTGACAATCGAAACCACAAGACCTTCGATTACCTTTATGCTTACTTGAATCAAATAGGTAACAACCGTAATCACTACACAGGCCATATTTTACCAAGACTACGGACGCAGAATAAAAGGGACCTTTTTGGCAAAGGTTAGTAGGTAATTAGTATTCTGCGGTATGTCACTGATCAGAGTTCGGTCGTCTATAAATTTGAGTCGCTGGTATCGCGTGTAAATCTCTGTATCTGAATAATGAATGTTGGGAACAAGTAATTAATGCTGCGGCGGATCGCACGGCAACTTGTAACAATCTCGAGAGAACTTTGAACAAAGTTCGCGCGGCTGTTGCTCTGCGTGTATCGCAGGAACCCGGGGTTTGCATCAAAGTAGCAGTGGTTATAACAGTTTGCGAATTAAGCTGTAATTTACTGGGATTAATATCCATGATTTCCGGTTGATATTGATGATCATTATCGACTTAAACATGTCCACTGCAGAACAGAGGCCTCCACCAAAGATTGCTACAACAGCCGGATTTGTGCTGTACGCATCTGTTGTAAAATATTTACCCGGGACCTTTATTAGGCCATCGCTAGATCTTCTCGGAGACCTGTCCACTCCACGTCTTTATGTACGTGGTCTTTACTCGAGAAGTAAGTTCTACAACAAATGTGGCCAGCCAACTATCATTTCAACATATTATATGCCATCCCACATCAAAACTAATCCCCGCAAACGTCCATTAATCACATACATCCGCAGTCTTAACAAAGCCTCCAGCCATTAATCTCCGTGCTAAGTTATGACGTAGTGCATAACTGGAACAATTGATCGAGTTTCCAGTCCCGCCGCCAATCAGCCGCCGTGGAGTGGGTGCTAACGAACACTGTCCCATCGGAGTTGAGACACAGAATGCAGCAGAGACTTCAGTATACGGATGTGACTCCGATATTTACCTGTGAATACAATGATACGTAGTGGAAAATGCGGTGGGCGGACACCCCGCAAGATAAAACGATGAACGGGTTTGAGGTCAAAACTGGATGCGGGCAGCACAAAACCATAGCCTTGCAACTTGACTCAAAGACTGCCATATGAAATGGTGACTAAGACCAATAGCTTAACATTTTTTTCAATGTAGGAAAACGATTGAAATTGGAAATGTGTGAAATGTGGAGACGTGTGCCCTTAGGCACATTTACTTGTAAAAACACGCATACCCCTGAGTATGCGAGATTGGTTATACTGCTATAATTAGGACTGATCGAGCGAGCCGTGGCTCCAAGCTGTGGCTGCTGACTCGCCGCGGTTCCCGAGTTATCCAAACTAACTTCCCGCTGTCGACAGCAGATGACACTCGTGTGGATTGAAGCTCTTGAGCTGTGAGGGACAATGGCCCTTTTAGAGACAAATGTATGCATGGTATTGAGGAAGTTGATTAGTTTAAAGATAATATCGAATTTGTGACCTAGTTACATAAGTGGTGCAAACCGCACGTGATGTGAAACTACGAAGTACTTTACTATTTTCATATTAAGTTCTTTTTAAGCAGAATTTTGTTGAGTAACGACCTAAATAACAATATGAACAATAAAGTCATCTAACGTGTAAAACACAACACTCCATCTACTTAGGTAATACGACTCGCTACGTGGCGATCTCTACATACACTTAAACACTAATAATTTGTGTCTTGACATAGCCTTTACAGTCCCGTGAATCCGAACTTCTAAACCGCAGTAGGGGTACCATGTCACGACAAAAGCTAAGGAAAATAGATACCTATGCAGTTGTACTACATCCTTATGGGTAAGGATTTACAATTATACATTTAAATATTAATCATGACGGTTCCGTTGGGCTGGTCAAAGGTTTTAAACACGAACAGATCGTCATATTAACAACAATTATGCTCACCTCCTCGTGGAGTGTTTGATATTACTTTTGTGGTTTCGAAAAATAATGTTCCAACAAATATATTTAGCTATCAAATATACGAGTAGGCACGTCTATTTAGTTTAGATATCGGTGGCACGAATTTCGGTACAAGGACACTGAAAATAAATATTTGTTTAGGACTTTCACCCGTATCAACTATAATATGCTTCTCACGTTCATTCAAAGGAAAGTCATGCGGGGAAGAGGGTTGAATACGGCAACCCCTATCTATGTCGTTAAAATAAAATGGTGTTCTTTTTTCTTTGATTTTTTTTACAATGTCCCTGTTAAAATTGCTATTTTGCTAGAAAAAACATTTTAGCAACATTCAGAACACGTTTATAACCTAATCGTTCACATTTCACCAACACTATCTCAAATATCCAGGTTAGGACTACTGCCGTTGCAGGCTGTTTTCTTGATCTATTTTATCTCGCGAACCTGCCTTTCGTTAACATGGACCAAGGACTAGTCGCTGACAAAGAGAGATTTTAAATTTTTCGAATACCCAGGCCTCCTAATCTGACAGGAAGGGAAACCTGGCTCCAGATTCGATCATCCAAATCGGTATTTACAATGGCGATGAGGGTATCCCTAAGAATGTTGTCTAGCCTTTGTTAAAAATTCGGCATGCTTCCATCGTAGAAGATAGATAGATTTTGGGACAAAACGGCAATAATCAATAGGAAAAAAGTCACATGAGTATTAATTTTGAAATGGCGGACTAAAACGCCACTAAAATTTTAAATTTTTTCATTGACAAGAGATGGCACTAACTCAGAAAGCAAAGCTAGTTTTTTGAAATAATTTTGATGCCAGGACGCCAGCCGGCAACGCTTCGAATTATCTATATATTAATACGTGAAGCAAAAACTTTGTACACCTCTTTATAAAATTGCGCGGACCGAGGAGTATGAAATTTCCCACACTTATAGTTTATATAGAGAAGGAGTGCAGAATGCTAATATTTTTTTAAAATTATGAATAAGACATAGATTAAATCAATGAATAAAACATTACACACACTACCATGTATTTGACACAATACACGTCAAATTGATGTTTGCCTTTAATATTATTTGTCTATAGTCTTACTGAATGTCAAACATAACCAGCAAGCGATGAAAGAGTAGGTCGAATATCGACCTTTGGGCGACCACTAGTATAATTTAAATACCTGACAGTAGCTTGTTCTAGAGGTCCGAACGTACGCCACACGACTTCTTAAATAGAACAGTCGCGCGTAAGTCCATCTGCGTCACGTTATTTTGGATGAAATTAGGCACTCAGATAATTTATTACCTAGATTACCACATAGGATACTTTTTATTCCGGAAAATTAAGGTTCTTGTCTAAAATCAACACGGGTGAAGACACGGGCAGAAACTAGTCAGACAATATTTTATTTAAAAAACATTTTATAGATAATACTCTTTACAAATTCGTATTAGGCATAGATGCATGACCTGGTCCGTCAAGCCCTGAAAGGCCACAAGCAACCAAGCAATTATTTTCCAAACAGCTAAAAATTCGCTGACTAAAGTAAACAATACCGACCTCTACCGACGCACCTTTCTGCACCAAACAAAGTACGAAGCGGCCACAATAAGGATTCGTTTCGCTTTCCATTCTTTTAAGTTGCGTATTAATTTTAACTAGATACTCGACGTAATCTTAAAAAGTATGATTAAATTTATGAAAGAAAAAGCAGACTTTTTTTTGAATTCAACATCAAAGGAGGGTTGGGAAAATTAAATGTTATTCTGAGGGTTTCGTTACAGAACCATTTCTAGTGATGGTTGGTGTGCAAAGAAAGTATGTAATTATAGTAATCGTTAGTTTAGCTTCGCACGGGTGGATATTTATTTTTTAAACATAGGCTATGTTACTCAGGGATAATGTAGCATTCTAATGGTGAAAGAATTTTTGAAATCGGCTCAGTAGTTTTTGAGTTTATTCGTTACATACATACAAATTTTTCGTCTTTATAAATTTAGTATAGATCATTGTATTTATTTATTGTCTATCTATCCATCTATATCATCACGTCAGATCCCTTGCGGGGTAGGCAGAGAGTAGGTGCAGAGTTTCGACAGGTTCTTTCCATACATTTATTTATTATTATGTTATAAGAAACTTATGTTTGATTATATAGGTGAATGAAAATTCGAAGTATGTAGTTTTTAATTATTGTCTTTTTATTGAATTACATTTAATTCTTTTTTACAGAAAACTATACTTATCTATAGTTTTCCAGTATTCCAGTGTCGTGGATACGTTTACGAACATAAAATTGACATATGCCTATAACTTATCTCATGCGGGGATCCAACCCGCGATTAATCTATCCAGTGAGCGAAGCGGCCTACGTTGAACCACTAGCTAGACCGAGCAGTCGTCACACTCCGTGATGCACTTTGATTTTATTCACAGAGCGTCCAGAGTTTTTTTTAAAGCGTCCAGCTTTTTGCCAAGCAATTTCGTCTATATAGGGCAAGCAGAGAAATATTTTTGACGGTTTGAATTCCTTTCGCAGTCTGTCCATAGCTACACTAGCGCGCTTAGTTATCTAGGTTATTTATTAGTTGATTAATATATTTTTATTCTACGGTTTCCACTGTGGTTCAGTTAGGCTTACCACAATAAAGGTCCTACAAGCAACCGCCACACGAAAAAGCCGATTGCAAATGAAAGCGTACTACTTCGGAAATGTGTGTTTGTAAATAGTCGAGGAGCCTTTACAGGTAAGAGGGAAGCAGACAACAACAGCGCTCCGGCCAGAACTACGCTTCAAACTTTCAGCGGGGTAATATATAAGACAATCGCTTTTCCAACTACTACATACCACAAGCGTAAAATAAAACGTGTGTCAATATAATGCTACACGCGACGTCTCGAACACATTGCGGCGAACATCTCCAGCGGGGCGTCGATTTCCTTGCGCTCTGTCATCCGACCCCCGTGACTGATGAGCGGACCCGCCCCCTACAGCGCAGTCCACAGCCCCACAATATAATATTTATATCTGAAATACTTTTTTAAGAAAGGATGGGCATTCAGGGGTTGAGAAAATGATATGAAAAGTGTGAGGGAATATTTCATTAGGCGCTGCCGGCGGGCCCGAGCGGAGTTGTTACGTTTGTAGTTTTATTATACGGCGCGAATAGCGTATGTCACACGGGGAATTTGTTAATAAATTGTCGGGGGAATAAACAAGTGGGATAGGAAATTTGTTATAACATTCGTGTTTTGTTGTTGTGTAAGAGAAAAAGATAAGTAAGTTACGTGTCCTCTATTCTTGGTCGTACTTTTTCTTTTGTATCTTTTTATGTGGTAAATTAGTGCCTTTTTATCTCGCAACCTTAAATAAAACAGAGTTATTTTAGTAACATATTAATTTACAAACCATCAGTTAGCTTAAGTATTTATTTACAAAGAATGCTATGACTTTTTCACAAATAAATGAAAAAAGAAGGAGAAAAATTTATAATTCGTTTATAAACTAAAATTCGGATTAGGTAATCAGAAAAAAAAACAGTAGTTAATTAACCACTGTTAATATTCTTTGTTACCGCTGATCTAAATGTTGTATGAGTATTATTATAGTATACATATACTACTATTCACTAGTTTAAAAATAATAGCAATGGTTTCAGAATTCGCACTACACGCGCTGGCATTTTTCAAATCGTGTCTCCCTCTCCTGTGTGTGATTAGAGCAGGCTGACACTTGCCTTGCTTTAGCGCCAATGAATCGGGCGCTTGAGCGGCGAGTGTGGCGAGCGCACAACGTGGCTAATGAACCGAGGAGTTGGCACTGCAGGAGCAGCTGCTAACGAGGCCCTTCACCAGTCACAGGGCTTAGTGCCGGCAGTTAACAAGTTTTGTAGGACGACTCGATAGTGATTAGTGATATCCTGATATATGAATCCTTGTCGAATTGTGGGTATGATCGGTCGTAACAAAGTGGCACGGAAACAACTTTCAATTGTATAATATGCCAAATTTTGATGTTAATTTATAACAAAAGTGTTCAGTGGCTAGTAAATCCTAAGTACAAGTGTTATTTTTAAAATACATAAAAGTTCAAGTGTAAAAATCAACATAATACTGCTGTGAACAAACAATGAACTACTAAACTCCAAATAATACAAAATAAGAATATTAATAGTATTTTATAAAAACTATACAGCAAAAAACAGTTATAAAAGTGACTAAGTGAAGAAATGTCTCAATTTATAACTTAAATAATTGACAATCTTAAGCGTGATAGTGCAGTACTTGGAAAAAAATTCCTTTCGAATGAGTCATTTTTAAAAACATTTCACCTAAACCTTAAATTCGTCAATATATATTATGCATTTATAACCTAATAGGGAATGATGTGACATTTATTTTTGCACAGGACGACAATCTCTAGAGAAACCGCGTTCGAATCCCACATCCATTGTCTTTTTGTACATTATTTTTCATTTTTTGGCACTTAGAGAGAAGCGCCTGACTATTATTTTATAGCAATTCGACTATCGGCGTTAAATTTAACGCTAAGAGGCTAATATTCGATTTTTTGGAAGGCGCTTTGTCATATTTAACATGTCGACGGTGTTGCAATGGGGCTGCTGTTCTAATGACCCAGTAGATGACAATCATTTGCTATGTAATATGTGTCACAAGGCGCACCACTACGCCTGTATTAACATAGAGCCTAGTAACATGCCTGCAGAATGGAAATGCCCGCTATGTGCTGGCCGAACATCAAAAAATGCGAACACACCTGTACAAAGCATTGATCGCTACCAAACGAAAACGGAAAATTTCGTCACTAAGAGATCTACAAAGCGTCAAGCATTAACTTCGCCTCCAGCACACGGGACATTAACTCTAACCCGAGATGATGTCTGCGAGATTGTTAGAGAGGTTATAAAGTCAGAGTTTAATTTAATGATGTCACAACTGAATAAAAAGATGGCTAATCTGATCTGTACTGAATTAAGTTCAGTAAAGAAAGAGATGTCAGAGATTCGAGACTCTATGAACCACATGAATGAACAATATGAAGACATGACGAAGCAGCATGAAATTATTCAAAAAGTCATGAGTGAGTTGAAAACCGAGAACAGAAAATTAAAAACTTGTGTAGATAGCTTAAAATACGAAATGAACCAGATTCAACAACAGTGTCGATCCTGCAACATAGAGATTCAAGGGGTTCCTGAAAATAAGGCGGAGAACCTAATGTCCCTCGCAGTTGAAATAAGTGACGTCATTGGCTGTCATATCAAGGAAAGTGACATCATAAAATGTACTCGTGTTGCTAAACTGAACCGGTCTAGCCCTAGGCCTAGGTCCATTATCCTGCAATTATGCTCGTCAAGTATGCGCGATAGTCTTCTAGCAGCCAATATTAAATTCAACAAATCTAACACAGAAAAGCTCAACACACACACCCTTGGCATCAAAGGAGCAAAGAGTTCAGTTTATGTTTTGGAGCACCTTTCTCCGGACAACAAATATCTTCACGCGGCGACAAGACAAAAAGCTAAATTACTTCACTACAAGTATGTCTGGGTGAGAAATGGCAGAATATACGTGCGCAAGGATGACACATCCGACTATAAAATCATTAGAGATATGGAATGTATTAATAAACTTAGTTAATCATTTAATCATTTATTTATTTTAATATTACGGACTTTAGTGCATGAATTTTATAAAAAAAAATGATATAAAATTCTCATCATTAAAAATTTACTATCAGAACTGTAGAGGACTACGTTCCAAAACAGATCTTATAGCACCAAATTTAGCATTATTAAATTGTGATGTTATTATACTTACCGAGACCTGGCTAAATTCTGATATTTTTAGTTCTGAATTATTTGATAATAGATTTGTAGTATACCGCCGAGATAGAGAAACATCGGGTTATAAGGCACAAAAAAAAGGTGGTGGTGTTCTTATTGCAGTGTCCAAAAAACTGAAATCTAGCAGAATTAGGGAATGGGAGAGCCATTGCGAGGATTTATGGATAACCGTGGATGTAGAAGAATTAAAATCTCCTTTGCGACTGGCCCTATGTGCTGTATACATGCCCCCCCCAGTAAATAAAATGATGTTCGAAAACTTTACCCAGAATTGTAACGCCCTTTCTGAGCAACATGATCGTCATACCATTATAGCAGGGGATTTTAACCTTAGTACAATAGATTGGGATATCATATGTAATGGAAACTATTCAGATGATACTGTTAAAATAACGAGGATTGGTCGGGACTTCTTGGATTTCATGTACTTGAATAACCTTAAGCAGTTCAATATTTGTCGGAATAGGATGGGCAGAACGCTTGATCTAATTTTGTCCGACTTGCCTTTCTGTAAAGTGACTGAATCTGTAATCTCCTTAGTTCCTCTTGATCAACTGCACCCCGCATTGATTTGTATTATCGAAACAGACGATGACGTGAAACTCAAGTTAAATAGTAGATCAAAAAAATATAATTTCCATAAAGCTAATTTTGAATCAATTAATGATGAACTTAAGGCACTAGACTGGGAGAGGTTATTTTGTAATGTAAAAAGTCCTGATGATATGGTTGATTTATTCTATGAACAAATTAGACAAATAATAAAAAAACACGTTCCTCTATCTAACACTCATAAGGGTAAAACTCCTCCTTGGTTTACACAGGCTTTGAAACGGTCCTTAGCGGAAAAAAATAAATTGAGAAAGAGATATAAAAAGTACCGACATCCAATGGATCAAATTGAGCTTACATTATTAAAAACCCGCTGTCGTAACCTTGCCATTGCCAGTTATAACAACTATGTTAAGCACGTAGAGGATAACATACTACGGGATCCAAAATACTTTTGGTCATATACAAATGCAAAACGTGGGGGGTCCAGTCCATTACCGAATAAAATGATACATGCAGAGAGGATCGTTGAGGGCGGAGAGGAGATCTGCAATAGTTTTGCCTCCTATTTTTCCTCTGTTTATGAACTATCTAAATCTCCTACATATATTACACCTAATCACCTAAAGAACATTGAAAGTAACAGTGATAACTTGTCAACCCTAACTATAAATTATAAATCTATGGTAACTAAGTTGAAATCCGTAAATGTTAACAAAGGAGCTGGCCACGACGATATACCTCCACTCTTCCTAAGTAAATGTGCCGAAAATTTAGCGGCACCTTTGGTCCTTATTTGTAACTCATCTCTTCACTTGGGTTTATTTCCGAAACAGTGGAAGATAGCTAGAATAGTCCCTGTACCGAAGTCTGACGATAACAGATATATTATCAATTATAGACCTATATCTGTATTGTCAGCTTTCGCTAAGGTTTTTGAATCCCTTGTTTGTCCTGTAATACAATCTTATTTCAAAAAGTATTTATCAAATCATCAACACGGCTTTGTCAAAGAAAGATCTACCTGTACTAACCTAGTCAGCCACACTGAAATGCTTATGAGCTCCATCGATGCACGCAAACAATTGGACGTAGTTTATACGGATTTCAGTAAAGCATTTGATAAAGTTCCTCACAATGTTCTATGTAGTAAACTCTTAATTTACGGCATTAGTGGTTCCGTTCTTAAGTGGTTAAAATCTTATCTTGAAGGCCGCCATTTCTATGTTGCCGCTAAGGGTTTTCGTTCCAGTCTACAAAAGGTTACATCAGGGGTCCCCCAGGGTTCACATTTGGGTCCTGTCCTGTTTAACATATTTATTAATGACCTCCCTTTATGTCTTCTTCACTCCAAACCATTTTTATACGCAGATGACCTGAAGATCTCTCGAGTTATTGAAACTTTTACCGATGTGGAAAAGCTTCAGAGAGACTTGAACTCTTTGATCGAGTGGTGTAATAATAATGGAATGGAGTTGAATGTCAACAAATGTTCGTTTATCAAATTTTCAAGAAAACAAAATCTGATAATGTCACAATACCATGTCAAGGAAATTTTCTTACCAGAAAAGGATACAACCAAAGACCTAGGGGTACTATTTGATAGAAAACTCACTTTTGTTCCGCATATAAATAATCTAGTAAAAAAAGCATCACGAGTGTTGGGTTTCGTTTTGAGGACGGCAAAAGTTTTCAAAAATTCCAAAACTAAAATACACCTGTACAATACACTAATGCGTAGTATGCTGGAGTATTGCAGCACAGTATGGAGACCACACTACGCAACTCATATGCTCAGATTAGAGAGGATCCAAAAAAGATTCCTGTACCACCTAGCGTATGCAACCGGTAATACAAAGACAACAACATACAAATCTCGCCTTAAAAAATTTAAAATGACATCTTTGGATAGAAGGAGAGATATGATAGATTTAACCTTCCTATATAAAATACTTAATAATAAAATTGATTGTCCCGAACTTCTTTCTTGCGTATGCTTGAGGGTACCACGTCGTCCTCCTAGAAATCCCATAAAGCTACTTGATGGACCAATGCGTAGATCCGTGCTTGGATGTAATTCACCATTGGCCAGGCTGTGCAAGCTATGCAACGCAACTGACCAATCAATAGATATGTTCGAAATGTCACTTAAAAAGATTAAACTCTCATTATCGTCATGAACCTCAAACATCTGCCCATCTTTTTCCTTCGATCATCAAATAACATTCGATCATTAGATATAAGTCACTAGTTAATAAGATTAATAACTTAAGATTAGTAATTTTAATTTTTTAAGCATGTAGTGTTTACCTTTAAGTAACGGTGCGCTTAGTTTTACTATATTTTGAATATTTTATTAAAATGTAAGAGTGTAACTGTTGTTGGTGAACCAAAATAACAATAAAAAAAAAATATATTGTTTCATTGTTTTTGTTACATTATATAATAAAACCATGTTGCCGAGCGGTTGTGAGCGAGTTGCTTAAGTAGCAAGGAGCTTAAGAAGGCGGGATAACTAAAATGAACCATGGCTAAGTACCAGGGCGCCTATAATGCATCATGACTAAGAAGCAAGAGTTTTTGTTATATGCCGTCATAGCGCAACAACTCAGTTTTTACTGTTATATTCTATTGTTACTTGACATTGGAGCAATACGCTGCAAGTGTGGGATCTGTAGGAACGTAAATTATATCCTATATAAAACTCTACCGAGACATATTTGGATATTTTGGTTTTGATTGGGGCTAAGGTATTTATTTTCAAAGTCAAAGTCACAAATCATTTATTTATATAGGCCATGCAATAGCTCTTAGAAACGTCATATTTATTAATTTTTTTACACCGGATCGGTACGTGACCTACATTAAGAAGATCCAGCGAGGATTACTCAGCGGGCTAGTCTTTTAACTTAATTTGTTTGGTCTTTCTGACCACCATTTTTTCTTTTTCAGAATTGTAATATACAGCTTTGTTTAGTGTTGCTGATTGAGGAGCCGCTCAAACCCAATCTATTTTATCGTCAAGATAATCCGAAATTTTGTAATACCCCCCTTTCTTACAGAGTCTAGTTTTAATTGCATCTTTGGGTAATTTGTTGTAAAAGGGTATGCAGTGCCCCATAAAAGAATTACTTATTCTGTGGAGACCAGTAGAACGTACAATAAGATCATCTTTATTCCGTGTATTTACATGATGAATGTCGCTATATTTTTCAATTTTACTAATATTATTTTAAACAATTAAAAGATTTTCATATATAAATTATGATGCAATAGTTACAATATTTATTTCTCTAAATTTTTCCTTAAGGGAAGCTCTCGGGGCCAAAATGTAAACAGCCCTTATCTAGAGAACAAAGATGGTATTCAGTTCTGCAGAACATCACCAAAGTAGTATACCATATGACATAATACTATGAAAAGAAGCGAAATAAACAAGTCTAGATATTTCAATATCAGTTAATAATCTAATTTTCTTTACAGCACATGCCGCTGAGCTTAATGTTAGAGATGAGTCGTATTTATTAGAACAGATCCAAAGAACAGGTATTTTACGAGAATAGGTGGCACCTAATCCAATTCTGGCAATACCTAATCCACCTAATATTCATATTCAATATAACCTAATGTTTAGCCGTTTAGCGCGCTCACTCACACCTGTTCCCGCGCTCTCTCACTCACTCATATGCTTATCGCTTTGCTATCTCGCTTACGTGTAAGGGAGCGAGACAGCGCTATACAACGCGTATTGATATAAAACAAATGTAAATATAATGAATTGAAATCTTTTAAATACGCCATCTTGCAAACGCTAAACTTTTGCGGAATATTTAATATCGCAAGACTCAAAACTTCATACATTCGTAAGTTAACAGTCCTAAGCCTGTAAAAAGGTATGAAGGGAAGATACCAATTCATCACTAATATATCATTAAATGATAAAATAGAAAACAAGTATTAGTTTATTCAACCAATTTCGTGCAGAAACATCTAATCTAATCAAAAAAAAAATTTTGATTCCATTTTGAAACTTTCATTTTCTTAAAAGTGTTATTATGACTCAATATAACAAAACAATTTAACATTTAATGTATTCAAATATCGATATTTCGATATCAGGATTTGATATAGAATAGGCGGATTGAGATCACTAAGTAACGGTATGTGTATGAGATCATTGAGATTAGGTGGATTAGGTGGAATAGGTATTTGGATTAGGTATTTATGCAGACTAGGAACAGGTATACTTAGTGCCTGATTTATCTAATACAACCCATCTCTACTTAATGTACCAGGCATCAATAGTGATACCTAGAAATAAAGTCGACTCCACAAGGTCTAAATCTCCGCCATTTATTTGTACATTAATTGCCACCTGTCTCACATTTGGCGTTGTCAATTTAATAAGGTCTTCTCATTAAGATGAAGATTATTCGTGGTAAACCAATGAACAACCATTAACAGTGCACTATTCACATCGTCATAATTAGCAGCTGTCTCTTAATTTTGAATAATAGAGATGTATGATCCGCGAACAGCACAATGTCTTGATTATCCCCTACATAGTAGGGTAAGTCATTTATATATTATTTATATATATGAGGAATAGAAATGGACCGAGAATCGACCCCTGGGGCACGCCCATTGTCACGTTAGAACCGGGAGATTGGTCCCCATTAACATCAACCTTTTGAATTTTATCATAGAGATAAGATGTCAAGAGCCCTGTTCCTAATTCCGTAATGGTGTAATTTCCTGAAGAGAGTTTTATGATAAACACAGTCAAAAGCCTTAGACAAGTCGTAGAATACACCTAAAGCATCCTGCAAGTTCTTCCAGGTCCCAAAAGTATTCCTAATTAATTGTTGTAATTCATTAAACACCTACGATTTAAACAAAGGAATCACTCTACTAAGTTTCATAAGATCAGAAAATACACCACTAGCAACACAACTGTTAAACACAGATGCCAAGTGGGGGGCAATAATATGAATTACAGAACTAACTGTCTTTACAGACATCCCCCATAAATCCACCGTGTTTTTAATATTAAGATCATTAAAAGTATTTATAATATCTTTCCCACTGACACCCGAAAATTCAAAGGATGCGCCGCATTCTAATGTTTTCACTTTATTTAAGAAGCGACTCAGCCGAAGAACAAGACGACGTCAGAGTGTTAGTAGTTAACAAAGGAATATTAGTAAAAAAACTTTCAAACTCAGACGCTACTTCCCGATCCGCTCTTACATTTTTGTCGCCTATTTTCAAATTAAAGTCTTTATTTCGCACTGTTGTCCTACCGGTTTCACTATTAATAACGTTCAAATTTATTTTGATGGCATTAGCAGATTGTTTAATTTTGTTTCTTTAGTAGATAGAATAAGCACAGGCACAGGCTCTTTTAAACATTTTAGAATAGTTCTTAACATATTCTATAAATTCTGGTTTATAGTTATAAGATTTTTCATCATAAGGTTCATATAACCGTAGTCTACTTTTAAAAATACCACAGGTTGCCCATTCACTAAAACCAGCATGATCACCAACTATGACATTGTTGGGCTTAAAAATGAGTGAGTTAAATAAATCGTTTGGGTCGTTCTGATAGGGTAACTTAGGTACTTTCTCAATTAAATTGCATTTAATATGCTCTAAGCGGCTTACATTCATTGGGACAAAGCTAACCTTTTTCTTTGAACCTTACTAGTTCTAGGGAACGCAACCAACTGACCGCTTTGATCGGATTCTAGTTTGTTTATTACAGAATAATACCTAGGTCTAACATTAGTAAAAATATTATCAATACATGTTGAACTAGTAGCAGTTATTCTAGTAGGTTCCAAGAAAACATTGTATATATTATACGATTTCATAAGTGTTATAAACTTCCTAATAAGAATATTGTTTTCTAATAAATTAATATTGAAGTCTCCACAGATAGCAACTGTTTTATTTGAAGTTGATGTTTTAAATAAAATGTCCTCTATTAACCGCTCCAAATCTTCATATTGACTGCCTCGTTGGTCTGGTGGCAAAGCGCATCGCTTTGTGATCACGAGGTCCTGGGTTCAAATCCAGGTCGGACAAATGTAGTTTTTCTAACGAAAAAATTCCCAGCATGAGTCCGAAGTCTGGAATTGTGCCCGGCATATGGCAATAGGCTCGCCCCCTATTACATGGGACCTAACACTGTCAGCGAAACGTGGGTGTACTCAGTACACCTCTGCCACCCCCTCTGGGGAATATAGGCGTGACGGTGTGTGATCATCATAAGGTGAAGCAGGTCTGTATATGCACAAACAATGAACTGCTCAGACTCAATACATGCAACTTCTATAACTCTTTCAACAGACAGGCTCACAATATCCTTACGTTCTTTAAATTTAATATTTTTATTTAGATGAAATAAAACTATTTTTCGGATTTTATCGTGGTTTATTTTGGATTTTTAAGTTCCCGACGTTTCAAGTGCTTTGCAGCACCCATGGAGAGGATTATTAGTGAGCCACCATATATTATATTAACTCTGCTGAAAGACAACCTGGTGATTTGAGAAATTGAACATAATCTGGCCTACTACTTTTGAGCCAATGTTCAGTAAGACAGAGAATATCTATCTAGCAATCATTCATGAATAATTCAATTTTTAAATCTTTGCCTGTTATACATTGAATATTTTGATGCACCAGGTTCATTAAATTTGGTTTATTATTAAATATTTCATTTAAATTAGAAAAAAGGATGCCTCTATTGTCTTTGCGTGTAATTTAAATTATTTGAAATGTCAAAAGTTTTAATATTAAAAATGTCTGAATTTAAATTACAGATGTCAATATCACATTGCTCAATAGAAGCAACTTTGTTATAAGCCCAGTTTTTGATGAAAATATAAATAATATGATAAAAATATGATAGCGATCTGTCTTTTAAAATATTTTGAAAGATACACATTATTCTTGTTAAATAGTGAGTTATTAACATAACTGTTAATGTCAATGACATGCATTTTGTCACTATTATTATAGTTTTTTTGTGAATTTAAATTGTGCAATGTCATATTCAGCTTATATAAGGTGTAACATATTAAACGCAAGACCTCAGACACTCCGATTAGAGAATTGCTTTATAAATTGAAAACGAAAACCAAATTTTCAAATTTAGAGGATTTTACCGTTTTTTAAAGCACTTTTATACCCCAATTAACAATGAAACTTGTAGTGTATGTGTGCGTTTTGAGAAATACGTTTTAGGAATACATTTGGAATCATCTTCTTGCTATGAATCAAGAATAAATTAAATTTTTTATCCTGAAGGATTAAAAGCATATTTGCAAATTAAAAAAAGTAAGATACATTAAAAATTTTGGAATCAATTCAGTTACCGATTAAGAACAAACTACTTTCAGGTCTTGAGTTTATTATGTTACACCTTGTATATAGCATCATTTTCCACCTGTCGCAAGCTTTTGTTATAGGGAAATGTGAACATTACAATCTTCGCTTCCTTTAAATTGAGTAACTAGTCATTATATTTTATTAATTGTTTCTTGTTAACATTTGCCTTATTTCCAATAAATATTAACAATGTACTGCAGGGGCAAAATTCAAAATTTTATGCATTAACTTATGGTATGATAAACCCGGTAAGCAATAATTAATAATGGAGTGTCCCTTATCCGATAAAAGAGTACCCATATCTTTACCAATTTCGTCACTAAACATAATAATTTTAATTTTTGTAATAAATAACGTATTGGTTTTAACTAAAGGGGTTTCTAGATTTATGGCGGTCATAATGGAACTATTTGTAGAAAATGGGCTACTTGGTATATTGACATGAGTGTCCAGTCATTGGAGCACATAAAGACAATGAATGATCCAGTGATAGCCTGCTACTGATGTTCATTAGGCTTTCCTCGTTAATCTTATTAGATCTGTCCATCACCAGCTCATTCATCGCCAAGAAATACTCCTTTAATAATCTTTCAGAACTTTCATATTTTTATCTTATATATTTAGCTTCTATCCTGTTAGTTACATATTTCTAATTGAAAGTTTTGAGTGTCAGTTTTGTACTCGGATGTTTTATTTTCTAAGTTTGACACTTAGAAGTCTTACTTATCGATGAGCTGCCATTTTTCCCTATTTAATTTAACATTTTTAACGAAAAACCTATGTCTTTTTACAATGTTTTGAGTTTTTTGAATGTATTTTTTTAATGTTACATATTTTTTAATTGTTTTTATCTGACTGCCCCCTCATTGCAAGGTGATAAAGGCTGGTGTAAAGTACCCGAGGAGCTACAGCGACTTGCATAAGGTGTAGCAGAGAACATGCCCGGGGCACAGACCACCTATTCGTCCAATTGACTTTGATTCAATGAGGCAGTCATATTAAGTTTAGCTGTTTCATACTGAGATATTTGTGCATGAGCCTCTTGTAGTTAGTGTTCTAACAACATTGATATACGATTGAGAGCTTTCTCATACTCAAAACAACATACTTTGAATCCGTCTACAACAAGTTGGAGCCTATCCCGAACATCTACAGCATCAGATAAATCTAAGTGTAGCCGTGCCAATTACATTTTTAAAGTTTTATTTGAATTTAATAAGTCTAATAGTTAAATCCTCACACAACTCCTTTGCTGCCTTCAATTCATTCAAAGCCAAGTTATGTTTGGTCTCCTCTTGGCGAGCGATGGCCTTACGGTTAAGCATTATGACGAAGGAATAATAAGATACTACTATGTAACCATAAGATAGACAAATGAGGTATGGAGATTGCCAGTTATACGGGCACTCTGCCTGTAACTGTCACGCGCGCCCTCGATGCGTTAAGTGCATCGGGGACCACGCGACGTCCCAGTGCGCCCGTTCGAAGGAGACGGCGGCCGAGCCCCCCAGCTGCGTCCTCTGCGGCACCAAGGGGCACACCGCGAACTATCGCGGTTGCCCCAAGGCCCCGAAGGGGAAGCGCGGCCGGGCGATTGCCCCCCCCTCTGCGCCCTCAGCGCAACACCCCCCCGCGCCCTCAGTGCACCCTCGTCCGGTGCCTTCTGCGCCAGCGACCACGGCTCCCCGCGCTCCTGCGCCACTGCAGCTGACCCCCCCTCCCCCACCGCTCAAGCCGTACCTCGGCGCCAACGCGTGGGTGAAGCCGCTGCCCTACACCGCGGCCTCCCACCCTGCGTCAGTGGGCCCTGCCCGCCCCCCGAAGCGCGCGCCGGCGATCCAGCCGGTGGCGGCTTGTCCCCCTCCGCCCACTAACGTCAGTCAGGACGTCGACCTCATCATGAGCGTCTCGGCGGTGATAAGCCCCGCACTTTTCCCCAGAGTTCGCGAACTCGCCCTTCGGCTCCGCGCCGCCACCAACTTGGCGGACCAGGTTCTCCTGGCCGCGGAATACAGGGACATATATGACGTCCTGGCGTCCCTCAGAACCCAACCCCCCCGCACCCAATAATGGATCTACGATCTCCCCGCCATAAGCCCCACAACCTATCCCTGGCGTTCTTTAACGCCGATGGCCTTCGCTCCCAGCGAGATCAGGTTGCTGATTTCCTCCGAGATCACCAACTTGATATCCTCCTCGTGCAGGAAACCTTCCTGAAGCCCGCACAACGCGATCCTAGGATCGCAAACTATAACCTCGTGCGTAATGACAGAATCGGCTCCCGCGGAGGCGGTACTCTCATTTACTACAGGAGGTCCCTTCACTGCATCCCTCTCGATCCCCCCGCGCTCACCAACATCGAAGCCTCGGTCTGTCGCGTCTCTCTCACGGGGCACCAACCCATCGTGATCGCCTCCGTATACCTTTCCCCCACTAAATCCGTTCTCAGGAGTGACTTTGAAGCACTCCTCAATCTGGGAAGCGCCGTCATTCTGGCGGGCGACTTCAACAGTAAGCACGTGGCCTGGAACGGCCTCACCACTTCCCCTAACGGTAGGAGCCTTGACGCCCTGGTCGACGTTCTCGACTTTGACGTCATCGCACCTATGCACCCTACCCACTATCCTAACAATCCCAACCACCGACCCGACGTCCTGGACATGGCGCTTCTGAAGGGTGTCACCCTACGGCTGCACTCCTTGGAAGTAGTCCAGGAACTCGACTCTGACCATCGACCTGTAGTCATGAGACTCGGGTTCCCCCCTTCCGCCCCTCAGCGACCCAAAAAGACGGTGGTGGATTGGCATGCGCTAAGCACGGCCTTGGCGGATGCCGACCCTCCCCCCCTCCCTCTCAGCTCGCACTCCATCCCGTCCCCTCAGGACACCGATCAGGCCGTAGATGCCTTCACTGAGCACATCCGATCGGCTGTTAGTCGATCGTCCAAGCAGGTCGAGGCGGAAGATCTCTACCTCAACCGCTTTCGACTGCCGGACGATGTTAGGGATCTCATTCGTTCCAAGAATGCTTCTATCCGAGCGTACGACTCCTACCCCACCGAAGCCAATCGGGCCCGGATGCGCGCTTTACAACGAGAGATAAAGCGTCGTGTCGTGGAGGTCCGGGAGGAACGGTGGGGTGACTTCCTAGAGGGCATCGCGCCATCGCATCTGGCCTACTGGCAGCTGGCGCGTAGCCTCAAATCCGACTCCACGACTGACATGCCCCCGCTGTCCCGCCCTTCAGGCGCACCCCCAGCCTTCGACGACGACCAGTTCCACGTCGACGCGATCGACAGGGAAGTCGAGCGCAGGGCATCCCTCCCCCCCGTCGATTCCTTACCTCCTATCACCCGAGGTCGAAGATCTAATTATGGGTCTCAAAACTAAAAAAGCCCCCGGCTCTGACGGCATTTCGAATCGCGTTCTGAAATGCCTGCCCGCCCAACTCATCTGCCTCTTAGTGGCCATATTGAACGCCGCCATGGCGAACTGCACTTTCCCCGCTAAGTGGAAGGAGGCGGACGTCATAGGCATTACCAAGCCCGGCAAACCTCGCAATCTCCCCGCGAGCTACCGCCCTATCAGTCTCCTCAACTCCCTGGCCAAGATATACGAGCGCCTACTTCTGGCGAGGCTCAAAGACTTCTGTTCGGGCATTGTGATTCACCAATTATGTGGGTGGACCGCAAAAACTGCGACTCGGAATATGAGGGTAGTTGGAAAACTACAACATTGAATTCGGGTGCAAGGGTGTTGATCGATTACCGGAAATATTTAAATTACTACATTATTCGTCGGTTTATTTGTGCAAAACAACTTGTGAGATTTCGGACAATAAGGTGGTATGCTAAAGACATCAATATAAAAGGATTGAAACAACCAGGCAGCCGTGCACGGCGGAGCTACCTTCGGGAGACGAGTCAAGGTGAGTGGTTCACCTTGTATTTGGGGATTGCGGTGCCTGGACTCCCAAATCTAACCGATAGAAAACTCAGGACCAGCAACTGAGCTATCGAAGGGGTTTTCACATGAACATAATTTTGGTCCCCGAGCCGGATTGGGTTTTCGTAAATTAGTTGGTTAGATAGGGGTTTCATTTATTTATAACGGTTACAAACGGGGTACCTACTTTTGGCATAGAAATAATTATTTAAATTGTAATAGGCATTGTGTTTAGAGGTTCTATTGTTTTCCAAAGATGGCAAAATCTTTTGAAAGCAAATTTAAAATTAAATACGACTGGTTTGTAGATTCGTCAAAATTAGTAAATAGTAAAACTTGTAGTTCGGGTGTTTTATCAGCTCGGTTCAAAAAACTGCATGACTATTTCAATGTTTTAACGGAGTCATACGAGGGCATACTGACCAATACTTCTTCAGAAGATGAAGAAATAATCGGTAGATATGAGGTAAAATACAAAGAGGCCACGGAGTTATACAACCAGTTGGATGCGGTCTCGGCGGCCTATCCGAACCTTGACGGCACCCACATGCCCACGGAGGGCGCGTCAACGCCGCGGCTACCGCGGATTGTGCCTAGTACGTTTGACGGGGACGTTTTTTCATGGTGTAGCTTCATTAGTCTGTTTACATCATTGGTTTTAACACGGAAAGATATCACTAAAACGGAAAAATTTCATTATCTTATTTCGCACGTGGAAAAGGAGCCTAAAGCACTTATTAAACATCTGCCGATGGTGGACGGGTCGTTAGACACGGCATTGGATATCCTAAAAGGCCGGTATGAAAATAAAAGATTGTTGGCGGATTCACTGATTGCGCGGATTTTACATTTGCCGGTGTTGAATAAGTGTGCTGGGCTTCGAACTAAAATATTGAACCCGTTATTGGAATCTTCGCGGGCATTAGCTAATTTAGGTTTTCCAATTAACGAGTGGAGCTACATTTTATTGCATGTAAGTCTACAAAAATTACCAATTGACGTCAGAACACGGTTTGAGCAAAAACACGGTGGCAATAATATAAGTTTACCCACTTTTGATCAGCTCATAGAATTCCTACAACATGAATGTAGACTTATAGACACGGCCACTGCGGAACCGGTTTCTTATTACGCGGATCGCACTCACAACAGGCCCGAGCGCAGGGTGCATAATATTGTGACGGAACCACCAGCACAGGACCAGCGGGAACGGGCGAACAACTACGGCCGTATTAAAGACTGTGGCTATTGTCAGAGGTCGGGGCACGGTATAGACAGCTGTTATAAATTTGCTGACATGTCCAGGTCTAAACGTAAGGATTGGGTTAAAAGACAATTCTTATGCTTTCGGTGCTTCGGTACTCATTTGGCGGCATCGTGTACCCGCAAGGTACCATGCAGTCGGTGCGGAAATATCGGACATAACAAACTAATTTGTACAACGTCCATTGCGCGCTCTGACTCACCGGCGGACGGCGAGCCGTATACACGGCGCGCATTTGTTACGGCGCAATGCGATAGAGCGACGGGCGGTCGGCGGCGCTCACCTATTACTCAGTCGCGGCGGTCACGGCACGCGTCTCCTAGGTCGTCGGTTCGAGACTCGCGTTATCCACGGCGTGGTGATAGTTCCGCGGGATCTATGGACCGGGTACGCGAGTTAAAGGATGGTTACGGGCGTGATTCGGACCCACGGGAACAGCGGGACTGGGAGACCCGACACCGCCGGGAGCGGACTGATTGGGGTGGGCGGCAGTCGAGTCCTGTGGTGCCGCGTGTGCCACAGGAATAGCAATTACAGTCGTGTAATGTCGCCTCGGTACCTCGGCTAGCGGATAATGTCATCTTACCCACGGTCATTGTAGAAGTAAAATCCAATCGGGGGGATTTTATCAAATCCAGAGGCCTGCTAGACCTGGGTAGTCAAGTCACTATAATTAAGAGTGATTTGGTAGCAAGTTTGGGTTTAAGGCGACATTACAACCAAACACCGTTAACAGGCGTCGGCGGATTTAATAACAATGAATGTTGTCATGTTGTTAAATTTTATTTTAAACCGGTAAATTCGAGTTATTTGTTATCGGTTACGGCGGTGGTTTTGAAGAAACCAACTTCATATTTAGCGCGTAGGTTTAGTAAACAAATTGCTCATATAAAATTTTCGGATGACGGTTCATTTAATATGTCAAATGTTGACATAATTTTCGGATGTGACATATTAGGTCAAATTTTAAATGGTGAAAAGGTGAATTTCGGTACTGATGGACCGTATGCTTTAGGCACCATTTTTGATTTTGCGATTTTCGGTCCGGCGCAACCATTAAAAAATGATAACTCGGAATCAAATGTTAATGTTGGTGTTACATTAATTGAAGCGGTCGAGAGATTTTGGCGATCGGAAGAACCACCCAGGCTGAAAATCAAGGACCCGGCGGACTTAGAATGTGAACATTTGTTTTCTACAACTACCTCACGCGGCTCGGACGGAAAATATGTTGTCAGATTACCACTGTTGCCAGATCGACAGCGGTTGGGAGAATCTAAGGAGACGGCCCTGCGTCGATTTACGGCCTTAGAACGAAAAATGAAACGGCTACCAGAATTTAAAAAAAAATATGTGGAATTTATGTCGGAATATTTAAGACTCGGTCATATGACGGTTTCCAAATTTGATGTTTCGTCAGGACAGGAACATTATTTTCTTGCGCATCACGGTGTTTTTAAAAAATTAGGCGACGTCGGAAAAATTCGGGTAGTTTTCGACGGAAGTGTACCCACCAGCACCGGTGCGTCCATCAACGATTGTTTGTTCACGGGTGAACGACTTCAAAATGACATCACACAAATTATAATTAATTTTCGGTTGCCTCTGTTTGTGTTCACTACGGATGTGAAAATGATGTTCCGGCAAACCTGGATACATCCGGACGATCGGAAATACCAATTAATATATTGGCGCTCGTCACCCGATGAACCGTTGGTAGTTTATGAGCTGACCACAAACACATACGGGTTAAAGTCCAGTCCATTCGTCGCTATACGGTGTTTACATCAGTTGGCGAGTGACGAGGAGCACCGGTTCCCGCGGGCGGCCCGGCTGCTGCGTCACAACAGTTACGTGGACGATCTGAACGGCGGCGCGGACACGCTGCGCGACGCGCGGCATCTGAAGGACGAGCTCGTGGCGCTCATGCACACGGCGGGCTACGAGCTCAGGAAGTGGTCGTCGAACGCACCGGAACTGTTGGACGACTTGCCGGCGGATCATTTGGAGACGGCTCAGTCATTTAACATGGATACAGACGGATCGGAATTTATGAAGGTTTTAGGTATACAGTGGAACCCAAGGTCAGACAGTTTTTCGTATAAGTTGAATCTACCAACGGACACTACTGTCACTCGGCGCAGTATTTTATCATTGACGGCTCGCCTTTACGACCCTCTCGGATGGGTGTGTCCGGTTGTTTTCAAAATTAAATTATTACTACAACGATTGCTTAGCACTGGTGATAATTCACGGAAGGTAGACTGGGACGCTCCCGCGCCGCAGGATATAGTGCGAGCGTGGCGCGATATCGTTTCGGATTTGCCTAATCTACAAAAGATTACAATACCTAGATGTCTGAAACCGGATAAAAATAGCAGTTATTCGGTTCATGGGTTTTGTGACGGATCATCGGTAGGATTTTCTGCGGTCGTATATTTGCGGTCGGTGGATGAGGCCGGTAATGTCTTTATGCGGTTGCTTATGGCTAAGTCTCGGGTGGCACCATTAAACACAAAGCGGACCATCCCTAAGTTAGAGCTGAGTGGTGCGACCCTATTGACTACGCTTATCCACCACATAGTCCCCTCCCTGCAGAGTGACATTGCGATTGATGATGTCGTGTGTTGGTGTGATAGTACCATTGTATTGGCGTGGCTAAAAACATCACCACATAAATTACAAGTGTTTGAAGGAAATCGGGTATCTCAAATTATTTCATCTAAAGTAGATATTTTATGGAGACATGTCCCCGGCGAGATGAACTGCGCGGACGTGGCGTCGCGCGGCGCGACAGCCGACGAGCTGCTGCAGCACCCGCTGTGGTGGGGGCCGCGCTGGTTGCGGGACCCCCCGGCCCGGTGGCCCGGCGAGTGCTCGGACTTTCCGGCGGACATGTTACCGGGCATGAAAGCTAAAGTTGTTAACCTTAATACCGTCGATTCAGAATTCGATTTATTGGATCGGTACAGTTCGTACGATAAATTAATAAATGTAACGGCGTACACACTACGGTTCGCTAATAATTGTAAAAATACATGTAAACTCGGCGGTAATCTCTCAGTTGCGGAACGTAGAAACGCGACCATACATTTAATACGAATTGTACAAAATACATATTTTCACGAAGAAATTTCGGCCCTTCAGTCAAAGAAATCAATTAAGGGCTCACTTCGGCGGTTGAATTTATTCATTGATAACGATCAGTTGCTTCGTGTCGGCGGCAGAATAGGTGCGTCGGAGCTGCCGTACGCTGCGCGGCATCCTGTTTTACTACCGGGCAAAGGTCGCTTCACGGAACTATTGGTAACTCATTATCATAAAATATTTTGTCACGTCGGTGCAAATACACTTTCGGCCATTTTATCTCGGACCTATTGGATTGTTTCGGCTCGACGCGTGACGCGTCATATCACCTTTAAATGCGTACAGTGCTACCGGTCCCGGGCGCGACCTGTCCAACCCTTCATGGCGGATCTGCCCGCAGATCGTGTACAGGGTGTTCGTCCGTTTCTCGGAGTCGGTACGGACTTTGCCGGACCATTTTATATTAAACCTAGCTCGCTACGGAACGCGAAGATAGAAAAATGTTTTTTGTGCATTTTCGTATGTTTAAGTACTAAATGTGTTCATTTGGAAGTAGTCAGTCAACTATCGGTTGAAGCCTTTATAGCGGCGTTTACGCGATTTATTTCTCGTCGAGGACTACCCTCACTAGTGCGGTCGGATTGTGGCACAAATTATACGGGCACGGATAAATATTTAAAAGAATTGTATGTTTTCTTGCGGGACAACCAATCTGAAATTGAACGGAACTTGACGAAGAATCACATTAAATGGCTATTTAATGCGCCCTCGAGTCCAAACCACGGCGGTTTATTTGAGGCGGCGGTTAAATCTGCAAAAACACACGTCAAGCGTGTGCTCGGCGAAGCACGTTTAACGTTCGAAGGGCTCACCACGTTCTTCACCAAGGTGGAGGCCGTCATGAACTCTCGCCCGTTATATCCGCTTAGTACGGATCCGGCGGATCTGGATGTATTAACTCCGGGGCACCTTTTGATTGGACAACCACTGGTGGCTCTCCCTGAATACCCTTACACCGATGTCAGTGTGCACCGGCTGTCTCGGTTTCAACAAATTCAAAAGATGTCTCAACACTTTTGGTCTCGGTGGAAAAATGAATACCTACACACTCTTCAACAGCGGTTCAAATGGACCTCACAGACGGAACCTCCTAAACTCAATGACTTGGTTTTGATTAAAGAAGATAATTTAGCTCCTTTACATTGGAAACGCGGACGGTTAGTCAAACTTTTACCAGGTAAAGACGGGGTTGTACGGGTTGCAGAAGTGAAAACTCAAAACGGTGTCCTGATGAGGCCCATTTCTAAATTGTGTAGGTTACCCATAGATAATTAGGAACCAAGACGGGTCTTGGTTAGGCGGGGGGATGTTCGGGCATTGTGATTCACCAATTATGTGGGTGGACCGCAAAAACTGCGACTCGGAATATGAGGGTAGTTGGAAAACTACAACATTGAATTCGGGTGCAAGGGTGTTGATCGATTACCGGAAATATTTAAATTACTACATTATTCGTCGGTTTATTTGTGCAAAACAACTTGTGAGATTTCGGACAATAAGGTGGTATGCTAAAGACATCAATATAAAAGGATTGAAACAACCAGGCAGCCGTGCACGGCGGAGCTACCTTCGGGAGACGAGTCAAGGTGAGTGGTTCACCTTGTATTTGGGGATTGCGGTGCCTGGACTCCCAAATCTAACCGATAGAAAACTCAGGACCAGCAACTGAGCTATCGAAGGGGTTTTCACATGAACAACTTCGTAACGTCCAGGGGTATCCTTATCGACGAGCAGTTTGGCTTTCGAGCCAAACACTCTTGCGTCCACCAAGTGCACCGCATCACGGAGCACATCCTCTCCGGTCTCAATAGACCCAAACCCATCTACACGGGCGCCCTCTTCCTAAATGTCGCGAAGGCATTCGACAAAGTCTGGCACAACGGCTTGATCTACAAGCTCTACCAATTGGGTGTGCCGGACAGACTCGTGCTCATCTTACGAGACTTCTTGTCGAATCGCACCTTCCGTTATCGCGTCGAAATGACGCGCTCCACTTCCCACTCCATCAGTGCTGGAGTCCCACAGGGCTCAGTCCTCTCTCCGCTCCTGTTTAGCCTTTACACGAACGACATTCCTCGTTCGAGTAAGGCGCATCTAGCCCTATTCGCGGATGATACCGCTCTCTACGTCTCGCATAGGAATAAGGGTTTCATTACCAGAAACCTTCAGGCATCCGCCAATTCCCTACGGAATTGGTTCAGGAAGTGGCGTATTGAGGTGAACCCGGACAAGAGCGCTGCGGTGTTCTTCTCCAGAGGTGCCACCCCGCGCCACTCCCTGCGCCGCCCTAGAAGTAATCTCGGCCAAGTGACCATGTTCGACCGACCCATTCCCTGGGTCAAAGAGGTCAAATATCTAGGGGTCACCCTAAACAGTACCATGTCCTTCGGCCCGCACATCAAGCGGGTCCGTCACCGAGCATCATTTGTGCTCGGTCGTCTCCATTCGTTAATCTGCAAGCGGAGTAAAATGTCCCTTAGAAATAAGGTGACACTTTACAAAACTTGCGTTCGACCCATCATGACTTATGCGTGTGTTGTGTTCGGGCATTCGGCCCCCTTTCGTTCGTACGGAACGTCGACCTCCACTCCGATCTAGGTCTCGAACCTATTCGCGCCTTTATTAAAAAGGCGTCAACACGTCACTTCGCGAACGCATCTACCCATGCGAATCCGTTAATCGTAGCCACCGCCGACTACGATCTCCCCCCCGACCCCTGCCGCCACCGCCGGCCGCGACATGTTCTCACCGACCCCCCCGATGCTTTGTCATCCCTTCTTTCCGCTCAGAATAGGGGCGACGACGACGACGTAGTAGTAGATCCCCTCCCATAGCCGGCGGTTGACCGGTGCACTTAGTAGTGCACCCGTCCCCCTACAGCGACTGTCCCAACCGAGGGCGCTTCGAAGAGGCGCCCTCGAGTATGTCGCCTCTTGCCCTTCTGGCTGGCTAGAGCGTAGTGGTTGCACGCTCGCCTTTAAGTCCGGTGAAGCTGTAAAGGCCTCGCGGCCAACAGCGTACATCATTCACACACACACACGAGGTATGGAGAAACCAAATAATAAACACAAGAAAATATTTTATGCACGTAATTTGAGGTTATGTTTAAACTAGTAGTAAGAGTATAAAATACCGTACCTCGATAACTTATTTAATAATCATAAATTAGGCTATTATCATCTAATTCAGCACCTTAGGCTGAGACAACAACGATAACAAGAGAGAGACATTCATTTCTGTAGCAACTATACGAACTATACAGACTGCCTTGAATATACAAATTGCTAGGTACCTCCTTGTCTTACTTCTTCAGTCTGCGATACTTCGCATACCAGCCATATTATGGTATGGCTGGCAATCACGAGATCCTGGGTGTAATTTTTCTGTCGAAAGATTCTCAGTGCTATCACATTGCGGGCCTAACATCGTGGGTGATATGTAATTTGTTATTTTGTATTATTACAGTCAGAGAACCAAGCAGTCCGTCAAATAGTGGTACTTCCGTCGAAATATTCTCAATAAAAATCTAGAATATGTCGCGTATAATATAATCACGCCTGCTATCACATTGCGAGCCTAACATTGCCGGCGTTATAGCACACCTGCCACCCGGCTGCGGGACGGAGGCGTGACACTGTTTATTATATTTATATATGCTATATAATTTGCGTGCTCCAGCGACGAAGGTCACACGTGGGACCTCTGTGTCAGTGAGTTCTGTCTCGGCAGCATCTGCGTCAAGATTAGCATATTTTATTCCGGCGCTAAACCTTCTGCTGGCGCCCGGTATATTACCTGCATAATGTATTATACCAACTTTCTTCCTATTTTATATTCCGCTAGAAACTGCAGACCTCGGCTGCCTTAAAAGCTAAAGACATTCATTAGGTTTTAAGGAGGATTTTTTAACAAAGCAAGTATAAATAGTGGAACAGGATTAAAACAAAATATAGCCCCACACTTGAAATTGTTAATGTGTGTGAGGTGAGGTGTATTTAAAAACATAAAAATCATACACACAAACATCTAGACCCAAACACACATTTGTGGGTCGCACATGGGTTATTTCGTGCGCGAATCGAACACGTGACTACTCTATCTAGTGAGCGAAGCGACCTACTCTCCAAATCACTGGATCAAGCCATCTTCAAGGTATCACCATATAACTGTCATGAATTTACTCTCTGAATATTAGGCCTGCAATTCTTTTGATTAGACTCCCGGATAAAGATTTTAAATATACATGATTGGATGGAAGGACAAAAATACAAAGCGATGGGGAATACTAAATCCTTTTGAGGAGAGACAATCAGTGCTTCACAAGTCATTTGTTCCGTTGTTGCTAATGAACCAGATAATGCCAGTTGACTGACATGCTCCAAGCTCAGCGGCCCGTTCCCAAAATTACTTTGCATTTTCAAAATTGCTCTGCGGCCCGCGCGCTTCTCTCATAATAATGAGTTTGCACTACTCAGCGTGGGCGGGGTCGGGCGCGGGGGCGGGGGCGGCCACGGACTCGATAAATAACCCTCTGAAACTAAGTGCCCTGTTTAAATAAACATCGCCTCAAAATGGTCGGCGCGGCGCTGAAATTTCACAAATTGGTCATTTACAAACTCCTCCCGCTTTTGAAAAGTTTACGTGAAATGTGGTATTTGTAAATACACCGAAAGTGTTTGTGTGGAAACTTCTAAAAGTTCCTAGAAGCACTTTCTTTTTAAAACTGGGTCTAGGTAGCGTGTAAGTGTAGCGCTCCATTTGCTGAATTCTCGCCACCGACATTTCACACAATAGTGTACTCACCAATCAAGTGTACTCACCACACGCTCTTATTTCGTTTTCCCACGCAAATGATTCAGGTTGACGAAAAGGTTTACATAGGTCTAATCTGATTTTCTATAAGATTACACTTTAAATTCAACAAAAAATCAATGCACAATTGCGGTCATATTAATGCGGCTAAATTACATTACATTTGTAATGGAATTTAGCAAACGTTTCTGTATTGTGTGTTTCTGTGTCCTGTGTTTACTTTTAAGTATACCTATTGGGGATCAGCAGAATTAACGTACCTACTTAAGATGAAAAAGAGCAAGACTTGCATAGCCTTTTAAATAATATAATATTTTGTACAGTTTTAAATGCAAGCTAAGCGTTCTTCCACTGCATTTTAAATGTGCTAGACACAATTCATATTTAAGTCAAACAATAAATATACTTACACACTTTCAAATGGAGGTCGCATTAAATTTTTTTTTAAAGTTTATACTAACTTCATAATTTTAGTTATTTCTATTTGTATTTATTTAGAAAAACAAACGATTGTGTACAGACCTTAAAGTAAGTTAGAGCTATATACAAATTGGTACTTATACCACCAGCATCGTGATCCACTACTAGGTACAATGTAAAAATCAAATCAAATGAATCATGGCGGTCCCCTCCTCCGGTACAAGGATGTCCAAAAGCGACATATGAAGAGATGCAACATAGAGCCCTCTCGTTGGGAACGTTTGGCAGCACAGCGGCCAGAATGGCGCAGGATGGTGAACAGCCAAGTACACGAGTTCGAGGCTCAGCGTAAAGCTGACCTTGACGCCAAACGCAATCAGTTAAAGGCCTGCCCACCTGCTGCCATATCATACAACTATGAGAACGGCGTACTCACGTGCCCTCAGTGTGCACGGAGTTTCGCCGCGAAGATAGGCTACATAAGCCATCTTCGAGCGCATCAGCGGCATTACTCTGACTAGGGGTCAAAGTGGTCGCCATGGCCGAAATCGGTCGGATCAATCATCATCATCATCACAATGTAAAAAAAGGAAGAGAGGAATTTGAAAAGCAATTAATTAACTAATAACGTAGTTTGCAGTTATAATAAACAAGAATCTGTCAAAATTAAGCTAAACCGTATCCTCATCTCTATCATATCTACAATGAATGAGCGAAACAGCAAACTGTATCTGCAACAGAATTAGCGCATATTATCATGATAAGGGTGCCACTACTATTGATCTCACTAACGACCACATGTCTACGCTCAGTACCTCGCAGTGAGGGAGTCTTCACATAAACGATTTTTGGGCGCAACTACGCGAAGTCGTGTCGTGTCGCGACACGTCAACTCCGCTACTACACCGCCGAGAGGTCTTCAGTAATTTTTAAAACGTTCTCGACTTCCGCAGACTTATTAGATTTCTTCATCGATGCAACACAGAAGAGTCGAAAATTAGACGTCGTCTTGTACAGTTGGGTATAACAAATATGGACTTCTGATGAAGACATATTATTATTAATCTTTTTGCTTACAAGAAAATTATTGAAAAAAACGAAAGCAAAGACGAACTTGATTAACTAGCCTTGGTGGTGAGTGAGACGCCGCGATTCCGTCGCGTTGTAGCCGCGAGATTATTGCGATCAAAAGGCCTTGTCAAATACTCAGCGATCGTAGGCGTTGATGGGACTTAGCTGTATTGCTGCGACATCGCTGCAACACTTTAGGCCTTGACAAACATACAATGAACCGAACTCGTGGCGAGGCGTTTTTATTGTATACTAACTGTTTCCCGCGGGTTTGCACGCGTTTATTTTGTCATTTGACATAGGTAGGTAGGACTTTTTGGGATAGCATTATTCCAAGACTTAGGAGACACCTTCATATTAAGTTACTTTAAATCCGTTCAGCCGTGTAAATATGGAGAAATAACAAAAACAATCCCCTCAATCTTGCATTTTCTGGGCTAAAAAGTATTCTTAAACAATCTCTGAGAAATCCCCCATTTTCCAGTGATAGTGTATTTAATCGGTTCCTCCGTTCTGGAAATTAACGCAAACAAACATTTTTTTTTATTTTTCCCGTATGCGCAGAAAATAATCTTCTATATTTCAAAATCACAAATCCCAATTGAATATTCCCGTGCACTGTGCGGGGATTGTACCTGCGACTATTGGACAAAGTAAGTTAAGCAGTCTACCTTTTTTCGCTTAAAACAAGTCGTCTTTGTTTTGCAAAATTATTTATACAGGCAACTTAAATATTACTAAATTTTCGTTGTAGAACAATTTCAGCTTGAGTTCAGGCTTGCAGTCACCTGTGCAGAAGAAGAGGGAAATCGAAAGATTGCCAGGCTTTTCTTTAGCCAAAATATGATTAATATCTTCGGGCCGTCATGCAGGCCGGTAAAAACACACCAAATACATATAGGTGTGATTTTATATACACTACACTTAGATGGATAATATTGGCATGATCTAGTGTGCAAATAAACTTATATTTCAAATTATTAATTATTTTTAGTAAATATGAAGCCGTTCAGACACAATTATGTGAACGGATGCAGGAGTTTAGCGAGCTAATTGACTTCGTAAGATATAATGCAGAGAGATATGAGTCTCTGACCAACAATATCTCGTGTGCCTGTGCCCCTTCGAAATCTATTCCTGAGACCAGGCATGTACTACCCGTGCAAGAAATTAGTAATTCTAGTGTGAGTTATAGAACATTAGTTTACACAATGAACTTATTTAGATTGCAACCAACTTCTGTTATAATAATTTGCCCTATAAGTTACTGATAGATAGAATTTTACAGACAAAAATAGATAGTACCACTACAGTTGTTTTGTTGTTTGGTAACAGTCTAGGCATCCAAAAAAAGGACATTGTGGATGGTATTAACACCTTATTAAAATTCAACTTAGGAAAATTAATGTTATGTACCTTTCCTTACTCTGACTACCTGTCAGAAAAACAAAATAAACTTATTCACTACTTGAATAATTATATGTATATGATATTATGTCAACATGACAATGTTTTGTTTTTTGACACTAATAAGTTCGTTAGTGGATTTAAACTGACACAGGAAGCTATGTTTCTTCCCAAAAAATGCAAAAAAACAATGGCTACTTTGATAGCATATAATATTAACTCCGTTATAAGTAATATAACGAAAACTAGGGTAAGAGACGAGCCAGTTATCACAGTATTATTAGTTATTCTAATAATACTGTGATAAACTATTTAAACGACCGAGGCTGACAACAGAGGTACATTCTAGTATCTCTAGCAAATCACATATCGATACTAGAAGTATCGAAGGAAAGAACCTGTTGGAACTCTGTACTCTCTGCCTACCCCGCGAGGGAGCTGGCGTGATGATATAGATAGATAGATAGATACTAGAAGTATCAATTAATGTAAGGGACAAACCACGGTTTTTCAGGAGAGCCAAAAAACGATTTTATTTTTTTAAATCTGTCTATAACTTTTTACTGTCTGCTCCAATTTTAATTGTGGCTAGAGCAAATTTTTTAGAATTTCCTCTTCTTTCATGCTATCAATGAAATATTTAGGAATGCCCAGCCGTTTTAAATATAGCATGTCCCTTACATTAAAAAAATATGTTTAGTTGTGCCTTACGTTACTTATTTTTTATGTGTAAACCGTCGAGCATAGTGTAAGCAGCAAGAGAAATAGAACATTATACGTAATTCTATTGTAATGGACTTTTACAGTGTTGCAATTTGATGTAACTATAGATTATCTACTAACATTGATGGTATTTTCACACCATAAAAATAATTAATGTTGGTGTGTGTGTAAATGATCTACGCTGTTGGCCGCGATGCCTTTACAGCTTCACCGGACGAGAGGGTGAGCGTGCAACCACTACGCTCGAGCCAGAAGGTCAAGGGAGCAACTAGCGCAAGGGCGCCTCAAAGAGGAACGGCCTCGGCTTGGGCAGTTGCTATAGGGGAGAGCGTATACGGCGGTGGGCAAGGGATTCTTTGACCTCGCTGGCGAGGTCGGTGTCTGATCCTGTGTGCGGTATCTGTATCCGAAAGAAAGGATTTAAGGACATAGAGAGGGTCGGTGAGAACATGCCGCGGACGGCGGTAGCGGCTGATAGGAGGGGAGTTAAGTTCGTAGTCGGCGGCGGCTACGATTAACGGATTTCTATGATTGACGCGTTCGCGAAATATCTTGTTGTCGCCTTTTTAATAAAGGTGCGAATAGGTTCGAGACCGAGATCGGAATGGAGATCTACATTGCGTATGAACCACGGGGCTCCGACGGTTTTGCGGAAGAAGCGGGATTAAAGCGTTTGGAGTCTGTCGATGTGTGATAACGAGCGGCGTGCCCGAACACCTTACAAGCGTACGTCATGATGGGTCGTATACAAGTTTTGTAAAGTGTTACCCTATTCCTAAGGGACATTTTACTCCGCTTGCAGTTAATCGGGTAAAGACGACCGAGCACGGAGGCTGCTCGGTTACAGACTCGCTTGGTATGCGGTCCGAAGGTCATGGTATTGCTTAGTGACCCCTAGATATTTGACCTGTTTAACCCAGGAAATAGGTAGGTCGAACATGGTCACTTGACCGAGATTACTTCTGGGGTGGCGCAGAGTAGGGCGCGGGGTGGCACTTCTGGACATGAACACCGTAGCGCTCTTGTCCCGGTTCACCTCAATACGCCACTTCCTGAACCAATCCCCTAGGGTATTGGCGGCTGCCTGAAGTTTTCTGGTAATGAAATGAAACCCTTATTCCTATGCGAGTCATAGAGAGCGGTATCATCCTCGAATAGGGCTAGATGCACCTTACCAAACGAGGAATATCGTTCGTGTAAAGGCTGAATAGGAGGGGGGAGAGAGCTGAGCCTTGTGGGACACCAGCTTGTATGGAGTGGGGGGTAGAGCGCGTCATTTCGATGCGATACCGAAAGGCGCGATTCGACAGGAAGTCTCGTAAGATGAGCACGAGTCTGTCCGGCACACCCATTTGGTAAAGCTTGTAGATCAAGACGTTGTGCCAGACTTTGTCGAATGCCTTCACGACATTGAAGAAAAGGGCACCCGTGTAGACGGGTTTGGGTTTGTTGAGGCTAGTGAGGATGTACTCCGTGATGCGGTGCACTTAATGGACGCAAGAGTGTTTGGCTCGAAAACCAAACTGCTCATTGATGAGAATACCCCTGGATGATACAAAGTCTTTTAGCCGTGCTAGGAGCAGGCGCTCGTAGATCTTTGCCAGGGAGTAAAGGAGACTGATGGGGCGGTAACTCGTGGGACGGACGCGAGGTTTACCGGGCTTGGGGATGCCTATGACGTTGGCCTCTTTCCACTGAGTGGGAAAGGTACAGTTCGTCATGACGGCATTAAGGATGGCCACTAAGAGGCAGATGAGTTGGGCGGGTAAGCATTTGAGTACGCGATTAGAAATGCTGTCAGAGCCGGTGGCCTTTTTCGGTTTGAGACCTTTAATCAGGACGTCGACGTCGGTCTGGGTAATAGGGGGTAAGGAATCGGTGGGGGGTAGGGACGCCCTGCGCTCGACTTCCCTGTCGATCGAATCGACATGAGCCGGGTCAACGGGAAGAGAGCTGGGAGTGCCCTGGCTTTCGAGGGTGTCGGCAAGAAGCTCGGCCTTTTCGTCGCCATCGAAAGCTGGGGTTGCGCCTGAGGGGCGGGTCAGCGGGGGCATGTCAGACATGGAGTCGGACAGATTTAAGGGTACGCGCCAGCTTCCAGTAGGCCTGATGCGATGGGGTGAGGCCCTCTAAGAAGTCACTCCAGCGATCATCCCGAACCACCGCGACACGACGCTTTACATCACGTTGTAAGGTGCGCATCTGGGCCCGGTTGGCTTCGGTGGGGTAGGAATCGTACGCTCGGACCGAGGCATTTTTAGCCCGAATATGTTCCCTAGCTGCCAGACGGCAGTCTAAAGCGGTTGAGATCCTCCGCCTCGACGTACTTTGACGACCGACTGACAGCTGATTGGATATGTGCGGTGAAGGCATTTACAGCCTGATCGGTGTCCTGAGGGGACGGGGTGGAGTCCGAGCTGAAAGGAAGGGAAGGGGGGTGGATCGGCATCCGCTAAGGCTACACTCAGCGCATGCCAATCCACCACCGTCTACTTAAGCGCCTTCGGGGAGGACGGCGGACCGAGTCTCATGACTACAGGTTGGTAGTCAAAGCCCAGCTCATAGACTATCTCCAAGAAGCGCAACCGTAAGGTTACATCCATCAGAAGCGCCATCTCCAGGACATCAGGGCGGTGGTCGATGTTGTCCGGATAGTGAGTAGGGTGCATAGGCGCGAAGACGTCAAAGTCGAGCTGGTCGACCAGGGCATCAAGGCTTCTACCGTTCGGGGAAGTGGTAAGGCAATTCCAAGCCACGTGCTTACAATTGAAGTCTCCCGCCAGAATAACGGCGCTTCCTAGATTAAAGAGTGCTTCGAAATTGCTCCTGAGGACAAGTTTAGTGGGAGAAAGATAGACGGAAGCGATCACAATGGGTTGATGCCCAGTGCGCGCGAATATGCACGAGCGGCCGTACTTCGCTAAGCCTTACCCCTCCCCCGCTTATACACCCGTAATAGGGAAGAGAGATAGCTATATATGAGAATCAAATTAACGTAAGTACTCCGTTTTTTAGCCACGATCTTTTAAAGAAATAAAGTAAAGCAAATACGAATTTAATTTCTACTTGTTACGTAATAGGCATATTACAGTAAGGACCATATAATAAAAATAGTTTTGTGAGATAATAATGTAAGAAAATAATTTTTAAAAAACTCTTATCCTGAATTAAGTTAGGAACATGTTATTCAAATTGACTGTTTTGAGTTGTAAGGTAAGGGTAAAAATTATTTAATACGATCACTAACTTTATTTTTCTAAAAAGAAAAAATGGTAATGATTCTTAAATCATTCGTTTTGTCATAAATCATTTTACGTAGTCCAAAAATTTGTACTGTAATCAATTTTTTTAACGTTAGATCATTTTTAAAGATACCAATCGTTAGAGCGGGAAATTCTAAATCCAAAGGTATATATAACTCATTTTCGCCAAAATGTCCCTTACGTTAATTGATATTTCTGGTATCGATATTTCAAATAAGGAGGAAGAAATGCTTGGTACTTTGAAACTTTTCCACCAGAATATACAAGGATTTTCTTCAAAATCATTAGAGATAGAGTTATTTTTGGAAAAAACTAAATATGATGTTGTTTGTATTTGTAAACATTGGTTTAAATCGTATGAATTATTAATCAATATAATTATAACAATTATTCAGTCTTAAGTTACTATACTCGTAAATCCAAGCTTCATGGAGGTACACTAATTTTGGTTAAAAAAAATATCAAGTCAAGAAAAGTAGGGATTTAGTAGAGCTTTCAGTTGAACAGTGTGTGGAAATTTCTTGTGTTGAGCTGGATAAGCATAGCATAAGTAACAAGTTTGTTGTAGTTTGTGGTGACTTCAACATAAATATTTTAGAAAAACATCGTTTAGTGACAGACTCTTACGTTTATTCAATACTTTTAAGTTAATTAATGTTTTCCTCGAACCGACTCGAATAACATTAACTTCTGCTACATGCATTGACAATATTTTTTGTAATTGCGATTATACAGATCAAGCAGTAGTTAGTTATCTACAATCTGATCGTACTGGACAAACAGTCACCTTCAATAATATTACGCCATTGAGAAGTGTCAAGTTAAATCTAGAAATATAACACCAGCAACATTGCAAAAATCGTTAATAGTGAAACTGGGAGGTCTAAGCAACGCAGTGCGGACTTTACTCTAGAGACTGCGCGCGGGCTCATTCAGGCAGATAGAGACGTAGCTCAAGAATTCGAAAATTTTTTCACTAATATTCCGATAGAGACAACAAAATCCTTAAATTGCTCTTCTTCCCTTGCAGTTTCTTTTGTTAAAAGCAACATTACTGTTTCTCCGGTGGAGTTCAGGTTTGAGTATACTAATCCCCGGTCTATTATTAAAGTCTTTAATAATTTAAAATTAAAGTAACTGAAGACTTATGGGGAATGTCGGTAAAAGTGTGTAAATCGCGCCACACTTACCTGTTATTTTTAATATGTGTGTAGATCAAGGAGTCTTCCCGAATTTAATGAAATTTAGTAAGGTAATACCACTGTTCAAATCCGGCGATAGTAAAGATGCCAACAACTATAGGCCAGTGTCTGTCGTGCCAATGCTCAGTAAAGTGTTCGAAAAGATAATGCTCATGCAAATGCTAGATCATTTTAACGCAAACAACATCCTGCATGATCAGCAATTTGGCTTTACTAAAGGGCGATGTACTACTGACCCCGGTGTAACTCTAATAAAGCATATCTTCGATGCCTGGGAGAACTCACAGGACGCCATTGGCATTTTTTGTGATCTTTCCAAAGCATTTGATTGTGTGAATCATGAAACACTGCTGCTTAAATTAGAGCACTATAGTATCGATGGTAAAGCACTTGCTCTTTTAAAATTTTACCTAGAGGACAGACAACAGTGAGTTCAAATAAATCAAACTAAATCTCTAGGCTCTTTAGTTGAAATGGGCGTTCCACAGGGATCGATACTGGGTCCGTTCCTAGTTTTACTTTACATAAATGATCCGCCTGAAGTAATTAAAAATCGAGCGAAGATAGTGTTATTTTCTGACGATACCTCTTTGATTTTTAAAGTAGGTAGACATCTTAATAACTAACCCATGTCAATATATTTATGAAAACATTATGTATACTAGAAAAAATTTAGATCTCTTTAATCAGCTAGGTGATAGGCATTGCTTTAACACATGACATAGAAATAAATTAGATCAACCGCAGTTTCGTCTTTCAAAAATTCACACGTCTTTCATGGGGCACTGTGTTAGATTTTATAACAAAATTCCAATTGACGTTACTAAACTTAGTGAAAATAAGTTCAAAGCTTGTACATCTAAAACGCACATTTTGTAAGCAAGCTTATTATTCAATTGAAGATTATTTAAAAGATAAAAATGTTTGGATAGATGCTATTCCAGCTCCACTTGAGTCATGACAACCTATTCAACTGTTGTTAGTTAACATTCCCTCTCTTTCTTCTATTAATTTAACATGATGTAATTTTTTTGTGTAATCCTTTTTTTTTTTTTGTAAATGAGGGAACCATGTACCCATTCTCATAAATAGTATTATTCGCTTTTTTAACTTAGACTCACCTGATGACCAATCTACATTTTTCTCCCATACCCTACAACAAAATGTAAATGAAAAAGTTTGTAATTTTTATTTTAAAAGAGTAACTGTGGAGTTTCTTTCCCTTCTTCTCCACAGGAATGACATTCCGAAGTGGCGGTAGAGTCTTTGTTACTTTTCTGACAATTCATAAATACTGTAATGGTTTACATGAATAAAAAAATTTCTGATTCTGATTCACCGAGAATAAATTTTGTGTGCGGTTACTACCTACTACTACTGCGTCCCACTTCGAGTTAATAATCTTGTAAAGTGTGAAGTACTCCTGCATCTTGCGCCTAGACTCGAGAGTGTCCATCTTGAAATGTTGGAGTTGTGCTTCATATGTAAGCAGTTTGCGTCTCAAACCAAATTTGGAGCTCACGTACCGAAGAAAGCGCTTTTGGACTACCCCGATTCTGTCGATGTGAGTGTGATAGAAAGGGGACCAGGCAACGGGGGCGTATACTCTCACTAATGCACTATAGAGTAATAATAAACTATCTGGTTTTTTAAATGGTTTTATCATTCGGAAAATGAATCCCATAGCTTTATTAGTTTTAGTTACTATGCTGTTGTAATAGTGTGTAAATGTGAGTTTAGAGTCAAACCAGACCCCAAGATCTTTAACCTCGTTTTGGCGCAGTAGTACTTCGTTGTTAATATTATACGGATGGAGAACAATGGATTTGTTTTGGGTAAAGGTAATAAGGTGACATTTGGATATATTTAGAGACATGTTGTTATCTACACTCCACTGGTACAGACGATTGATGTCGTTTTGTAGTACGATACAATCATCAGTGGCTTTTATTTCGCAGTACGTTTTTAAGTCGTCAGCGTAGGCGAGGCAGTTACATGTGATGGAGTCAACTAAGTCATTAATGAAGAGTACAAACAGAAGAGCCCCAGGTTCGAACCCTGAGGAACACCAGACTTTGCAATGAAGGGATAGGAGTCATAGCCGTATACTTTTACAATCTGTGTACGGTTAGCCAGGTATGAGGATAGCCAGCGCAAGAGTGAGCCGCTGATCCCAAGGTGGTTTGCTTTTCGGCAAAGAATGTTATGATCATATATGTCAAATGGTTTGACAAAGTCTGTGTAAAGCGAGTCTACTTGTATTCGGTTGTTAAGTGCAAAACTCAGACTTTAGATATAGGTAAGCAAGTTAGAGGAAGTGGACCGACCTGTTACAAAACCATGTTGCCTGGGACTTATTAGGGGTTTTAGGTGAAAATATACGTGCTTATAGACCAAGCTTTCGAAGATTTTTGCAAAACAACAAAGAATACGAATAGATCTGTAATTTTTACCCTCCGATTTACTCCCAGCTTTATAGACAGTTACGATTTGGGTTCTTTTCCACGCTTGAGGAAAATATCCACTACTAACACTTTTATTGAAAATTATGCTTAAAGGTTTGGTCAAGACCGAGTGAAACCAGCCACAGTCGAGCGTCTCCCTGCTGTACTACCTTACTTAAGAGGAGTCACAGACAAGATTGGCTATATCTTGAAGCGTGCTTCAATTAAAACATTTTATAACCCGCCGAAGAAGATCAGTCAGTTTTTACCATCTGTCAAGTGTTACATCTCTCTACAAGATGCATGAGTATACAAGCTTGATTGTGAATGTGGTCTCTCCTACATAGGACAAACAAAAAGACCAGTAAAAACTCGGGTTAAAGAGCACATAGCTGACCTAAAACACCGTCGCTCAAAGAAGTCTGCAGTCTGTGAACATGTCCTTGACCGCACCCGCCATAACATTAGATTTGATAGACCACAAATCCTCGTGAAAGAACACCGATTCCAACCCAGGATGGTTCGCGAGGCTATTGAAATAAAAAAACATCCTAATTTCAATAGAGAAGATGGTTGGGTGCTTCCATCGACTTGGGATCCAGTAATTAATATAATCACATCCAAAACCAAGCATAACACTGCAAGACCTCAAGACACCGTGAGCTCATTCTGCGTAGATCGGACCAACAAAAACAAAAATAATTAAGAAGTTTGAGGGTACCCCGGAACAACCATGCCTTTTAGACGTCTAACAAATCAGTCCTTCCCGTGACCATGGGTGCTGCAAAGCACTCGAAACGTCGGGAACTTAAAAATCAAAATAAACCGCGATAAAATCCGAAAAAATAGTTTTATTTCATGTGTAATATTCGCGTAAATCTAAGAACTCAGTATGGATTGATTAAGATCGTTTCTCGTAATGAAATCAGATAGAGCACATGTTTTACGATTTCTTATCAGAGAAGATTTAGGGCGTGACCAGTCAATTTCTGGATGATTGAAGTCACCAACCATAAGAGTGTGATGAGCAGAAGATGATAGAATAACATTTTCACAATTATTCGAGAACCCCAAGTAGTCATTGTAATTGAGATAGGAGGGCATACACTTGTTAGCTTTATAAATATTTTAATGAAAACATACATTTTAAAATCAGGCAACTCTATCAAAGTGTAGTAGTAATTATTTTGTAAGTTGGCAACACTTTAAAAACGTTACGAGGCGAATCTATAAATAAGCTGTTTTGACAAATTAAGCGTCAGTCTATTGCTTGTTCTTGAACGAGTAAGCACGTGAAACATATTTGCTGTTGGAAGGAATTATTATTGGAAGGAATTATTTTGGAAGGAATGTTTTTAATTGGAAGGAATATAAAACTTATCTGGAAGAAATTTATGCGAAAGGAATATTTTGTTGGTGTTTGGAGACAATAAAGCAGAAAACAAGTTTGTCTGGGATTTTATTTTATCACACTGTACATACATTTAAGGTGAGTTGCTTCAGTCTAATGCTCACCCAAATATCTTCAATTGGTGACTGCCACTGCATGTTTGCAGTACATAGGAGTGTTTTTTTTACTGCAATGAGTACTCCTCCACCATGAGCTTGTATTTGTTTAAAAACTCACGAGGACGGTCTCTGCGGTAGACTATATATCTAGAGTCAAAAAGTTGAGAGGATGCCATGGAATCATTAGCCAGGTTTCGCACAAACAGATAACATCGTAATTACATACTAATACAGGGTTAATGAAGTCTAAATATATAATTATAAATATTGTATATAATTTGTAAAACTATAAATAGGTGTTGTTCTACGTCCTTCCACTTTCGCATCGTATACCTGTATGGATTTTTTCATATTAAGTTTCTTTATAATCTGTTCAGCCGGTTTAGTATGAAAAAAATAATAGATAACGGCGAGCGTGTATGAGACGAACTATGAGAGTGGAGGAAGCCAGAGAGGTATGTAAGGAAAGAACCTGTTGGAACTTTGTACACTCTGCCTACCCCGCAAGGGATCTGGCGTGATGATATAGATAAATAGAAATAATAGATATTCCACAGAAGTATTTTTTGAGATTAAACCTGTTCTGTTTTATTTTACTATGTAAGACACCTTCATATCAAGTTTCAATTAGCCAGCGTTTCGTTTAGCCATTTTAATATGAAGAACTAACAGGGAGACTAAATATTTTGGGAAAACCGTGTAGTGAATATATATTATATACTTTGTCAACTTCCACCAGACTTATTTTTCTATCAACTAACTCTATCACCGGGTTCAGTCGTAGCCCCGCTCAGCCCGTACAGGTGGTCTTTATAAAATATAAACTAAACTATAGCGCGATGATATTGTGTTAACCATGTTTAAGTGTTTAAATTAAACATGTATGAACAATTTCGAGATAGTGCTTTTAACCACTGGAAAGTTTTTCGCGAGAAGACGAACCTGAGTCCAACATTAATTCATAGACGAATTCATGTATAGGTAAAATCACATATTTTACATCGTAACATTGCAGTTCGGGACAAACAGTAATAAAGTTTTATGGTTTATCCCGCGACAATCTAGTAAGTTGATTTAGAAAACATTTATCAAACGACGATCTTCGACTTTCTTTTTCTGTCCTCAAAAACCTTTAGATTTTACGAAAATATAAGTATGCAGAGTTGTGATCTTTAGTACAAGCTACAATTACACAAAATTTCATTGAAATCCATCAAACAGGTTTGGAGTAAAGTGTCTTTTTAGAAATCCAATGTTTCGCTTATTTCCGTCTTATCTGGAAAAACCTTTTGATTTTTCGGGATAAATACCTATACAACGTGTTAACCAACATTTTAAGGTATCCGAATGCAAAGATTCATCAAAATCCACCGGGTACTTTTTACGTAATGATGGTTTTATACCCTTGGATAGACAGACAAACAGACACGAAAGCCAAAAATTGTAGAAGTGGCTTCTAAATTGATAGAATGATATCCCTGGGTTCTTATTTCCTAAAAATATTCCATGTACAGACATGATTTCCTTACAGTTGATTGTATGTAGTATGTATAGATATAGATGCTTTAAGTTTCCTTTCAAACCGTTTGATTTCCTGAAAACTTAAATATTAACTATATTATCTTTCATATGAAATACCTACGTGCTAAGTTTCACTGACTTTCAAAAAAGTAGTTTTGGAACAATGAATGATCAAAATCGACATTTTTGTACTTTCCTCGGAAACTGTTAAATTTTTTGAAAATATAATAATAAGACACGAAAGCTAAAATTTACAGAATTAACTTCTAAATCGATAGTATGATACCCCTGGCTTGTTATTTCCTAAAAATATTCCATGTACAGACACGACTTCCTTACAGTTTTATTATATGTATGTATGTATATAGATAACTTTTTCGGAAAAGGTAAACTGAACTGAATTGAAGTCAGTTTATCTTTTCTAAAAAAAGTTATTTATTTTATAATTTTAAGTGATGAGTGAATTAATTATAAATATGTTTATACCTGTATTATATTATTCTACTTGGTTCTACATTAAGGTAGCTACAGGATTAATATAATTCTCATAATAACTAAATTTAGCCATTTCTGCTGTTTGCCGTGAAAGAATTATCAAAATTGTTTTATAAGCAAAGAAGTAACAAAAAAATCCAAAGACGAATTATGATTTCACTACTTTTTTGAAGTCGGTTAATATTTTGCTTAGTTCTATAGTAGGGTACCTATAGGATTGACTTAATACCCATAATATATCAATCTACACATGCGCATTGTTTGACGTTAAGGAGTTACCTGGTGTATCTGCGAATTACACACACATCGACCAAATAATATCAAAATTAGCAAAATTCACGTACGTTCCAAATTAAACAAAGCACCAACGCTAGCACTGCACTGTCTGCTTACTGCGCGTATGCATACTCTTGGCTGAGATATGGCATTATGCTATGGGGAAACAGTGTAAACGCAAATCAGCTGTTTGTTATGCAAAAAAAGTGCGTAAGAATCCTAGCACAAATAGATAACACCCAAAGTTGCAAACCTTATTTTATAAAATATAATTTATTACCACTCCCCTCAATATATATTCACGACATATGCCTTTTTGTTTTTAAAAATATTTCTAACTTTTCCAAAATTTCTGATACCCATAATAGAAATACGCGTCACAAAAATAGGTTATATATTCCACAATCACGTATAATAATGCTCAACGAAAGTCCACACTATATGGCTGTAAAAATATACAATAAACTACCACATTATATCAAAACCGAAACTAAATTAACATCATTCAATAAACGACTAAAATCTTACTTAATTCATAACTGTTTCTATTCACTATCAGAATATTTAGAATTGCCCCAATAACATAATATCAAACATCAAACATTGGAACAAAGTACAATTACATACAACTACCTACTTATATTACATTTTACATTATATTACATATTACATTGACATGACGATTGCAATATACTATGAAACTTTATTGAAATTGTAGTCTATTATAATAACTAAACTATATTAATAACTTAATTATATTATTTCATTAATTTATGTCATACCTACTTAACATTTTTATTACAACTGTATTTGCAATGCCCGTAAACGGCCACTAAGTCATAAGCACTTTATAATATTAAGATCTCATATTATTGTACACTTAGTCCGCAAATAAATATTTGAATTTGAATTTGAATTCCAAGGTCTAATACGAGTCAAATTAGAACAGGACCACCTTAAAGTTATTCTAGCTATGCGGCGAAGGTGACGTGGGGTCTAAACGGTGAGATAACTAGAATAATCTACGTCGCGGTAATAGAGCCAATTGTGCTGTATGCTGCGAGCGTGTGGTCCCAATCTACGGAACTGCAGATGATCCAAAACCGTCTGCAAGCAATCCAGAGGGGCTTTGCTCAAAAAATCTGCAAGGCGTATCGCACAGTGTCTCTTACATCGGCATTAGCTCTGTCAGGGCTGCTATCCCTGGATCTAAGGGTACAGGAGGCGGCGACTCTTTACACAGCCAAGAGAGGGATCAGAAAAGACTATATACCACCAGGAAGGGAACTGGAGCACAGGGTGAGCTTCAGAGAACAGCCTCACCCCTCCAAACTCACAACAACAGAGTATGGGCTCCTGGAGAGCACGGACTCCCAAACCCTGGAAAGCCACAACATAGTCGGGCCACACATCTATACCGACGGCAGTAAAATACTCGGCAGAGTGGGAGCTGCAGTAACGTGGTGGGAAGGGGGAAGGGAGACCGGGTCCTCAACTTTCTGTCTGGACCCCCACTGCACTGTATTCCAGTCGGAACTTTATGCCCTCCATAGAGCGGTGCAAATGATAAAAGCCAGCGGGGTAAAAATAGCAAACGTAATGAGCGACTCGAGATCTTCGGTCGACCTGCTGGCCAATCCAAAAACAACGCATCCTCTAGCCAAAACCATAAAGGGGAGCATAAATGAGATCAGAGCAGCCGGGGGGGAAGTCCGCCTCTTTTGGATCAAAGCGCACATGGGGACCGCCGGTAATGAGCGCGCCGACCATCTGGCAAAATCGGCGGCCCAGGCATCTGCCACCCACACAGACTACAACAATATACCCCTGTCATATGTCAAGAAAACCATCAGGGAAGAGTCGGTCCGTAAATGGCAGGCCAGGTATGACTCTTCGAGCACAGGGCTGGATAAATTTAATATTATATTTTCTTGTGAGCGGCGAACGTGGAAAGCCGGGTATTCAAATAAAATCAGTCGCCCTGTTTATGGACAATAATTCCGAGCGCATTGGCATCGGCTACTGCAACGCAAGCGGCCCCAAATGGGTAACAATCTCGCCCGGGCTTGCCTCCCTTCTTCATGGCAGCTCGTTTAAGAACACAATGAAGCGTAAGAAGTTCAACAAGCTGCAGAACGCGGGGATCGGAAACACAGCGTGCAGAATAGTGCAAACCAAGAACAAGACCGTGGCACTATTCCAAGCGGCCGAGAACACCTCCCAATTCGCCCAAGCATGCAGTTTTCTGATCAGCCTAGCGGGGAAGGGTGACAAGCCAACAAAAGTAAGCGTAGACGCTATGGTGGTGGAATTTGAGGAAGGTGAGGCCGCCGACCACATCGGGATAGTAGAAGCCTCAAAACACCACCAGGAGGTAGTGGCCTATGAGGATAGAGGACAAAACCTCGACTTCCTACGGCCACGACAGCCAGAAAACCTCACCACAAAAACCCCAACTGACATCTGGGGACACCCCATAGCGACTCAAGATGGGCTCAGATACCTGCCATAATGACTTTTTTCCTCACAAGGCAATAATCCGGTATTCTTAGAAGCACCAACCTCGAAAGATTGGTCATATTCATCCCTGTCCGTCATGCGTACACCCCGCACGGGGGTGTCATCAGTTACCCGTATACGTTGTGGTACATTAGAGCAGGCATCACACTTAGGGGTGCTAGGTCGGGTAACCTCCACGAGTGCGCGTCCCATTGTCTTTCCTTGGCAAGTCTTCGGACTGGCCGGGCAAGCCAATGGGTTCGTTGCCGGTGCACCCTGGGCATCGTCAATAACTTCCCCTTCGGGGGTTCTTGTTGGCGATGGCGAATAACCTGACGCGGGGGGGGTGGGGCCCGGTTCTGTCCGGAGAAGGAGGCTGCGCCTGGCTGCCTCCGTCAATATCCGTTTTGGAGAGAGGCGGGTGTAGCAAGTGGCGCATACCTTCTGGGTCGTTTGTAGTTCCCCTCGCTCCTCGCTTGAGGAGTGACCGAGAGCCGTTCATTCGTATTCTTGAAGGTCGGTCGAGTCGCTCGCTCCTCGTATTCTCCGCTTGAAGAGAGTGCGGGGCGCGAGTCATTGGTGTTTATCGACGTCTCTCAGTGTCGTGGTGTTGTGTTGTCCGGGTACTAAAGTACCCTGTTGGCAACAAATATTGAAGTGGGCGTGAAGCCCTAACCATAACCCTTCCACCTCTAGTCCCGTCCCTAAAGTCCTTCCTAATCCCATCCCTCTCCCCTCCTAGACGTTGGGTCTGGTGTGTGCTCATCCCGCCACCAGACACGGTCCTGTTCTGGGCCACCGACGGCGAACCCGTAGCCCGCCAACGATGAGCCTGGCTCTACGGTGGAACGGGGGTCTGGCCTTAGCCGGCTGGACCGTGAGGAGTAAACCTCTATAAAAAATCCCGAACTCCCGGCGCAGCGGTACGTGGCGTCGGGATGCTTGGTCATGCGACTGAGCGGCTGGCAGGTGATCAGCCACTAGCGACCAACCCTGGGGTACCTCCCGCCCCCCAGGCGTATCAGGGTTATCGGGGTAACCGGGTCCCTACCCCGATGGACGATTAGTTACCTAGGTTCTCGTGGGAACTAAATGGAAGTTACTAATATAAAAAAAACCTTTTTTGATGATGACAGGGAGAGAGACGTAGATGGTCCGGCAGCAGTGGGTGCTGTGGACGTGCTAGATGCAAAGGCCAATACTGGTCCTAGTGCTAATGGTGAGGAGACGGGGGGTTCTGCCCTCCCCGAATCTGTCCCTGAAAAGGCGGAAACGACATCACGGGCATCCAAATTCTTCAAGATGCCCGGTTGCAAAAGGAGGAGAACAAATGGTTCGAAGTCAGAATCCTCGAGCGAAGACGAGCCGGAGGCAGCAGCGGCAAAGCTCCTACCTGCACAGAGGGGACGCAGATCTCAGGGCTCTACGAGTTCGCAGTCCCGCAACCCCAAGGGCCGGTTTCTTAAGGCCTCACGGAGTGAGAGGAGTGATGGAGGTGAGACAGATGTGTCGAGCGTCTCGATGTGCTCCACTAGAACGGAGGTGGCAAAGTACGTCGAGAAAATGAGTCTAGCTGCACCCCAGCGGGAGCAGCTCCGGGGTCACGCCGCGGTGCAGCTCGACAAACTTGTTATGGAGGAAGAGGCCTTGCAGGGCATGCCTACAGGGGTGCTGTGTTAGCAGCTGCAAGACGAAGCCGACACAATAGTTAGGATCGCCTCAAAGTCGGGGAAACTAAAGGGGACTTTCGTGCGCGGCCTCAAAGACGCGGCCAAGCGAGTGGCCAAAGCAGGCAAGCTGCTGAGAAGCCGCACGGTAGCGCAGGAGACGGCTTTACTGCAGGCCGAGAACGCCCGTCTAAGAAAAGAGGTAGCAGAGCTCCGCAAAGACGTCGCGGATCTGAAGGCCTCAGCAAGCCAACAAAAGCCTGCTCCGGTCCAGGCCACGGAGGAGATCGTGTCCACGGTCCTAAGAACAGTGGGCACGATTCTGGATGCCCGATTCGCGGCAGTAGAGGAGCGGCTCCTGCCCGAGAAGAGACTGCGCCCACCTCTGGCTGCAGATGCTAAGAGGGTGACCAGGGCGCAGTCATATGCCGAAAAGGTGGCAGGCGCAGTGGCCCCGGCGACCACCAAGGACGGTCACGTATCCGAAAAGGTAATGGCGCCAGAGAAACCGCAAATTGTGGCCCCAGTGGTCGAGCCTACTGCCGCCAAGGCCTCAGCCAAACCTGGGGCGAAGGTCGGTGAGAGAAAAAAGCAGCAGCAGAAGAAAAATAAGAAAGGGAAAAGTAACGCGGACATCCATGCCGGAAGGAGAGAGGAAGGGGAAAGAGAGGAAGGATGGACCGAGGTTGCTCCCAGGAAGAAGCGTCGAAAGGCGCGGAAGAATAAGGTGGCTTCCAAAGGTCAAGCCCCAGCGTCGGGTCTGCCAAGGATGCGCCCCCCCCGGTCGACAGCTGTCGTTCTGACACTGCTGCCGGCCGCTGAAACAAGGGGGGTTACTTACGCGTCGGTGCTGGCAGAGGCCAAAGCAAAAATGCCCGTCGTGGACATTCCTGGCCTTCGCCTGAGAGGAGCAGCGACCGGCGCTCGGATTTTCCAAATTCCGGGGGCGGAAAGCGGTGATAGGGCCGATGCGCTTGCCTGCAAGCTGCGGGAAGTGCTCAGCCCCGACGACGTCCGCATCTCCAGACCCATCAAGTGTGCCGAGCTCCGCTTGATGGATCTTGACGACGCCACCACAGATGAGGAGATTGCCGCAGCAGTAGCACGAGAAGGGGGATGCTCGCCGGCCGACGTAAAGGTGGGACCGATACGTCCAGGTCCGTCAGGCCTCGGAGCAACCTGGGTGCGTTGCCCGATTGCTGCGGCCAAAAAGGCGGTCCAGAAGAGTACCATGGCGATAGGCTGGGTTACAGTTGGCGTCCGGCTCCTTGGACTGAAGCCGACCAGGTGCTATCGGTGCCTTCGGACGGGGCATGTGAGTGCCATGTGCCCCACCGATGCGGACCGCAGCAAACAATGTTATCGCTGCGGCAAGTGCGGCCACATGGCCAGTGCATGTTCGGCGTCGCCGCACTGTTCGGTATGTGAGGCTGCCGGGAGACCGGCCGCGCACAGAGTGGGGAGCGTGGCATGTGCAGCGCCCCCTGTTAAAGGAGTCAAGAAAGAGGCCGCCGTTGGTGCCAGGCCCGAAAGCATGGAGACAGAAGGACTCACAAATGGACAGTAGTCGCATACACAAAGTCCTTCAAGCTAACCTCAACCACTGCGGCGTGGCTCAGGATCTCTTCCTGCAGTCCATGCGGCAGTGGTTGACGGATATCGCCGTAGCCGCAGAGCCCTATTTTGTGCCAAACCGGCCCACCTGGGCTGGGGACTCACTGGGCTCTGTCGTGATTGTGGGAGTGACCGCGCTGTCTGCGGTGGAGAGAGGTCGGGTATTTGTGGTAAAGTGGGGAGAAACGGCCGTAATAGGCGTCTATTTCTCCCCCAACAAGACTTTGGCCGAGTTCGAGATCTTCCTGGACGAGGTTGGGGCGGCGGTGCAACGCATAGCACCGCTACCGGTATTCGTCCTGGGAGATCTAAACGCCAAGTCTACGGCGTGGGGTAGTCCCACCACTGATGTCCGAGGACAAACCCTCGAGGAGTGGGCGATCAACGTGGGCCTGGAAATCCTAAACCGGGGGTCCACCCACACCTGCGTGCGACAGCGTGGCGGATCCATAGTGGACGTGTCGTTTGCTTCCCCCGCTGTCGCAGCACGAGTCCAGAGGTGGCAGGTGATGGAGGGGGTTGAGACTCTATCCGATCACCGATATATACGGTTTGATGTCTCCCCCCTCGGAGGGAATGGCAGGCGTCGTGCTCCGGGGAGTGCGGCGGCAAATTTCCCGAGGTGGGCTTTAACAAGGCTGGACCTGGATATAGCAGTGGAGGCAGCTTTTGTCCAGGCGTGGGCAGCACAAAGTGGGGCGCCGTCGAATAATGTCGAGGACGAGACCGCGTGGTTTTCTGCAGCCCTGACCGCTATTTGTGACTCCGCCATGCCGAGAGCCAGGTCCCACCCTCCGAAGAGGGCGGTCTACTGGTGGTCGGCGGAAATTGAGGAACTGCGCAGGACTTGCATAGCGGCGCGCCGCGTGTACACACGGCAACGCAGACGGCGCGTGCAGGACGAAGCCGAAGGTGAACGGTTGTATGCCGTATACCTGCAGCTGGCTATTCTCAGATCCAAGGCGGAAGCGCGGGAGGAGTTTTTGGCGACCCTGGACAGAGACCCCTGGGGGCGTCCGTATCGGGCTGCGCGCAACAAGCTGCGTGGCCAGGCGCCCCCCCTAACCGATACCCTGCAACCTGCCCTCCTGCAGGAAGTGGTTTCGGTTCTATTTCCGGACCGAACCGCACATGTGCCGCCGGAAATGGCATCACTGTCAGAGAGGGGGTCTGATACCGACAACGGAGTGCAGGAGATAACGTCGGAGGAGATTGCTGCCGCGGTCTGCAAAATGCGGGCCAAGAATACAGCGCCAGGCCCGGACGGTGTGCCCGGTCGAGTTTTAGCCTTGGCCCTCGACTCTTTGGGGGACAGATATTTGGCCCTGCTCAATTCCTGCCTTAGGGCGGGGAAGTTTCCCACACCATGGAAGAGGGGAAAGCTCGTCCTCCTGCAAAAGGAAGGACGACCTGCAGGGTCGCCGTCGGCGTACAGACCCATAGTCTTGCTGGACGAGGCGGGAAAGGTCTTTGAGCGCGTGCTCGCTGGCCGCGTCATCCAACACCTCCGCACTGTGGGGCCGGACCTCAACAGCAGCCAATTCGGATTTCGAGGGGGCCGATCCTCGGTCAATGCAGTGCTTTGTGTAAAGGCCCTCTCCGAGGAAAGTGTGGCGAGACGCGGGGTGATGTTGGCGGTGTCGTTAGACATCGCCAATGCTTTCAACACCCTGCCATTCGAGTGCATTGCGGAGGCCCTGCGGTTTCATAGGATACCGGGGTACCTGCGCCATATCATCGGCGACTACCTAATGGCAAGGTGTGTCGTCTGCGTGACGAGTGACGGGCGGCTCTTAAGCCGTCCCATGAAGTGCGGTGTTCCACAGGGGTCGGTGCTAGGTCCACTCCTGTGGAACATCGGTTTCGATTGGGTTCTGCGCGGCTCCTTGGAGAGGGGTCTGCGCCTGATATGCTACGCAGACGACACACTTGTCACGGCTCAGGGGGCTAGTGTGGAGGAAGCTGTTCAGCTTGCGACGGGAGGAGTAGCGGAAGTGGTCGGTCGTGTCCAGCGTTTGGGCCTGAAGGTGGCCCTCGAGAAGACCCAGGCTATCTGCTTTCACGGGCCACGAAGGCGGCCGCCGCCTGGCACTGCCCTGGTCATAAACGGAGTTGCAGTCGCGGTTGGGGCCCAGATGAAATATCTTGGCCTCGTCCTCGACTCGCGATGGAACTTTCGGCCCCATTTTAAGGCGCTGGCCCCAAAACTGCTCAAGGCGACAGGAGCTCTCAGTCGGCTCCTACCAAATCAGCGCGGCCCGAGCGCAAGCTGTCGCCGCCTCTATACTGGGGTGGTGCGGTCGATGGCCCTGTACGGCGCGCCGGTGTGGGTGGACTCCCTGACCGCCCAGAACAAGGCCCTGCTGCAACGTCCGCAGCGGGTCATGGCGGTCAGGGTAATACGCGGATACCGCACAATTTCGTGCGAGGCGGCGTGCGTACTTGCGGGGACCCCACCCTGGGACTTGGAAGCAGAGGTGTTAGCCACCGTCTATCGTCGTAGAGCGGAGCTCCGACAGAACGGCGGCAGTCCCATGCCAGACGAGCAGGCAGCATGGCGGCGACAGGCGCAGGAAGGCGCCTTAAGGAAGTGGCGGGAACGGCTGGTCGAGCCAACGGCAGGCCACTTGACCATACGGGCGGTTCGCCCAATCCTCGCGGAATGGGTGAACCGAAAACATGGGGCGCTGACCTTCCGCTTAGTGCAGATCCTGTCGGGGCATGGATGCTTCGGCAGGTACCTTTGGAAGGTTGCCGGGAGAGAGGCTGATGCCTCATGCCATGAGTGCGGTGCCGCCGAGGACACTGCCCAGCACACGCTGGAAGAATGCCCAGCCTGGGCGTCCCAGCGCAGTGTCCTCGTGGGCGTCATAGGGCGAGACCTTGCGCTGCCGACAGTGGTTCGCGCCATGGTCGGCAGCGAGAGATCGTGGCAGGCAGTGGAAGCCTTCTGTGAGGCAACCATTGCACTGAAGGAGGCGGCGGAACGGAGCAGGGAGAGCGATTCCCTCGCTGCTCCGAATCGACGCCGAAGGACTGGGCGGAGAAGACGGGCGGCCGCCGATCTTATGCCGCCGTGAGGGGGGCCTGCGGGCACCAGCAGCGGGGGTTGTTGTTGCTTGCGCAGACCATCTGGCCCCCGAGGTTGGAGGACGCGCCAAGTGTTCCGGCACGTCTTCGCCAAGGAGAGGAACAGGGCGGGGTTACCCTGCATAAGGAGAGTCCGGAAAACGGACAGCCGCTGGCGGGTCGTGGAAGGAGTCTCCGTACCCGTAACTCGTCGTTAAGCGGGCGAAGGAACACGGTGGGGTTTTAGTTGGTAGGACTTGCTCCAGCGACGGCCGGCCGTTTACACCGACCGTCGCTGGAGCAAGGAGTCCAACATAACCCGTTCGCGTCCTCGCTGCGAACGGGTATCAATGAGGATTTCCCCACCAAAAAATAAAAAAAGGCATCACACTTAAAAGTACGCTGCATTTGTACTTTTGCCTGCTTGAACTAAGCTGAGGTAATGTTAAGGTACATATAGTGACATCCTGTCTTGCATCCATTGCATTTAAGCACATCCCCTGCATCAATTTTTTTGCAGCAAATAGCACAATTCATTTTGAATTTGATCTAGCGTAACCGCACCATGCGACAAAGACGGAGTTAACCGTAGTTGTAATGTACTGAAGTGGACGGGGGACGCCACACAAAGCAACCCCGCTCGGTGCGATTGACTAAACCTTGAAAGTGTCACGGCGTTACCGCAGCAATATCGCTAACGTTCCGTCAACTCGTCCCTCAAAAATCGCTTGTGTGATAGAAGTCGCCCTCTATACGCCGACAGTTAGTTGCGATGTTTACTGAACCCGACACTAATGTTATCTAATGGCCTATGCTATTTGTTACTTTACTTAAGGCGAATAGCAGTGATAGCCTAGTGTTCAAATACCGACTTGCAGATATGAGTTTCTTCGAAATCTATTAAATTATGTAATTATCACTTGTTGCTAATGGCAAACGATAATAACGTAATCTCCAGAGAAAACTTATTTCGAAAGACTGGGGCCCCGTATCACAAACTGAAATGGCACTGAATAAATGGCAAAATATGATTGTACTTAATGTACTTAATCCATATTTACCAAGTACACACAAATCATATAAACACAGAGACATTTAGAAACTTAGATTAGCACTATATGATATATCATGTCAAAAAACTGAGGACTCACTAAGAATAGGTACAATTCAGTATTTAACAGTTATTTGACTAGCTATAGTACCAAAACAGTAAGCACCCACTTCAAAAAACAGTACTCGTAATATTTGATCGTAGTATTATTAGAAACAGGCAAGAAAACTGAATATAAATCAATCCGGTGCGCGAGCAGTGATGGAGCGCCACATCCATTGTCGCCGCGAGTAACGACTTGCCCGCGCGCCGCTGATCCACGACACCTTGGTCATTAACAACGTGCCCTTATTCGCTGCGACCAATCAAACACGTAACGCGGTGCGTTACGGTTCGCGATCGCGTGAACTTGTCGCCACACATATGAGAATATTATCAGAAAATGCTTCAGGACTGCATGCACCAATGTATATTGGTGACATATGCACTAGTGACATAGTGGCTAAAATTGGTAATAATTGTCTCCCAAAACTTGTTACGTACTTATAAGGTAATACGATTCATTGGGAAATATTTTTTACAGCATCAGTGTAAGTGTATACATGTAAGTCCGTGTCTACTGTTTTCAAACTGTGTATGTATGACAAAGCGGCGACAGTGTTATCACTTTTAGTGTTGGATTGTTACAATTTCTGTGGTTTAAGTGTCACTCCGTATAATAACGTATAACGTGAGAACACTATCATTTTATGAAAGATTAATAGAACTAAGAGAAGCCCTCGCGACAATAAAATACGATGTCATTGGATTATCAGAAATCAGAAGACTATCTATCTATCTATCTATAACCTCACGCCAGATCCCTTGTGGGGTAGGCAGAGAATACAGAGTTCCAACAGGTTCTTTCCTTACATACCTCTCTGGCTTCCTCGACTCTCATAGTTCGTCTCATACACGCTCGCCGGTTACGGAGACTCTTGACTTTTCCATCAGATAAGACTCTGTTTATTTGGTCGTGGTAAGATAGTCTAGGTCTTCCCCGGTACCTGCATCCTTCCACTTTCACATTGTATATCTGTTTTGTCATTCTTTCCTCTGGCATTCTTTCTATATGCCCGAACCAACGGAGCATGCCCTTTCTCATCTTTACACCGATACTATCTTTCATACCTACTCGCTGTCTTACTACGCTGTTGCTAATGCGGTCGGTCAGCTTCACTCCGCACATCTTCCGCAGAGCTCGCATTTCTACCGCATTTATCCTACTTTCATTCTCCTTCTTACATACCCAGCTCTCGCTACCATATAACAGCGTTGGGACAAGAACTCCGTTATGTATGGCCAGCTGCGCCTTATGGCTTAAGTGCCGGCTCCCGAGTAGCTTTCCCATCGCACCATTCACTCTGTTCCCTGCACTCACTCTTCTCTCTATGTCAGCGGTGTATTTCCCGTCCTTACTGAAGGCGCATCCAAGATATACAAACTCATTCACTTGCTCCAGCACATCGTTACCAACCACAATCCTTACATTCGTTCTGGTTTCTTCCCTTTCAAAAACCATAATCTTGGTTTTCTTCACATTCAAGTGTAAGCCATTGCTCATGCAGTCGTCTTTCATAACTGTGACTAGTGTTTGCAGATCAGTGGCTGTTGGCGCTATTAAAACTGCGTCATCTGCATAAAGTAGATGGTTTACCACTAAGTCACCCATTTGTACACCTTCATTCATCGCTTTGTCTTTGAAGACTTTTGTCCAGATATATTATAAACAGTCTAGCGGACAACACGCAACCCTGCTTGACGCCGATTTTAACGTCAAACTAGGGTGACCTGTTACCACCCACCCGCACGCATGCCTTGCAGTCCACATAAGTGCCCTGGACGGCTCGCAACAGAGTGCCATCTATACCATACTCTGGCAAAATGTCCCCAAGTCTCTTTCGCACAACTCTGTCAAATGCCTTCTCCAGATCTACAAAACCGCAGAAAACCTTCCGCCCCACTGCCAGATGCTTCTCTACGATGTTGCGGAGTGAGAAGACTTGATCCGAACATCCTCTTCCAGACCTGAAACCCCCTTGTGCCTCGCACAACATTCCATCGGACTTCACGCGCATTCTCCGTTCAATAATTTTACCGTACACCTTGGCTACCAAGCTGATCAAACTGATGGCTCTGTAATTGGCGCAGTCAGATTGTGAACCCTTGCCTTTATACAAGGGTACTATGACTGCGCGGCGCCAATCTGTAGGGACTCTACCGGTCCTCCAGCAAAGGTTTGCAAGGGCCCGGAAAGCGTCCCGGACGCAAGTTCCACCATATTTGATCATCTCGGCAGATATCATGTCTACTCCCGCAGCTTTACCGTTTTTCATACTTCCTATCGCCCATTCAACTTCTTCCATAGTGATGTCCTCCGTTGATTCTGGTGCCGCAATCTCGCCTTTGGGCACGTCTGCGGCATCAGCATCCGGGTCATCTCCATACATTTCTCCAAAATATTCACTCCACCGGTTTAGCACAGCTTGTGTGCCAGAAGACTAGGTAACAAAATAGAGGAATATAAGGACATTATACTTTGCCATATGGGACACACGCCTGGCCAATATGGTGTCGGCTTTATTATAAACAAATCATTAAAAAGAAATGTGGAAAGTTTCACCGGTATCTCAGAACGAGTTGCTCTGCTTAACTTAAACTTTCAAGGATTTTATTTAAGCATAATTCAAGCATATGCTCCTATAGAAGCCGCAGAACTAGAGGAAATCAACCTATTTTATTCGATGATAAATAAGGCTATTGAAAAAGCATATAGGAATCTTATAATAATGGGTGACTTTAATGCCAAAATAGGTATGCCTAGACCTGATGAATACCTTATAATGAAAAGAAATGGATACGGTGATAGAAATGACAGAGGGCAGAGAATTATCGACTACGCTCTCGAAAATAGACTTTCTATCATTAATACTTTTTTCAAGAAAAGGATCAAAAAGAGATGGACATGGCAGTCCCCAAACGGGCAATACAAGAATTTAATAGATTATATATTGTCAAACAGACCAGGCTTATTCCAAAATATTGAAACGCTTAACGTAAATTACCCTTCAGATCATAGACCTGTCAGAACAACGATAATGCTCTCAAAACCACAAAAATGTAGAGCTAAGTACACGAATAAATTAAGCAACATGTTAAAGAACGATAACGAAGTAAGCAAATTTAAAGAATCCCTAGAAGAATGTTTTCCTGATTTAACTTACGAGACAGGATTTACATCAATACAAAATTACCATGACAAACTGGTAAATGCTATTACAAATAGTCTGAAAAATGCTCAAACAACCAACTCAACTTCTAAATCACAAAATATCCTATCTCCACACACAACGACACTCATAAAGAGAAGACAATGTCTGCAACACTACAAGAACAAAACTCGATCTATTAAAAATGAACTGTCGGCTCTGTACAAGCTAATAAGCCGGTATATAAAAAAGACTACGCTAATTATAGGCTTAACACAATAGAAAAACATCTTAAAAAAGCAGGCAGCACAAAAAAAGCTTATAAAGAAATGAAAAAAACTTGGATAGAAGGATTGAACTGCTTAGGAAAAACACCGCATAATCGCAGAGATATTGTTAATATTACCACCCAATTTTACAAAACCGTATATAGTTCTGAAGCCCAAATAGCGACCACAGAAAATACAGACGAATACTTTAAAGCAAATTACAAACCAATTGATGAAGAAGTTACAGAAGCAATAAAGAGACTAAAGTTAGACAAAAGCCCGGGTTCACCCAACGCGGCCGCGAGGGCCTCCCCCCTCGCCCTCGCGCCCCGCACGTCCGAACATCACTCCCCCGCCGCTTGTCATTCAGGACAAGAGCGCCTGGGAGCGCATATCCAAGGCGATTTACAATCGCCAAATCAACTATACGCACGCGCGTTCCACCGCGCAAGGCATAGCCGTCAAGGTGGCGTCTTCGGACGACCACCGACGGCTATCCGGTTTCCTGCGATCGAACAAGATCGCATACCACACCTACACCCTGGAGGAGGAAAGGGAGCTCAGGGTGGTAATCCGCGGTGTCCCTAGGGAGCTGGACACCGCCGTCATCAAGGCCGACCTCCAGTCCCAGGACCTTCCTGTGCGCCAGGTGCACAGAATGGTCAATGGGCGCTCCAAGGAGGCGTACGACATGGTGCTGGTCGTCCTCGACCGCTCCGAGTCCGGCCGTAGGGTCTTCGACCTGAAGGCCGCGTGCCACATTTCTGGCCTCTCCGTGGAGGCCCCCCACAAACGTGGCACGCCTGGGCAGTGCCACAACTGCCAGCTGTACGGGCACTCTGCCCGTAACTGTCACGCGCGCCCTCGATGCGTTAAGTGTATCGGGGACCACGCGACGTCCCAGTGCGCCCGCTCGAAGGAGACGGCGGCCGAGCCCCCCAGCTGCGTCCTCTGCGGCACCAAGGGGCACACCGCGAACTATCGCGGTTGCCCCAAGGCCCCGAAGGGAAAGCGCGGCCGGGCGAGGCGCGGGGGCGGGGGCGGCGGCGGAGGCCGCCGCTGCCCCCGCGCGGTTTCCCCCCCCTCTGCGCCCTCAGCGCAACACCCCCCCACGCCCTCAGCGCACCCTCGTCCGGTGCCTTCTGCGCCAGCGACCACGGCTCCCCGCGCTCCCGCGCCACTGAAGCTGACCCCCCCTCCCCCGCCGCTCACGCCGTCCCTCGGCGCCAACGCGTGGGTGAAGCCGCTGCCCTACACCGCGGCCTCCCACCCTGCGTCAGTGGGCCCTGCCCGCCCCCCGAAGCGCGCGCCGGCGATCCAGCCGGTGGCGGCTTGTCCCCCTCCGCCCACTAACGTCAGTCAGGACGTCGACCTCATTATGAGCGTCTCGGCGGTGATAAGCCCCGCACTTTTCCCCAGAGTCCGCGAACTCGCCCTTCGACTCCGCGCCGCCACCAACTTGGCGGACCAGGTTCTCCTGGCCGCGGAATACAGGGACGTATATGACGTCCTGGCGTCCCTCAGAACCCAACCCCCCCGCACCCAATAATGGATCTACGATCTCCCCGCTATAAATAAGCCCCACAACCTATCCCTGGCGTTCTTTAACGCCGATGGCCTTCGCTCCCAGCGAGATCAGGTTGCTGATTTCCTCCGAGATCACCAACTTGATATCCTCCTCGTGCAGGAAACCTTCCTGAAGCCCGCACAACGCGATCCTAGGATCGCAAACTATAACCTCGTGCGCAATGACAGAATCGGCTCCCGCGGAGGCGGTACTCTCATTTACTACAGGAGGTCCCTTCACTGCATCCCTCTCGATCCCCCCGCGCTCACCAACATCGAAGCCTCGGTCTGTGGCGTCTCTCTCACGGGGCACCAGCTCATCGTGATCGCCTCCGTATACCTTTCCCCCACTAAATCCGTTCTCAGGAGTGACTTTGAAGCACTCCTCAATCTGGGAAGCGCCGTCATTCTGGCGGGCGACTTCAACAGCAAGCACGTGGCCTGGAACGGTCTCACCACTTCCCCTAACGGTAGGAGCCTTGACGCCCTGGTCGACGTTCTCGACTTTGACGTCATCGCACCTATGCACCCTACCCACTATCCTAACAATCCCAACCACCGACCCGACGTCCTCTACATGGCGCTTCTGAAGGGTGTCACCCTACGGCTGCACTCCTTGGAAGTAGTCCAGGAACTCGACTCTGACCATCGACCTGTAGTCATGAGACTCGGTTCCCCCCCTTCCGCCCCTCAGCGACCCAAAAAGATGGTGGTGGATTGGCATGCGCTAAGCACGGCCTTGGCGGATGCCGACCCTCCCCCCCTGCCTCTAAGCTCGGACTCCATCCCGTCCCCTCAGGACACCGATCAGGCCGTAGATGCCTTCACCGAGCACATCCGATCGGCTGTCAGTCGATCGTCCAAGCAAGTCGAGGCGGAAGATCTCTACCTCAACCGCTTTCGACTGCCGGACGATGTTAGGGATCTCATTCGTTCCAAGAATGCTTCTATCCGAGCGTACGACTCCTACCCCACCGAAGCCAATCGGGCCCGGATGCGCGCTCTACAACGAGAGGTAAAGCGTCGTGTCGCGGAGGTCCGGGAGGAACGGTGGGGTGTCCTCCTAGAGGGCATCGCGCCGTCGCATCTGGCCTACTGGCAGCTGGCGCGTAGCCTCAAATCCGACTCCACGACTGACATGCCCCCGCTGTCCCGCCCTTCAGGCGCACCCCCAGCCTTCGACGACGACGAAAAGGCCGAGCTTCTCGCCGACTCCCTCGAGAGCCAGTGCGCCCCCAGCTCTCAATCCGTCGACCAGTCCCACGTCGACGCGGTCGACAGGGAAGTCGAGCGCAGGGCATCCCTCCCCCCCGTCGATTCCTTACCTCCTATCACCCAAACGGAGGTCGAAGATCTAATTATGGGTCTCAAAACTAAAAAAGCCCCCGGCTCTGACGGCATCGAATCGCGTTCTGAAATGCCTGCCCGCCCAACTCATCTGCCTCTTAGTGGCCATATTGAACGCCGCCATGGCGAACTGCACCTTCCCCGCTAAGTGGAAGGAGGCGGACGTCATAGGCATTACCAAGCCCGGCAAACCTCGCAATCTCCCCGCGAGCTACCGCCCTATCAGTCTCCTCAACTCCCTGGCCAAGATATACGAGCGCCTACTTCTGGCGAGGCTCAAAGACTTCGTAACGTCCAGGGGTATCCTTATCGACGAGCAGTTTGGCTTTCGAGCCAAACACTCTTGCGTCCACCAAGTGCACCGCATCACGGAGCACATCCTCTCCGGTCTCAATAGACCCAAACCCATCTACACGGGCGCTCTCTTCCTAGATGTCGCGAAGGCATTCGACAAAGTCTGGCACAACGGCTTGGTCTACAAGCTCTACCAATTGGGTGTGCCGGACAGACTCGTGCTCATCTTACGAGACTTCTTGTCGAATCGCACCTTCCGTTATCGCGTCGAAATGACGCGCTCCACTTCCCACTCCATCAGTGCTGGAGTCCCACAGGGCTCAGTCCTCTCTCCGCTCCTGTTTAGCCTTTACACGAACGACATTCCTCGTTCGAGTAAGGCGCATCTAGCCCTATTCGCGGATGATACCGCTCTCTACGTCTCGCATAGGAATAAGGGTTTCATTACCAGAAACCTTCAGGCATCCGCCAATTCCCTAGGGAATTGGTTCAGGAAGTGGCGTATTGAGGTGAACCCGGACAAGAGCGCTGCGGTGTTCTTCTCCAGAGGTGCCACCCCGCGCCACTCCCTGCGCCGCCCTAGAAGTAATCTCGGCCAAGTGACCATGTTCGACCGACCCATTCCCTGGGTCAAAGAGGTCAAATATCTAGGGGTCACCCTAAACAGTACCATGTCCTTCGGCCCGCACATCAAGCGGGTCCGTCACCGAGAATCATTTGTGCTCGTTCGTCTCCATTCGTTAATCTGCAAGCGGAGTAAAATGTCCCTTAGAAATAAGGTGACACTTTACAAAACTTGCGTTCGACCCATCATGACTTATACGTGTTCACTCCAAGTGGTTCAAAACCGCTTCCTCCGTAAAGCCGTAGGAGCCCCCTGGTTCGTACGGAACGTCGACCTCCACTCCGATCTAGGTCTCGAACCTATTCGCGCCTTTATTAAAAAGGCGTCAACACGTCACTTCGCGAACGCATCTACCCATGCGAATCCGTTAATCGTAGCCACCGCCGACTAAGATCTCCCCCCCGACCCCTGCCGCCACCGCCGGCCGCGACATGTTCTCACCGACCCCCCCCGATGCTTTGTCATCCCTTCTTTCCGCTCAGAATACGGGCGACGACGATGACGTAGTAGTAAATCCCCTCCCATAGCCGGCGGTTGACCGGTGCACTTAGTAGTGCACCCGTCCCCCTACAGCGACTGTCCCAACCGAGGGCGCCTCTTCGAGGCGCCCTCGAGTATGTCGCCTCTTGCCCTTCTGGCTGGCTAGAGCGTAGTGGTTGCTCGCTCGCCTTTTAGTCCGGTGAAGCTGTAAAGGCCTCGCGGCCAACAGCGTACATCATTCACACACACACACACACACAGCCCGGGTTCTGATAATATTACAAATGAAGCATCTAAATCAGCTTACGAAATCCTATGTATACCTATAACGAAATTGTTCAATTTAATTATGACAAATGCGGAAACCCCCTCGCAATGGTCAGAGTCAAATATTATACTTATTTACAAAAAAGGGGACCCAAAAGACATTGGAAACTATCGACCTATAAGCTTACTACCAACTCTGTACAAGCTTTTTTCCTCAATAATAAACAAGAGGATAAACACTACACTTGAAACTAGACAACCTATAGAGCAAGCTGGTTTTAGAAAAGGTTTTTCAACAGTTGATCACATACATTTTTTTTTTTTTTTTTTAACGTTGCCCCACACTAGGATTAATAATTCCTGTGTCGTGGGTGCGTTTCCAAACATGAAAATTCACATACACAAATACCCAGACCGGAACAAATAATTGTGGATCACACAAAAATTTGTCCCGTGCGGGAATCGAACCCGCGACTATTAGACACAGTGGGCGGGGCGGGCTAAGCCCTTAACCACTGCGCTAAATCGTCCGTCATACAATTATTGACCGAAAAATATCAAGAGCAGCAAAAGCCCTTATATGTTGCCTTTATCGATTACCAAAAAGCCTTCGACACGATATCATACACTAGCATATGGGAAACGCTAAGGGAACAAAAGGTGGAGCAGGAATATATAAAAATTATAAAAAACATTTATAACAAAAGTACAGGTCAAATTAAACTAGAAACGACTGGCCCAAGATTTCCCATCATTAGAGGAGTGAGGCAGAGCGACCCCATATCCCCAAAATTATTTATTGCCGTATTAGAATCAGTAATTAACAAACTAGACTGGAAGAATTACGGATTGAATATACAAGGTAAATATCTAACTCATCTGAGATTTGCAGATGACTTGGTACTATTGTCAGAACGGAGCTCTGAACTACAAAATATGATCGAGACCTTACATAAAGCTAGCAAACAGGTGGGCTTAGAAGTGAACCGTACAAAAACAATGACAATGACTAACAGCATAAAGAGACCAATATTCGTGAATGACGAAGTACTGAAATATACAGAAAACTATATATAGTTAGGAAAACAAATCGGATTCGACAGAAAAAACAATGAGTTAGAAGTAGAACGAAGAAAACAAATCATGTGGAACAAATATTGGAGTTACCAAAAAATTTTTAAAAGTAATTCGCAAAACTAAAAACCAAAGTGATGAACACTTGCCTCTTACCGTGTTGGACGTACGCCTGCCAGACGTGGAAATTTACTAACAAAACAAAAAATATAATAAGTACTTGTCAAAGAGGAATGGAGTGTAGCATGCTAAGTATAAAGAAAATCCAAAAGATAAGGCACCCAAAAATAAGACAGATAACCAATGTAACAGATGCAGTCCAGTACGCGCAAAAACAAAAATGGAAGTGGGCGGGCCAACTAGCACGACTTAAAGATCAGAGATGGACTCTAAGGGTAACATCATGGAAAGGACCACAGGCAAGAGGTGCGTAGGGAGACCGTACACACGCTGGGAAGACGATATTAGAATGGTGGCGGAGCATAACTGATTACAAGTAGCTCAAGACTGAGACGTATGGCTATCTCTGGAGGAGGCCTTCACCTGTAGAGGGGTTCTTGCTTAAACACTAATACTTTTTATAATGTTTTGTTTGTCTCTTTATAATTTGCGAGAAAAATAAGGCTTTTTATTTTATTTATTTATTTATAAGTGTCACTCCAGAGGCATACAGAATACCATTACACGATCATTTTACAAAGTTATCGTAACGGATCGTGTTGTGTTTGATTGGTCACAGCGAATAAGGCCCAGAACTAGCGCCCTGTGACTTAATGCACGGCAGTTTGCCGTTAATTGCTTGAAAATCGACTAACATTGTACTTGATCGAGTTTGTAGTTTGCCAATTAATTTTATTGATATATCTAGCTACACGCGTATAGAGAAATTCACTGTGCCGTCGTCAATTTAGGAAAAAACAAGAGAGAAATTGACCCCCTAAGCGATTTGGTGTGATGAAATAGATAGATAGAAATCGTTTGTTTTGGACAGTCTGGAGGAATGATATAGATATAAGAGACCAATAATGTTTCTCGTCTCTTGTAAGTTCACTTAATATATAGAACACTTACTACTTTTAGCGATGGCAAGGGTTCTAGAAAAGGAATTCATGCAATACATGTAGACTTATTTTATTGTAAGTTTTTTTAGAACATCACCGCTTGGGCAATATGGGCGTGATGGTGTGTTGTATATAAAAATACCTAGCTGGATAAAAGCATGTCTTAAAACGTTTTAGAATAAGGTTATTGAATGAAAAGAAATCAGTGACTCCTCGCTCTACTAAAGAAGAAAATTCTCAGACATTTAGCCATGGATACAACACACAACTTACGCTCCATCCCCATCAAGTTGAGGTTTATTAATGAGTCCCCGCGGTCATTGTCTCCGCGACACGACATTACAATACCAAAGTGCCCGGATTAATGACTTATGCCACTTAATTAATGACACTTCATCACTCCGAAGTACCCACTTCAATATTGTGATCTTCAAAGGCTCGGTCCTACAAGTTTTAAGTCATGGAACGTGTTTGAAATATTCGGAATATCGCTGAGAGTTTAAGCTCTGTAATGGTAAGTAAACTATGTAGCGATAGTCGTAAATGTATGTACAGCTAGCAAGTAGCAACATTAATATCGTTTAAAATAACAGGACTCACGCTATAAGTTCATTTCGAAATTAGCAAACTAATCGACTATTTTGAAGTATGAAGATTCTGGCTGTGGCAGCAGCGTGTTCTAGCTATATTTCTATCTATCTATCTATAACCTCACGCCAGATCCCTTGCGGGGTAGGCAGAGAGTACAGAGTTCCAACAGGTTCTTTCCTACATACCTCTCTGGCTTCCTCGACTCTCATAGTTCGTCTCATACACGCTCGCCGGTTACGGAGACTCTTGACTTTTCCATCAGATACGACTCGGTTTATTTGGTCGTGGTAAGATAGTCTAGGTCTGCCCCGGTACCTGCATCCTTCCACTTTTACATTGTATATCTGTTTTGTCATTCTTTCCTCTGGCATTCTTTCTATATGCCCGAACCAACGGAGCATGCCGTTTCTCATCTTAACACCGATACTATCTTTCATACCTACTAGCTGTCTTTCTAAGCTGTTGCTAATGTGGTCGGTCAGCTTCACTCCGCACATCTTCCGCAGAGCTCGCATTGCTACCGCATTTATCCTACTTTCATTCTCCTTCTTACATACCCAGCTCTCGCTACCATATAACAGCGTTGGGACAAGAACTCCGTTATGTATGGCCAGCTGCGCCTTATGGCTTAAGTGCCGGCTCCCAAGTAACTTTCCCATCGCTCCATTCACTCTGTTCCCTGCACTCACTCTTCTCTCTATGTCAGCGGTGTATTTCCCATCCTTACTGAAGGCGCATCCAAGATATACAAACTCATTCACTTGCTTCAGCACATCGTTACCAACCACAACCCTTACATTCGTTCTGGTTTCTTCCCTTTCAAAAACCATAATCTTGGTTTTCTTCACATTCAAGTGTAAGCCATTGATCATGTAATCGTCTTTCATAACTGTGACTAGTGTTAGCAGATCAGTGGCTGTTGGCGCTATTAAAACCGCGTCATCTGCATAAAGTAGATGGTTTACCACTAAGTCACCCATTTGTACACCTTCATTCATCGCTTTCAGTCTTTGAGTTATATTTATTTTATAATATTTAAACATGTAACAAATAGGCAGAGATATCCATATAATACACCTACATTTTTGTCTTATATCTAATACAGATAATATATCGATGTTAGTACTCGTCTTCGTCAACGCAAACTAAACTGTTCGGTTTCTTCTCACAAATAAATGGCATCAATTCATCACAGTGATAATCGCAGAGCAATCCTGTCCGAAACACACAGCCGCAGTGTTGCCCTCTCGGTTGAAGGTTATTATTAGGCTCTCCAGGGGGATACCTGTCGTAGCCAGCTTCTTGCAAAGATTCGCCTGAAAAAATGTACACAATTAAACCGTGGTGACAGATTAAGTCGTACTCCCCACGCAGACCTAGTGAGAGTTGGTGGAGGCATGTTTATGACTACCTGCTATTAAAAACATATCAAGCTACCTAAAACCCTTCCATCTTGGCTTAACGGCTTAAAAATCGACACCATCGGCTTAACATGCCTTTTGAAGCACAGAGACGCTGGAATATGAAAATGCCTCAAACTGTCACCCATCTCGGACCGACCGAGGCAAACGCTGTTTAACCTTGGTAATCGCTAAAGCACCGCGCTCGCACACCCCTTCGTACGACACTAAATTGTGATCACCAAGGATAAGCACCTTTCGGTTCTGTCGGTCTGATGACTTGATCCGCACTAGGTCCGTGTGGTGGAGTATGGCCAAATCTCTCTCACCTCGATTCGTGAGAGAAGGCCTTTGCCCAGCAGTGGAAGAGTCTTGGGACAGTATAGGCTGTTTTATTATATTATTATTAATTAATTATTTTGTGAGTTACCATGAATAGTATTCCAGTGGCCCTCAACATCTTGGTCGTGAAGTCCAATGAACGCCAGGTCCTTTCTGTAGTGTCCGATAATTTTCGCGTCTGGATTCTTAACGAAAATATTTTTAATGACTTCTGCTTCTTGAGCGCTGTTGATGATTGCCAGGTGGCCACCCTCGTCGGAGCAGGCCGCGTAGGCGCGGGGCCACGTGCGCGGCACTACGTGGAACTTGTAACAACTGTGGGTCTCGCTGCTGTATTCATATGCTGAAACGAAGACCATAAAAGGCAAAAGTCTACCAATGCCTTGTCTATTTAAGAATCCAAGAAATCGTTGGTATTTTGTTGAAGTCTATTTTTTCCTGAGAAACACATTAAGGTCGCCCGGGTACTTGTCACCGCGTATTTTTGCTTTATATTATACATCTACCTCGTCATTATTACCTTCATATTTTTTTCTAATAACCTAAATCTTTCTGAGCTGCCAATTCTTCAGATTCCTGGCATTCTTATAATTAAGAACGCATCGAAGAAATTCCAGATTCAGAGAGTTTAGCACGAACGGACTGATGTTAGCGTAATGCTATGTCACGTATTAATATGAAATCGCTTTCACATTACATAATTAGTAAAGATGCACGTGACAGCACGCTATCTCGACAACGTCACAATAACGTCGAGTCTTTTCGTGCTAGGCCCCAGGATGAAATAATAACTTACCATGATCAGTGGTGCCGCAAGAACCCTGAAACATATTGTCATCCTCCTTCTTCTCTTTGTAACAGAAGTATGGATATGGTTTATCACAATTTTTGTCTGCAGCAAAACCTTCTGCAGTCAATATTAAGCAGTCTTCTTGGTTTAGGTAATTGTCAGGTTCATTTTGCATCCATTTTATTGGAATCTTGCTTAGTGGAGTACCTGAAAAAAGTTACAGAAGTAAGGCTTCGCTTAATCTATGCAACTATAATGCCAGTCTTTACTGTCCCACTGTCCCACTATTGGGCAAAGGCCTTCTCTAACATATCGAGGTGAGAGAGATTAGGTCATACTCCACCACGCGGACCCAGTGCGGATTGGTAGAGGCAGCTTTGTGGCCACCTGCTGTTGGAACTTATCAAGCCGCCTATAAGGCTTCCAACTGGGCTTACCACGTAATGTGGTAGTCATAAGACTACCACATTACGTGGTAACTAGGACCGACAGCTTATCGTACATTCCGAAGCACGGAGACTCTCGAATATGAAAACGGCACATACGGTCACTCATCTCAATCCGACCGAGCCGAACGCTGCTTAACCTTAGTGATTGCTAAGAACACCGCGGTCGCACAGCACTATGAGCACCTCTATGCAACTACTACTCCTTAATGGAATTCTCAAAAGAGTATATATCCTCAGTCACATTTCACCAAAATAACTCTAGTCTCAACCTAACAATTGGTAGGTTTTTGGCTGTCTGTATTATTTGGACACGATTGTCAAACAAGCCTTAAGTTAACTTGTTAGATTTGCAGTCCTGGGCTTAAACAAATAGGCTGTTCCTAAGATTGAAGTATTCTAGGGTAATAGCCATTAGTATCTAACAGACAAAGGGATCCCGTAAGGGTCGGTGATGTGAGTGGCTAATGGTCATAAGATGGTTGATGGCCATGAGCACTACGAATTTGCAAGTACCCGGTTTGGATAATCATACAGTAAGTACATCTACTGTATGTACTTACTGTATGATTATCCAAACCGGGTACTGGCAATTAATGTCTCAGGAATTAAGTCTCCCTATGTACACAAGTTCAATAAGATAGAATAAATCAAAAAAACTGTGGCTTACCATCGATAGCGGCATAGACACCTTTGCCGAGCCTAGCATTTATTCCTATGAAAATGGGTGCTGAAGAGTTTCGATCTTTCATAAGATCAAGAAGAGCATCATGGATTTCATTCGGATGTGGGGACGCTATTACAGCACCTTAAAATAAAACGATTAAATATTATTATATTTGTATATTTTGAGATTCGTGGGTTTTATGTAGACCATTGGAAGGCTTACCGAACCGAACAAAGAAACATAAACTGCAAACAGACCCTAGCAGGTGTACGAACTACTATTTTGTACTGTATATTTCAATATCCATAAAGAGGTATGTAAGGAAAGAACCTGTTGGAACTCTGTACTCTCTGCCTACCCCGCAAGGGATCTGGCGTGAGGTTATAGATAGATAGATAGATAGATAGATAGATAGATAGATATCCATGGAAACCTCATTCATCTTGGTTCTCATTTTGTATTATATTTGTTTTTAAAAACGTAGTCCCACGTTAGGATTTATTCCTATATCGTGGGTACGTATACAAACATTTAAATTCACATACACAAATACTCAGACCGGAACAAATAATTGTGATCACACAAAGATTTGTCCCGTGCGGGACTCGAACCCGCGACTATTAGACACAATGCGCGGATCGGCTTAAGCTCTTAACCACTGCGCTAAATCGTCCGTCAAATCATTAAACAACAACCGGTAGCATAGGTTTAAATTAATACTGATCTCTGCAGGTGATAATTAAGATAAGCAAAGGGTGTGTTCATCAATGTTCCTTTGCTAAGCACAGGGTCTCGCTTCCCTTTTCTTTTTTCTCTCCTTTACATAAATATAACCCAAATTAATTAATTCTTTTCCCTATGTACTTATCAAGTACCCTCATTTCCTTCGACCGACATTTTCCTTGAACGTTTTGTAGTCAGACTATCCTCATTCCCATGACTCACTTTCATCTAGACAATGTACTCGCGCGTCATGCCAAGTTGCGGGGACGTTGTGGTACTTGAAGTAACCCTTAGCTCTTTTAATATAGGTGTAATCGCACCTCCACGAGTTGGCTTCTGAAACTGACATAATATTTATTAGTCTAAAGCTACACTAATAGAAAAATTGGTGCAATTTTCGCCTTCTGTGCCTCAATCCAAGGTTTTCTAATAGACACTATTCATTCATTTACTTCACAAAACCGCTAATTAAAGATACTTAAACTTGAACTTACATCGAAACGACCCATTAAGAAACAACAAAATAGAGGGGTGAAATTGGTGATGAAATTTTGATTGGTGATCGCAATTTTTACTAAGTAATAAGGATAAACTAAGCTAATAAGAATAAGATGACTGCCTCGTTAGTCTAGTTGCAAAGCGCATCACTTTGTGATCACGAGGTCCTGGGTTCAAATCCTAAGTCGGACAAGTGTAGTTTTTCTAACGAAAACATCCCTTTACGAGTCCGGAGTCTGGAATTGTGCCCGGTATATGGCAATAGGCTCGCCCCCTATTACATGGGACCTCACATCGTCGCCGAAACGTGGGTGTACTTAGTACACCTCTGCCACCCCCGCTTGGGTAATATAGACGTGACGGTGTTGTTGAAGAAAAATAAGATTCATTAATCGATTAACACAAAGATAATTAGAAAAATACCGAGTAACAGATCCAATATTTCTGCAAGAAAACTTGATTTAGAGCTTGATTTTGAAACACCGAAAGCGCCATCTAAGAAACAGTCATCTAAGAAAGTGTCAAGTACTAACACGCAAACTATTGAATATATTAATACGACTACTAGAAAACCAGGCGGCTCACTCGAAAACCAATCACAAACGGATGTTTCACAAATAATCTGTAATAAAAATAATGCCACTTTAAACAAACTGCAAAAGAATCCAGAACGTTTAGAGTGTCCTGTATCTACATACGGAAATATAATTTTATTGGCCGATAACCAAGGCGCAGGAATCATCCATAAACTGAGAACTAACAAGAAGAATCTCATCCTGCACAATTACACCATATCGGCTTTCAGAAAACCTAATGCGTTAACTGAACAAGTTAACGCATAAACAGTGCTTAAGCAGTTGTAGTTCTTTAAGAAGACTTACAAATAATGACAGTGTTATTGTCATTACAGGGAGTAGCGACAAGAATCCTTTTAAATGTGTAATGGATATCTATACAGCTATCACACAACTAAAGAATTTTAACGTTTATGTAGTTAATGTAATGTACAATGCATATCTAAATGAAAAAATGCTTAGTTACTATCTCAAACTGTTCAGCCAAAATTATAACAATTGCACAAAAAACAACCCAAACGTAGTAAACCAGATTATACATAACATAAATTTAAAACAATACAATTATACTTTCGTATCTTTTCATAAAAATCATACAAACAATATTTTACTAAAAAGGAGCACAATATCGCATAATTCTATAAACCATTTAGATACTATACATTTCGCAATTTTGCACCAAAATATTGCTGGAGCACTTCACAAAATTAATGATCTAAATTTGGCGATACATGAGATGCAGGATTCACATATGATAGATATTGATGTGATATGCTTAACAGAACATTTCATAATACATGGTGAAGAAAATTATATGGTATTAAATAATTTTCAACTTAATGCAATTTTTTTACGTGAATCACAACGTCGAGGAGGAGCATGTATATTAAGCAAAAAAAAAATATCAGTGTACGGAATTAAAGGAAATAAAAGAATTAAGTATCGAAAAGTTTTATTTATTTATTTTATGAAACAAGTTGGAGAAATGTGGCATAAGAGGTACAGAATTAAAATGGTTTATATCTTACCTAAGTGATAGAAAACAAATAACAAGGGTAACATGTGTTACGCCAGCCTAATCTATGAAAATCATGCTACACTAGCCTAACATATGAAAATCGTCGACGCTGCAGTGACCTAAAACAACATTGATGTACACGAGGCGCACAGTCAGCGAATCATGTTGCAATTGACGTCAACGGAGGAAACCTGGCCGAATGCAACGGAAATCGCCGCATTCCTGTGTCCAACATCGACCGGGCATCGGTTTAATTTAGTTAGAGATAAGCATTGTAACAATTTAATTATATTTTATGAAATAAATTTGCTTTTTTTTGCGACCTCCGACGGCAGTCTTCGTAATTGGCGCAGTCGGTAGGATCCTCGCGGGCCGGTTCGCGAGCATAAGTTATCTTATATCGATATACGCGTTCGCGTGTCACCCGGGCGGCTATCCAGCCACGTTACGAGGATCCTGAATCTACGAGAGCTGCGGAACGAGGGAATCCAGACATCGATTCGGCAAAAGAAATGCTGTGAGTGCTCTGAATCTTTCTTAGTGCTTTCTTTCCTTATCCTATATTCTTTACCATTAATTTTTTTCTCTTTTCTCTCCTTTTTTCCTTGTGTGTTCTATTTTTTTTTATATACCGTGTTCTTTTCCATTAGTAATTTTTACTATAAGGGTAAAATTAGCGTGTCAAGATTTTTCATCCGAGAGAATCACGGCAAATTAGGCTAGGAAATAGTAATAGGTCTTGTAGCAATAGGCTTAGTGTAATTGACGAGCACAGAAACTTAGAAGAAAATATGGCTCGATCTGACATGGACGCTATCTATAAATCGCTAAGGATTTTGCCCGAGTTTGACGGCAATCCGCACGTCCTCACGCGGTTCATAACTTTATGTGACCGAATAATTATATCTCACTTCAGCACTGAAGCAGGAAATGAATTAGAAAATTTGGCTCTCATAAACGGAATTTTAAACAAACGGGGCCGGCAGCTAGATTAATCAATGCTAACGGCATTCCTGGAACTTGGCAAGGCATTAGAAGCTCATTGATCAATAATTTCGCTGACCATCGCGATGAAGCTACCTTATATAATGATCTCGCCCTGTTAATTCAAGGGTCCAGTACGCCGCAAGAATTCTATGAGCGGTGTCAAAACCAGTTTAGCACGATCATGACCTATGTATCCTTGCACGAAACCGTAGAAACTACTATAACGGCAAAGCGCGACTTATATAAGAAATTGACACTTAAAGCTTACTTAAGAGGACTTAAAGATCCTTTAGGATGTAGGATACGCTGTATGCGACCTGCATCCATGGAAAGCGCTCTAGAGTTTGTGCAGGACGAACTCAATACTTTATATATGCAGCAGCGCAATGAAGGTGGCTCCAATAAAAAGGATTGGCAGCAACCACCCTCTCAACAGAATCCTAATTTACCTCTTAACAATTTTGTACCTAAACCTTTCGCATTCGGCGCTCCAATGAGGCAGCCTGGTTTTAGCATGCCAGGTCCATCTCGGCAGCCTCCGATGCAGTTTCAACCTCCTCAAGGTTGGAGGCCTAATTTTTCATCTCAACTTCAACAACCACGTGGCCCTACTCGAACCCAACAGATGATGCGCGCTCCTCCTCAAAACTATAATTCACACAGCAATGTGTTTAGAATTCCTAATCAGCCCCAGACTCAGCAACAGCAGTCATTTAATTACGGCAATCAGCCCCGCCCAATGAGCGGTGTTAGTCATTTTAATCCAAGACATTTACCACCGACCCTACAGGGTCATGACTGGCGCAGGTCTGGAAATCCACCCCCAACCAGTTATTTCAAAACGCGCGACGTAAATGTTAACGAGTTTGATTACGATTATAATAATTATTACCAGTACGATTATAATGATTATTATCCGGAGTTCGAACAAAGTTATTATCCGTTTGAGTACCCAGATTATTCGTATTATCCAGAACAAGGTTCCTACTCTGAGCCTGTAGTCGTAGAAGAGGTAGACCAAGGGGCCACTAACATTTCAAATGAAAATTTTCAGGAGGAGTCAAAATCCAACAAACCAAAATAGAACTTAATTTCCACATACAAAGGCAATTGGGTTATATCCAAATAACTAACCCACCGTTAAAACTCCTAATTGATACAGGGGCTAACCAGTCTTTTATTAGCCCTGAAGCAGTCAAAAAATATTTTAATTACATCCCACTTAATTATGAGCCGTTTCAGGTAACCAATGTGCACGCCACCAGCAAGAATGACTACTCAATTACGCTACCTTGCTTCACGGAATTTCGTGAACAGGGTAATATTACATTGTTCGTGTACAAATTTCACAACTACTTTGACGGCTTACTAGGACTAGATCTGTTAGATAGTTGGGGTTCTAATATAGACCTCAGGAACAAATTATTAGTGACCCGGAACGCGAAAGTACCTATTCAGATGTACGACTCACGCAATGTTAACCTCTATGAGGAAATTATTGCGGCCAACTCATCTAGATTAATTCGGCTACCAGTAAACACGCAAGACGGAGATGTACTAGTCCATAACCAGACTATTTCTAATTGTATTATTTCAGACTGTTTAACAAACGTCACTAACAACCGCGGTTGGGTAGAGATAACTAATCCTTCATGTAACGATGTGATCTTTTCTATGGATAGACCAATAGAAGCCGAATTATTTAATGTGGAATGTGAGTATACTGAAATTTTGTCTGACCGTGTTAAGGAAGTTATTTCCCGTCTTCGTACTGAACATTTAAATCTAGAGGAACGTATAAACTTAGAACGAATTTGCGCGGAGTACGCTGATGTGTTTTATCTCGAAGGGGAACCTTTAACGTTCACCAACAAGATGAAACATAAAATAAGAACGACAGATGAAATCCCAGTACACACGAAAACTTATAGATATCCTTACGTCCATCGACAAGAGGTCAGAGATCAAATTAATAAAATGCTTGATCAGAATATCATCAGACCTTCGGATTCTGCATGGAGCTCTCCAATTTGGATTGTACCCAAAAAGGCAGACGCTTCGGGTAAAACAAAATGGCGACTTGTCGTGGATTTTCGGAAAGTAAACGAGAAAACCATTGATGATAAGTACCCTATTCCTAACATCACAGACGTACTTGACAAATTAGGTAGGTGCCAATATTTTTCAACCCTGGATTTGGCAAGTGGATTTTATCAGGTGGAAATGGACCCTGAGGACATACACAAGACTGCCTTTAATGTTGAAAATGGGCATTATGAATTTTTAAGAATGCCTATGGGTTTGAAAAATTCTCCATCAACTTTCCAACGTGTGATGGATAATGTTCTAAAAGATTTACAGCACAAAGTATGTCTTGTGTACCTTGATGATATAGTGGTTTTCAGCACATCCCTTCAGGAACACATTTTAAACCTAAAAAAGGTATTCGAGAGACTACGAGAATCCAATTTCAAAATCCAGATGGACAAATCTGAATTTTTGAAATTGGAAACTGAGTTTCTGGGACACGTCATTTGTAACGAGGGTGTTAAACCAAACCCTAATAAAATCCAAGCTATCCAGAACTACCCTCTACCAAAAACGCCTAAAGAAATCAGACGTTTTCTCGGACTAATTGGGTATTATCGGATCTAGCACGTGTGACTAAACCACTAACCCAGTGCCTTAAAAAGGGTTCTAAAATTACTCTGGATCGACAATATATTGACTGTTTTGAACACTGTAAAACTCTTTTAACAAATGACCCTATTTTACAATACCCAGATTTCACCAAAGAGTTTATTCTCACTACAGACGCGTCAAATGTAGCTCTTGGCGCTGTATTATCTCAGGGCCCCGTAGGCTCAGACAGACCGATTGCTTACGCCTCTACAACCCTTAACTCGAGTGAGTGTAATTATAGTACAATTGAAAAAGAACTTTACGCAATAGTTTGGGCAACAAAGTATTTCAGACCATACTTATTTGGCCGTAAATTTAAAATCATCACCGATCACAAGCCATTACAATGGGTCATGAATCTTAAAGAACCCAATTCACGACTTACGAGATGGCGACTTAAGCTCAGCGAATATGACTTTACAGTAATCTATAAGCAGGGTAAACATAATACGAATGCTGATGCGCTTTCAAGAATAGAACTCAATAACGAGGAACTAATGTCGATTATAGTTAACCCATCTGAAAAGGGTCCCACTTTAGATGATTCTAGGACTATGACGGTGACAGAACCTGACGATGACTCAAGGACTGCCACTGTGCATACCGATAATGAAAACCCTATCTTAGAAGTCCCGTTATCTGACGATCCACTAAATAAATTCACTAAACAATTAATTTTTAATGTAGTCGGTGATATTAAAAGTAGACCCATGGTAACAAAGCCATTTGAAACTCACACACGAATTTCAGTACAACTGTCTGAATCCAATCTAGAGGAGGATGTGATTAAGGCTATAAAGGAATATGTTAATCCAAAAATTAAAACTGGACTCCTAATTAACCCAGACTTAGCCATGTACACCATTATACCAATAGTACAAAGAACATTTAAAAGTTCCTCCATGAACATTACACTAACAAAACGCGAAGTCGAAAACGTACGCGAATACCTTAGGCAACAAGAAATAATTAACAAATACCATGAAGGGAAAACTAATCATAGGGGCATTAACGAAACATTTTTAGCCTTATCTCACAAGTACTTCTGGCCTAAAATGAGAGACAGTATTACGAAATTTATCAATGAATGCACAGTATGTGGGCGTGCCAAATATGACCGCAACCCAATACAACAGCAATTCAAAATTGTTCCACCGGCCACTAGGCCTTTTGAACTAGTACATTTAGATTTACTGACTATCCAAGGCGAAAAGTACCTTACTATCGTAGATTCATTTTCCAAATACGCACAAGCTTATTATCTCAGGGATGGGACTGCAGTTAGTGTAGTACAAGCACTTCTCAATTTTTGCACGCATCATGGTATGCCTATCGCTATAGTCACCGATAATGGCACCGAGTTTACTAATCAACTTATCGCGGAATTCGTAAGGCTTCACAATATTCATCATCATCGCGTAGCTCCTCATACACCTAACGAAAATGGTATAGTTGAGAGATTTCACTCAACGATACTAGAACATCTCCGTATTCTAAAGATCAGAGAAAAATCAGAGTCAGTATTTAATCTGATGCCCTATGCCCTTTTAGCTTACAACAGTAGTATACATAGTCTTACGAAATGTAAACCTATTGAGATAGTAACAGGGCACTTCGACCCTCGCGATCCTTTTGATGTAGATATTTCCGCTCAATTATTACAGCAATATACGGTTAACCACAAACAAAAGATGACTTTAGCCTACAACGCCATACATGACCTCTGTAGTACCTCTCGCGAAAAACTTACTGATAACCGCAATAAAAATCGTGAGCCCGAAGCCGAATACTCGCCGGAGCAACAGATTTTTATCAAAAACCCTTTTGCCTCACGTCAAAAATTAGCACCCCGTTATACTCACGACGTCGTTATGGCTGACCTCCCCATTCATATTTATACCAAGAAAAAACGAGGTCCAGTTGCCAAAGCTAGATTAAAGAGAATCCCTAAATCCGCTAAATTGTTACAGAATACCGCTGATCCTCCATCTCCTCCTGGCGATATGTGTAGCTCAGGAGATAAGACTCGAAAGTCTCAACGAAGGACCCGGTGTTTTGCCCTTTAAATTAGGACCTGCTAGGATCATATCCCATTACCATTCTTTCCTCCAGTATATTAATCTTCAGGAGTTGAGAGATAAAATCACCTCTCTGGACAATCAATTAGAAATTATCAGTCCTGAGCTGCATAATAAAACTAAATCCTTATTTGAACCACATATAATATACCTTAGAAGTAAACTTATAAGTGTCTTTAGCCAATTAGAGACATTTGAGTCTGATCGTGTTAAAAGGGGATTAATTGATGGTCTAGGATCCGTAATTAAAAGTGTAACCGGAAACCTGGATTACACCGATGCAATACATTATAACCAAGCCCTTCAGTCCCTTCAGGACACTCAAAATAAATTAGTTACCGAATTCAATAGTCATATTAGCCTTTCTAATAATTGGACAACCCAATATTCCCACGTCATAGATAGCATACTAGACAATCAGAATAAAATAGAAAACTTAATGAATAAGATTAGAGAATCTGAAAGTACTAGGGATAACGACTTAATTAAATACGCACACCTAGCTCAAGTCCTTATGATTTTGAGTGACAATGTTGACTTAATATCGCAAGAATTAATAAAATTACAGAATGTTTTAGCTTTCATCAGGACCTCCACGATGCATCATTCAGTGTTAGATTTGTATGCAATACGCGCTATAATAAGTAAGTTGAGCACACTATATGGCAGAGAAAGAGTGTTAGATTTAGATATTAGGGAGTATTTCGATATAATTAAATTAGGATCATATTATGTAGGTAACAAGATAGTGATAGTCTATAAAATTCCCATCGTCATTTCATTTATTTACGATTTATATAAGATATCTATAGTTCCGAATAGGTATCATAAAATCCTTTCCCCCTCCTATCCATTCCTAGCACTATATGAGAACGAATTCAGGTACATAGAGGCTGAATGCCCGAAGACCAGTAAATGGTACTTATGTGAAGAGAAATGGAGCCTGCAAAGCAGAACATCGGAAGATTGTATCCAGCAACTCATAACTACGCAGCAACAGAACGCCAACTGTAACCCGATCTCAGTAACACTAAGCAAACCGGCGTATGAAGAACTGGATGAGAGGCACTACACAATCAGCTTCCCTGGGCCAACAAAAGTCAGACTTTCCTGCGGGCAACACCAATATGAAACCCTGCAGGGCAGCTATCTCGCTGTAATACCCCATCAGTGCTACCTAGAAACACCACACTTCACGATCTCTAACGTCCACGATCGTGTTAAGGGACAAGCATTAAAGTTATTGGACCTGCCTAACGACACTACTATCATCCTATCTTCAGCACCAGGACTCGAGTTGAACTCTGTCGACCTGAAGAATCTGCACGAGATCAACGCGAAACTATCTATGCAGCCGCCGCTGAAAACTAACAATGACGTAAATAACAGCCTTTACCATACTACCATACCAACTTACGTCATTATAATAAGTGCAGGCGCGGTTATCCTTACCCTTTACTGTCGAAGACATTACTTGAAACAAGCGACGACATCACCAAGCAAGTCAAATGAAGAGGGCCAACTTGAACTGCAAGCTGTCTACGCAGTCCCCATGGCCAGAAGGGTTGACCCTAATCAACCCCCAGCTCAATTTACGACGAACGTCTTCAATAGTCGCTGTTCTACGGGGGGAGGTGTTACGCCAGCCTAATCTATGAAAATCATGCTACACTAGCCTAACATATGAAAATCGTCGACGCTGCAGTGACCTAAAACAACATTGATGTACACGAGGCGCACAGTCAGCGAATCATGTTGCAATTGACGTCAACGGAGGAAACCTGGCCGAATGCAACGGAAATCGCCGCATTCCTGTGTCCAACATCGACCGGGCATCGGTTTAATTTAGTTAGAGATAAGCATTGTAACAATTTAATTATATTTTATGAAATAAATTTATCTTTTTTTTGCGACCTCCGACGGCAGTCTTCGTAATTCATGTCTTAATCATAAAACAAATAAATACGAAAACTTTGAATCCGAACCCAAACAAAATTATTTTGGTGTACCCCAAGGAAGCATTCTAGGTCCAATGTTATTTCTTGTATATATCAATGACCTTCCTCAAGCCGTAAGCAATCATGAATGCGTTTTATTTGCAGACGACACAACCGTAGTAATAGGTTCTAATACTAAATAATTCACGAAAATTAAATTAATAATACACTACTAAATATAATTAAATGGTTAGATGAAAATAAACTAAAAATAAATATTGAAAAAACCAAATTAATCCATTTTAAAACAGTAAAATCTAAAACTCAACAGTTAATTATCTCCTATAATAACCAGAAAATTTAACAAATAAATAGTACTAAATTCCTAGGAATAACAATTGACGAACACCTAACATGGAATGAGCACATCGATGATATATGTAAAAAAAAAAAAATTGTTTTTAATAAAAGAGATTGCACTTATGGTTTACCATGATTACGTTAGCTCAATAATTCGGTATGGCTTAGTGATCTGGGGATACACGCAACAAATCATGAGTGTGTTCATAGCGCAAAAGAAATGTTTCAGAGCAATATTTAATATGAATAGGTCGGATTCTTGCAAAACAGTGTTTAAATCAGAAAAAATATTGACCGTTCCTTGCTTATATATTTACGAAGTAGCAACATTTATAAAGTCTAATATTACCCTCTTTAAAAGTTTTGAACAAACACATAATCGTAAAGCAGCTTTTATGCGTTTGCAAATGCCGGTCCCTCGTCTCGAGATGCACAGACGTAGCTGTGCATATATGGCACCGCTTATCTTTAATTCACTGCCCAACTGGATTTGTGATTTGCCTTATGGTCGCTTCTGTTCTATGTTACAGAAATGGCTTATAGAACAAAGCTTTCATTCAATTTACGAATTCATTAAAACATTCTCGTCCCTTTGCTATCATTTTAGAAATGCATTATGATGTGTGAACGTATTGTTATTGAATTACTATTAATGTTCTTGTAATTTTTTGTATGTATTCAATATCTGACATTTCTTTTTAATGTATAGGTACCTAAATTCAGAACTCAATTTAGAATTTGCATGCTATTTATCTATCGCGAATGTGTTTATGCTCGAACAATTTATTCTCAATATCTTACTGTACCACATTTAAGCAAATAAAAAAAACACCGTCACGCCTATATTGCAGATGTGTACTGAGTACACCCACGTTTCGCCAACGATGTTAGGTCCCATGTAATAGGGGGCAAGCCTATTGCCATATACCGGCCACAATTCCAGACTCCGGACTCGTACTGGGAAGTTTTCGTTAGAAAAACTACACTTGTCCGACCTAGGATTTGAACCCAAAACCTCGGGATCACAAATCGTTGCGCTTTGCCACTAGACCAACGAGGCAGGCTTTATTTAAGTAAATAAAGATATTATTATTATAGTCTTATCTGATGGAAAAGTCAAGAGTCTCCGTAACCGGCGAGCGTGTCTGAGACGAACTATGAGAGTCGAGGAAGCTAGAGAGGTATGTAAGGAAAGAACCTGTTGGAACTCTGTACTCTCTGCCTACCCCGCAAGGGATCTGGCGTGAGGTTATAGATAGATAGATAGATTATTATATATGTATCTCGCTGAGATTCACGGGCTTTACCCGGACCTTTGAAAGGCTTGCATGGGGACATGGGTCCAACACGTAGAGGCCCTTTGCGAGAAGTTAATGTTATGTAAGCCACCTGCTGAGATCACTTGCTGAAAATGAAGAAACATAACCAGCGAACTGACCATGATGATTTGGGAACACCTTATACAGAAAGAAAGCAGAAAGGGAATAAAATTTATATTGCAACGAGTAGGTACAATATAAACGTTGGTAATAAATACGTTACATGACCTCGCTACAAAAACAGACCCAACCCAGGATAAAGTTGCCTGCTTATGCGACCAGCGCTGATCTTCCGTTGAGCCGTTTGGTGACGTCATGGACGTTAACAAAAGGAGAAAAGAAAAGTACAAACAAATAAAACATACATTATACCTATAATATGCAAATGCGTTATGCATTAAAGTAAACACACCGTCACGCCTATATTTCCCAAGCGGGGTGGCAGAAGTGTATGGAGTACATCCATTTTTCGCTGACGAGCGAGTGGCGAGCCGGCGAACCTATTGGCATTGTTCCGGTCATAATGCCGGAAATTTTTCTATGGAAAAATTAAATTTTTGTCCGACCCTCTTAATCCTAGGATTTGAACCCGGGACCTCGTCATCACTACGCACATTATTCATCACCAGACCAACGAGGCAGTTCGATAAAATTATACTAAAATTACATTATTAAATAAATAAAGAAAAACTTACCTAATATATTAGTATAGAAAATTAGAACAAAGTATAAAATATACCAACAGTGCTTCATTTTTGTTGCGTGAAACACAACAGACAGCGTAGTGAATGCTGAAGGGCCATTCCAGGCTATTTATATAGTTTTATCAAACCGAGATAAGGAACTCCCACGGGGGACGGGAAATATAGGAGTTGCGTTTCCCAATCATTGATAGTGTCTAGAAACTAGAATGAGAACATTTTAAACTTTATACCTTTGTTAATTGTGGTTTCAGACTCCGGACTGATAGTGGAAATTTTCCATGGGCCACCCTATGGCTCCATCATGAGATCCTGAACACCATCTGGTTGCATAGTACTTCTTAATGGCAATCCAACAAGCCTAAACACGAAGGGGTTATGTTGGTTTTTGCTTTTTTTTCTTTTAATAAAAGATAGCTCAACCCTAGTAATTATCCCTGTGTCATGGCTGCATTTCCAAACATGAAATTCACATGCGCAAACACCCAGACGGAAACACATATTTATAGATCACATAAAAATTTGTCCCGTGCGGGAATCGAGCCCACGGCTACTCGATCCAGTGGGCGGGGCGACTCTAGCTCTTAATTACCGGACCAAGCCGTCCATGTGTAGTGACCATGTTCCTATGGCTCCTTCTAACTCCATCATCAAACCCTGGGTACCATCTGGGTCCATGGTACTTGTCAAGATCAAGTCTTGATTCCACGAGCCCAAATACGGCGGAGTTATGTTGAGTAGTTGGGTAGTTCCGTATAGCAACAACCGACAACATGCTTGAAAAATAAATTCCAAATTTGCACCGGATAGACAGACAGGCGCTCGTAGCGCTGTGCGACCGCGGTGTTCTTACCGATAACCAAGGTTAAGCAGCGCTCGACTCGTTCGGCCTGAGATGGGTGACCGTTTGTGGCATTTCATATTTGAGCGTCTCCGTGCTTCGGAAGGCACGTTAAGCCGTTGGTCCCGGTTACCACTTAATGTGGTAGTCGTTAAGCCGAGTTGGAAGCCTTAAAGGTGGCTTGATATGTTCCAACAGCAGGTGGCCACAAACCTGCCTCCACCAATCCGCACTGGGTCCGCGTGGTGGAGTATGACCCAATCTCTCTCACCTCGATTTGTGAGAGAAGGCCTTTGCCCAGCAGTGGGCAGTATAGGCTGATATTATTATTATTATTATATATTATAGACAGACAGATATACGTTACAGTACAAGTTTAATAAAAGCTTGTAAAAATAACAATACAGATATACAATACGAAAGCTTCAATGATGACGACTTACGTAATTTAAAGTTATGCACCACAGGTTTTCTTATAACTATTTAACTAAAATTTCTAAGGATTTACTTACAATGCAAGAGTGTTAATCTTGCAATTCGTAACCACAATAACGTAATTATACTTACTAAACATGCATATCTATGTTAGTCTATGTATGCCTTAAAGGTAAAATACAAATCTCTTATTATTGTAAACTTTAACTACATACGCTCACAAAGAAATAAATGAATTAAAATTTGAAGCTCTATATTTAGTCATGGTAAGGTAATCAAGGGCCTACCTACATCGTCCCACTTCCCTCACCTTATCTTGTGTAACCCAACCGCTGCTATCTTTCATTTTTGATGACCTAAAAATATTTGCATATGTTGCTAATAATTGAGTGACCTCAAACACCCCATACACATAGTAGATAGGCGTATTATCTACTTGCGGACGCCTATCGCGGCGACGCAACCTGCATTATCGACGTTTATTTTGACTCCTTTATTCGCCTTCTAGTATACTCTACATAGAGTAAATGTCGCAATATTCTAGTACCCTAGATCTTAAATCGATAAACTTCGTGGTGATGATACTTAATGGTAAATTTAGTAATATATAAAAAACAGCGTTTTTATATGTGGGTACAATCTGTTGAACAGATGAATGGGTTCAATTATCTACAGGAGCTCCGTTAATGGGAAATTAACACGCTATTACTTGCAAATCTTGCAATTACCTGGCGAGAAGGACGCTCGTGGATGTCGTAATAGCCAGGTGCCTCAGCTAATTGCACGTTTTTCTGTGTTAAATAAAATTGTTTATTAACAACGGACTAACTGAGGGTCATATTAAGAGCATTACAAACCATAAAACCAACTCTTCACAAAGGATTCAAACTCGTTATAGTCCATATTTTATTAGATGACAAATTTGGTAAACAACTTTTAGTGACTTTCATCGCATACTTACTGCCTTTAAAATAATACAAAGAGGAAAATATAAAAATGTCTTTAAATAATTGTTTTATCAAGTGAATTATGTTCTTTAATCGTATGTGACACCAATCGCATTTTTTTACATATGATTTTTTTAATTAATAGGTAGGTCATGTAAAGATTGTTTACCAAATTTGTCAGCTAAGATAAAGCAGTCTATACCTAACCTAACCCGTATAGATAAAACAGCCTACTTTCAAATCAAAATTAAACCAAAGGCAACACGTATTGTTGGGTCATAGAATCGGTACTATGCTGTCACTGATGTCTTAAATTCTGATTCCTAAGTTTCGATACGCTTTCGATACTTAAATACTTTTTTAAATCAATATTTTTGACACAAATTCTTGAAAAATTATGTGATACATCTATCATTGACGCTCTAAACACTGCCTCTACATTATTATCACTAAACTAAGCCTCGGCCGAGGTTACAAGCACCTCCTATGTGGGGCATGTTGAGACCAAGATATTTTAATCCGGTCACGGCCTTGAAACGCAGCCAAAAGCAGCGGAACAATTTGGCGGGGCTGGTCGATAGCCGCCTCGTTACCCTACTGCTCAAGGGGATACTTATGCAACGCACAAGGAAATAGACATCTCTTGATTTTCCTCTCACACTTTCTCTGAAAGATGCACATAATACTTTCACGTTTGGCCAACGATTGTCATTTTATTCTTCCGGACTACCGATGAACGTATGTGCGTGTGATAAGTTTAAAATAATATTATCTGTTGTCAAAAGTCAAAAGTCCCCGTAACCGACGAGGCGTTTATGGTAGGAAACCAAAGAGGCCCGTAAGAAAAGAAACTCAAAGACATCCTTAGATAGGTAGGTAATGCTTGAATAAATAAACTACAATTAAAATTGCTGCCTATTTAAACATTTTGTTGAAGAACGAAATTACAATGCACAAAAATAAAGTAGCAACTGTTTTTATCGATCAAATATATATCTATGTTGATTTTCCGAGCAACATAATGATTGTATCGTTGATAACATTTTTACGACACGCTAACAGTCAAGATTTGAGTTGAGAGACAATCCTATTTGTTATATCCTGCCACTATTTTATTCATGAGGCAGTGTCCAATTCATTCAAAACCTAGGTAAAGCCAAAGAGCACGTAAGCTATACTCGGTGGTCAGTGGCGCATTTACCAACAGGCTGAGTACGATGGAGCCTAGGGCGGCAAGTTTAGGGGGCGGCAAATTTGGCCCAATTTTTTTTTTTATATCTAGTACATGATAGAGCTTTTCTTAGCTCAAAAATAAACCCACAGACTATTTCTTGTGTAAACTTCACGAAATCGTGACTTGTAAGAATAATTTAGGAACTGACACAACGATCCCTTAGTTCACAACCATACTAATAACGGAAAAAAGCTGATGTAATGATGACGATAGAGCACAAATCATAAAATTGCAATTTCATTGACAATGAAAATGTAATTAATATGATTGTGAACTATTAGGTATTGGATTGCGGAGGTTAGTAGGGCCGGCAATAATTGAAGAGCCTACTTGCGGCAAAACTTCGACAAATTCAAACCACCAAATTCGAATGCAATACTGGTTGAAGCCCCCGTATCCTTGTAATTTAATTGTCTCGTTGATATGATTAAGTAGTCGTAACGTGGATCCTCGTCGTTGGTTGACTACTTTCTAATAGTAGAGGCATCGTGGCCACAAAAATGTGTCCATAAAAGTGATTTTAACTTACAATGGACGTTAATATTCTTAAATTCTCCACATAACACAGTAGGTACGTGACATCATTACTTTCTTATAGATATTCTCGGCAAGAGTCTGTATTGATAGTGACCCAACTATTAAAAATTAAAAAAATTAAAAATTGTTCTAAACCATGTTACAACAAAAAAAAATAATACCGTCACGCCTTGTTCAATTTTAATTTAAGCTTAACCTATGTTTCACAAAATAAACTAATTTGATTTGCCTATATTCCCGGGATGGTAGAGATGTAATATATTTACACACTTTTTGCCGACGTTTTTAGGCCCTACGTAATAGGGGGTGGGCCAATAGCCATTAAGCCGGGCACAAATCCAGCCTCCTGACTAATAATTCAGATTTTTCTATCGAACAATTATATTTTGACGGGACTGGACCCACAGAGATGGACTGAGTACAGCCACTTTTCGCCGACGATTTTAGTTCCCATGTAATAGGCGGTGAGCCTATTGCCATATACTAGGCACAATTCCTGGCTCCAGGATTTTTTCGTTAGAAAAACTACATTCGTCCGACCTAAGATTTCAACCCAGGACCTCGTGATCACAAAGTGTTATGCTTTGCTAATAGACCAACGAGGCACTTGCAATTATTTATATTGTTTATTATTTATATTTATTTGTTCAAGAAAAAAATAAACTAAAAATTTAAGGAACATAAAGAGCAGTCGTGTCAAAGAATTAACTGAAAGTGAAAATGACCAAACTTATTGAGTTCGTCATTAAACCTATTCACGATAATCCTAGATGTCAAAATTTAATGTACATATTATATAAAGTACATATTATATAGCTAAATAGGTAGCTAATAAGCCTGTAAAATATTTTGCGTTGAGCAGCGCCATCTAGCAGAACAGAAGTAAACGTTAAAGTGGACAAGTTAACTCACTGATCAATATTTTAAAGAATTAATATTGCATATAGAACCATAATCTCTGTTTTTAAATATGCGAGTGCGAATTATGCGAGTTTCAAAATAACATTCTAAAATTAGTTACTTAGGACATGGTTAGGACCAAGAATTTGTCTTTGGCGAACCATAAAGAACAAACCAAACACAAAAAACCATTGGCTTGGCAATATTACAAAGTCGCCAACTAGAAGAAACGTAATATTAAGTTAACCTAAAATAATTTGGTTTATTATTTAGGTATTGTATATTAAAAGAATAAGCATTATCAAAAAATGTATATGCACTATCTATAAGTACTTTAAAATTATCCAATGAGTACTTGTAAAATAACGATTACGAATAAAAAAACTATAATAAAAAGATGGTAAAAAGTCAATATTGACTTTTACATTTATTTTCACGGTAGACAATATTTTTTTTACACTGAAAAGTATGGAATACTGTTGACGTTTACACTTTGTCACTTGAAATTCACAAAGAAAAGAAATAAAAGTATTGTTTCAAGGATTTGACTCGTACAGCGCGGGTAAGTGATTATAAATTTTCATGCTATTGTAAACGCTAGGTATAATTTATCACTTGCGTCAAGACAGGAAAAGGAAGTGTGTGTTATGGGGGTGACAACTTTATATATTTGTTTTTGAACATGGTAATTCATGTTTTATACGAAATATTCAGTTATGGCAATTTAAACAAGGATATTTAAAATTGAAATATTGTCAGACTTATATTTTTCTTTTCGTGCAGTAGTTTGTATCGACATAAATTTTTAATTTATCTCTCATAACATAAAATACAAAAAATATTTGTTTTTGACATCATTAGCTATACATTGTAAACTATTTGTATAAAATTAATAATGTTTAAACATGTAATTAAATAAGAATTATAATCTTTTTAAGCGTAGTAGGAAATCTCGTTTAGGGTATGGCAACATCTACTTTGTGCCAGCAACAAAATAAAACAGAACTAATATGGCGTCTGCGTTTTAGCAGTTTTCACGGCATATTTACAGTTTTCTACATTATTTCTTTAGTTATTTTCCGTACAACGTCGAATCGTGCTGCGGTTCCTCCGTTTACGTGAAAAAGTGCAGTGATAAGGTGCTCCAGGTTATTGAAATATTGACTCTGTTATTGTATTAAACAAGGAAAAGAAAAAGAAAAGTTTACCTGCCGAACACGGTGTACCCTATATTAAAAAGGCGACAACTCGACACTTCGCGAACGCATCTACCCATGCGAATCCATTAATCGTAGCCGCCGCCGACTACGATCCCCCTGACCCCTACCGCCCCCGCCACCGCCAGCCGCGACATGTTCTCACCGATCCCCCCGATGCTTTGTCATCCCTTCTTTCCGCTCCGAATACGGGCGAAGACGACGACGAAGTCGTAGATCCCCTCCCCTAGCCGGCGGTTGACCGGTGCACTCAGTAGTGCACCCCTTCACCCCGCAGCGACTGTCCCAACCGAAGCCGCCTCTTCAAGGCGCCCTCGAGTATGTCGCCTCTTGCCCTTCTGGCTCGAGCGTAGTGGTTGCACGCTCGCCCTTAAGTCCGGTGAAGCTGTAAAGGCCTTATAATAAGAATGATCCTCATAGTTATAACCTCTTTATAGCGATCTATTAAATAATGTAGTTAGATAAATATAAATAACTTTTTCAGCTGTGAATTGTTTGGCAACATACATGTTTCCTGAAAGAGTACTCTTCAACAGTATTTCAGCATGAAATTGTATAGTGAACACAGAATGCTATGTCAGAGACATTTTAAAGATGATGATTTTACTGATAGTCTTAGCATTAATTATTCAGAACAGCCACTCCATGTAAAGTATGTATAATTTATCTTATTTCGTTTTCTATATACCTAATAAATCGGACGGACGTGACGGACGATTTAGAGCAGTGGTTAAGAGCTTAAGTCGCTCTGCCCACTATGTCTAATAGTCGCGGATTCGAGTCCCGCACGGGACAAATCTTTGTGTGATCCACAATTATTTGTTCCGGTCTGGGTATTTGTGTATGTGAATTTTCATGTTTGTAAACGCACCCACGACACAGGAATAAATCCTAGTGTGGGGCTACGTTTCCAAAAAAAAAAAAAAAACAAGCTTGTTACAGTCAGTTCAGTAATTATAGAGTTTATTGATTACAACTAAAAAAATCTTTCTGCCTTATAATATTAGTATAAAAAAACCCTGTCAAAAAGGGAGGTTATGAAGAGATGGCTCTTGTCTTATGTCTGGCAAAATTAAATTGTTGATATATCGTATTTAGTATGTTTATAGGTGGGTATTCAATATCTACTCTATTTGGTAATTTCTTTTTTAGGTCAGTGTAAGTGGCATGATAGGTATTACTCTTGTGGAACCTGGACCACCACTCTAGTCAATTATACGTGAAGTCATAAAACCTCAAGCACATGAAAGTCTTCCCTTTAAGGAAATCACAAATATTGTTACCATCAGGGACTGAATGAGGACCAAATACAGTTCTTCCACCAAAAACCCATGGAATAAAGACATAAGAAAGAAGGAAAGACTTTTATATAATAAGTGCAGGAAGTACATGAGACAGGCTTGTCAGTTGCAAAAATATAATATCAAAATGTGTTCCTCTGAAAACAAGATAGGAAGAGGTAAGATGTAGTTACTTTACTATTCTCTTACATGATCTGGAAAGAATGTGGAGTGGATGCAATAGTCCAACAAATAATGTTCAGCTAGTATTATTAGGCCCCTAGCTAAATATACTAAATTATAAATATTTGTTATCATTCATTAATGTATGCACACTAGATACTCATTATTTTTAACCGACTTCAAAAAGGAGGAGGTTCTATGTTCGGTTGTATGTATGCTTTTTTTTTTTTTTTTTTTTTTTTTTTTTTTTTATGTATGTTCAGCGATATTTCCGTCAATTGTGGACCGATTTTGATAATTTTTTTTGCATTGGGTTCAGTATATCTCCAAGGTGGTCCCATATTAATTTTATTGACATTGGACTTAGAAGATACACCAGGGAACTCCTTAACGACAAACAATAGGCATGTGTAAATTGCGATATTATGGGTATTACGTCAATCCTATAGGTACCCTACTATAGAATTCACTGGTCACTTAAAATTGTAAAATAAAAATCTTTTATAAAAAAAGGTAAACCGACTTCAAAAAGCAAAAAAATAAATATTTGAAGTCGGTGCCAAGTAACCGACTGCACCAACCAGCACCGACTTCAAATATTTATTTTTTTGCTTTTTGAAGTCGGTTTACCTTTTTTTATAAAAGATTTTTATGGATATCTAATGTTGTTATTTTTAGTATTTTTTTATTTCTCTACAGGCATTGCTAAATAGTCATACATAAGGGATTTATTTGAGCTAGATAGCAAGAATCCTAATTAGGTATATGCTCCAGTTTTGAGAAAAGAAAATAAGATCATTTAGAGATTAATGAGTATAAATCATTTAAGATTTGTCAGCTAGTCCATCAAAATAATATGGTCACTATCCATTAGAGTTGGGCAAATATTAATCGTGAAACAATTAAGTTTCAATTAAAATATTTCGAAGTTCATCGCGGCTTATTTGTGGTTGTCAAGTGCCCAACGTTTTTAGTGCTCTACAGCACCCATGACCGCGGAAGGGACAGGCATTTGATGCCCAAAAATCATTGTTAATCCGGAGTATGCGACGGAAATGAATTTAATCGCAAATGTAATTTCAATTGATTGATCCTACAATTGAAAAATGCCCAACATTGCTCTTCATTATGTAGGTTATTTGTAATCTAAATTTCTATTTCTGTAATCTAATTTCAGGTTTTGTTAAAATTGTGTAAATTTTAACAAAACCTACCAAAAGAAATTTGTATGTATTTTCTCAGCCACGCTACACAAAGCAGATAATAAGATAACTTTATTTAAAATAGGTAATATAATATAATCATTTTTCAGGTGCGCTCCCTGCCGATGCTATTGAAACAGCAGATCTTGTAAATGAAATGGATTGATTATTTGACACATTAAATAGTGACTCAGTCGACTTGCAAAAAGGCAAACCATTCGCTACAAATTTAATGCATACTAGCATGCATGTAAAATTTATTGCAAAGATGAAAAGATTCATCCAACATATTAAATATGTGCGAAGCCCACGTACACCTTCAAATGAAGGTTGGGTATGGATGTTAAATGCCATTGAACAATTGAAAAAAAATTTAACAAAAGCCCACAATATCAAAAGTCCTGCGACACAACGATTTCAGCAAGATCCCATTGAAAATTTATTTGGATGCATTCGGGAAAATCAAATCCAACGACTAGCCAATTTGTAGCTGGTTTAAAAACCACGATATTGACAAATATTTCCCATATTCATGTAACTGGGAACTGTGAGACTTGACAATAATGTAATTATCGAGTCTCAAGCCTCACACAAAATGTAAGTGCTATGCCTGAATCTCATATTGTACAAACATTAATAGATTATGTATGCAATGAAAATGATAACGAAATTCAGGTGTGTGCATATGTATGTGGGTTTATGATGAAGCGACTTCTAAATCAGTGGTGATTGTAAAAAAGCACTAATAGCCAATACAGTCAAATCTCATAATTTGTTTGTCGAGTGCTGTGAGTATTCAGATATTAAAAAAAGTTTAAATTATGCCTCCAAAGAAATGGTGGTCTGTGTAGAAAGTCGTATTGTTCTACGATAATAACTATTTTTTTTTTTAATGACAAGAAGTAAAGTAAATTTTGATTTCCTTAATTGATGTAATAATCATAAAGAAATTAACATCAACAATATTAAAAACAGTACAGTAATTATAGGCACATTATTGTATTCTTAAAAATAGATTATTCGCAGAATAAGCTCTGCATCGGCACTTGAGATGCAAAATGAACATAATTTTACATGAGTAAATATGACAAATTATGTCGTCGATATATCTTAACAAGATACACAGTCCCGTTCAGAAGTAACACTAGATCGTGTCATCCTCCTACTAATATATCAACGAATATAATCAACTATCTATGTGCCAAATTTCATCCAAATCCGTTCAGCTGTGTAAAGAAACATGTCAACATACAAAGTAAAGTAAATGTAAACATTTATAATATTAGTAGAAAGGATAAACTAAATGTCATCATGGAGCCAGGACATTTCGTACCTCGTACTTGTATCACTTAAAGTTGTATTTGCAAAAAAGGGGAAGCCTGTTGTTAATTGTGGTCCCATTTTTCGTGCAGCGAGCGTGTATCTACCTATATGTGATCAATGAATAATGTAATATTATGTTTATTTTGTTTATTATTAATGGTGTTATGTTGAATCTATTTTTATTGTGAGCTATAGGATAGTATGCAACATCTAGATGTACATATTGTATATATTTGTATAAGTATACTACTACAACTGTGATTAATGATTTCATCATCACCATACTCTTACTTTTTTAAATTATTCATGTTCTATTTTACTACCAAAACCTTAGTTATGGAAATGAGTTATATCCAGTTCGGTCTGCATTGTTCTCTACTCTGTTTCAATAAACATTTCTTTCGTTTCAATTAACGTTCTTTCAATAAAGAACCATGGATTTTCTTACCCTTCTGCATAGAATTGTGAATCGGAAGGGTTGTCTAAGTTAATAATCTTGTGTAATTTTTTTTGACTAATCATATTAGTGCTAAAGTCGAAATGACTACAACATCCTTGATTTTGTCTAACACTGACAGACATTCTAAGTTGTTAATGTTAACATAAGTAACCCAGCCATGACTTAACATTTTATCACTTTTCCTACTCGACGACACAATTGAATTGCCAATTAATTAAGAATAAGAATAATTTTATTATTGAAAAAGACTTAGCAACTAAGAGACATTATCTAAGAGCCCCAAACTAGACGAAAAGTCTGTATCTGTAAAATACATGAGTTAACATTCATAAGTTAAATAAATTGGTTATCGAAGTGTTGCGTGGCACAGGGCTATGAATTATACACAGTAGTGTTCAATAAATGTACATTTTGTTGTTCTTAACATTAACATTATCTAATTATTAATTAAAAAACAGATGTATAAGGCAGATCACATCACTGAATCCTAATAAAGTTATTATATCAATCTTGTTGTTTTTACTTGATTACATATTTTTACTTCTAGGAATACTTTTGAAAGTCTTTGATTTCGTTACTCAATGAGTTTTATGTAATACATAAAACTCATTGGCTTTTTCTGAAGAATCCGCAGGAAGAATCCTATTTTAAAAAAATCCCGCCATATTATTAGTTCACAGGGGCTGAATTTAGATGGCGCTAAAGTCGTTTTAATTTCACGATATTTTGTATGAAGTTCCCATTCTTCTCCGTTAGGAGTATTGTTGTTCTGTGGTGTTATGGCGGTCGGCCGAAGGCATGGCTGCTCGCAATGAACTCGACATCCTTATCCTGTTACTATGCGATCAATAACAGCTGATGTTGAAGCGCGAAATGAAATGTTTCGGCATTCAACCCATACTTGTTATAATATTCATTGAATTAAATAGTCATAGAGACAAACAACAACGCATAATAACATTGATCATTTTATAATTTGACAAAGATTGAATCAAGCTAAGGGCAAGCTTAGTTTTTCATAAAATAATAGAAAATAGCTTTCTAAACTTAGGGTTTATTTACCTCCCAAAGCATTATTTTTTGTGATTTTGTTTACTTCCTATACCAAATTTAAAATATAAGTTCAGCAAAATAATTATTGAATATTATTAATTGTGCTTTAAAATGTATTAAATGTATACAAACATTTAAATAGGTAGTATGAGTGGTGCAAATAAGATATCACACGACGCCTGTAGACACTGAACCACAGGAGTCAGACACCTCAAGATCTGCATTTTTAAAAATATCTCAACCATATAAGTCAAACAGTCCTTCAAGTTTTGTTAAAAATAGATATAAATTGTAGCAAAACATTTCAGATGAGTCGAGATGACATCGGACCTGTGCAGCGAAGATGTTGTGGTTCGCATTACTGCACCACAAATCATTACTGTAAGTAAAATTAAACTAATTTAATAAGAGCTAAGAATATTGAAATATAAGAGAAAAATTATTTTCCAGTATTTTAGTAATTTTAGTCCTATAAAGTGAAATTGAACTATCTGGTATAGACCTATTTTTGGTATTTTTAACGGACTTCAAAAAGAAGGAGGTTCCCAATTCATGTGTTTTTTTTTATAACTTATTTGTATGAACTGATTTTGATAGTTATTTTTGCATCGGGTTCAACACAGCTTCTAGGTGGGCCCCTTTTAAATTAATTGACACTGGAGCTTGCACTTTAAAGATACACCAGAGGACTCCTTTATGGCAAACAGCAAGAATGGGTAGATTGAGTTATTAAGGGTATTATGTCAATCCTGTAGCTCAATCCTATGGAACTAAGCAGAATAATAAAGGTATATAGATTAAGAGAAAATGTAACTGACTACACCTAATATTTTTTGAAATCAGTTTAGTTTTTGTGTATATTAAATAGTAATATAATTTAACAAACAAAATAAATCATTAATTATTTTCCTAATTAGAGTACAGAGTTCCAACACGTTTTTTTCTTACATAACTCTCTGCCTTTCTCCACTCTGCCTACACAGCAAGGAATCTGACGTGATGATATAGATATAGAACATGCATAGATTTAAGTTATATGTATATAAATAACATGGGTTGAAGAAGTGATAGAGTGGTAATTTCTTGCCCTTCTTCTCCACAGGAATGGCATTCTTCAGTCTTTTGTTACTTTTCTGACTATTCATAAATACTATAATGGTTTACATACATAAAAATATTCTAATTCTGAGTAATTTTCTAGTTTCATTTTTCATTAAAGGTTCTTCTCAGAATTAGTTAGCAAATAAATCCCCAAAAGTTGTTTTTAAAGAAACGTTGCCCCACACTAGGATTTATTCCTGTGTCGTGAGTGCATTTAAAAACATGAAAATTCACATACACCAAACACACAAAGATTTGTCCCCGTGCGGGAATCGAACCCGCGACTATTAGATACAATGGGCGGAGAGGCTTATGCCCGGTTTCTGAAACTCTCAGTTAAATTCTCAATAGCTATTGATTCATTAAATTTATGCCTAAGATAAACGTCGGTTAACTGTCACTGCGTTGCTCAATACACAACAAGCCGATAAATAACTATTGAAACGATAATCAGTTTCTTTTTTTGCCACTAGATGGTCTCATTAAGAAATTTAGTCCAACATTAATTTAAATTATTTGATTCGTTATTAATACAATTCGTTTCGTAAAAAATATTTATTAGATAGCTTTTAAGTGTGCAAACACTATTTTAGTTAAAAATTTATATTTTATTACTCAACTCTGGCTGTATGGATAACTGTATAGTTATATTCTAAAAATTATGAAACGTCAGACTGGTGGATGCTCATTGGTCGATCATTTCGGTATTGTAATTTGGCGCGAGGCGAATATTTGTTTTCAATCGGTATAAAAAGTCGTACTTCAGTTTTATTGTTTTCTCACTATAAATTAACAACTAACATTGATAATGGAATCTGGGAAGCGGAGCAAAAATTTTACCGAAAGTGAGAAGATGCTTCTTATAGATGTAGCAAAAGGATTTACAAATATAATTGATAATAAAAAGACAGACGGGGCTTCTGTAGAGGCCAAGAAACATGTAAAATAAAACTAGTTCAGAAGTGTAGATGTAGCGTAGCTATATTATTTCATAAAAGCATTCCAGTTACTCATAACAATGTTAAATATTAATAAGTACGCTATTATTCAAATCCCGCCATAATCCAATCGTCACTCCAGACCAGCCAACCTTTTTCTATGCACTCCCGTGCTGCCAACGACTCAATTGTTTATTATGCCAAAAGAACCACAGATAATAAAAATAAGTTATATAATTATTATATCTTGCAGACACACAAGCTGTGCTAAACCGGTGGAGTGACGCAGACGTGCCCAAAGGCGAGATTGCGGCACCAGAATCAACGGAGGACATCACTATGGAAGAAGTTGAATGGGCGATAGGAAGTATGAAAAACGGTAAAGCTGCGGGAGTAGACATGATATCTGCCGAGATGATCAAATATGGTGGAACTTGCGTCCGGGACGCTTTCCGGGCCCTTGCAAACCTTTGCTGGAGGACCGGTAGAGTCCCTACAGATTGGCGCCGCGCAGTCATAGTACCCTTGTATAAAGGCAAGGGTTCACAATATGACTGCGCCAATTACAGAGCCATCAGTTTGATCAGCTTGGCAGCCAAGGTGTACGGTAAAATTATTGGACGGAGAATGCGCGTGAAGTCCGATGGAATGTTGTGCGAGGCACAAGGGGGTTTCAGGTCTGGAAGAGGATGTTCGGATCAAGTCTTCTCACTCCGCAACATCGTAGAGAAGCATCTGCCAGTGGGGCGGAAGGTTTTCTGCGGTTTTGTAGATCTGGAGAAGGCATTTGACAGAGTTGTGCGAAAGAGACTTTGGGACATTTTGCCAGAGTATGGTATAGATGGCACTCTGTTGCGAGCCGTCCAGTCCACTTATGTGGACTGCAAGGCATGCGTACGGGTGGGTGGTAACAGGTCACCCTGGTATGACGTTAAAATCGGCGTCAAGCAGGGTTGCGTGTTGTCCGCTAGACTGTTTATAATATATCTGGACAAAAGTCTTCAAAGACTGAAAGCGATGAATGAAGGTGTACAAATGGGTGACTTAGTGGTAAACCATCTACTTTATGCAGATGACGCGGTTTTAATAGCGCCAACAGCCACTGATCTGCAAACACTAGTCACAGTTATGAAAGCGACGACGCATGATCAATGGCTTACACTTGAATGTGAAGAAAACCAAGATTATGGTTTTTGAAAGGGAAGAAACCAGAACGAATGTAAGGATTGTGGTTGGTAACGATGTGCTGGAGCAAGTGAATGAGTTTGTATATCTTGGATGCGCCTTCAGTAAGGATGGGAAATACACCGCTGACATAGAGAGAAGAGTGAGTGCAGGGAACAGAGTGAATGGTGCGATGGGAAAGCTACTCGGGAGCCGGCACTTAAGCCATAAGGCGCAGCTGGCCATACATAACGGAGTTCTTGTCCCAACGCTGTTATATGGTAGCGAGAGCTGGGTATGTAAGAAGGAGAATGAAAGTAGGATAAATGCGGTAGAAATGCGAGCTCTGCGGAAGATGTGCGGAGTGAAGCTGACCGACCGTATTAGCAACATCATAGTAAGACAGCGAGTAGGTATGAAAGATAGTATCGGTGTAAAGATGAGAAAGGGCATGCTCCGTTGGTTTGGGCATATAGAAAGAATGGCAGAGGAAAGAATGTCAAAACAGATATACAATGTGAAAGTGGAAGGATGCAGGTATCGGGGAAGACCTAGAATAGTCTAGGTCTTACCACGACCAAATAAACCGAGTCTTATCTGATGGAAAAGTCAAGAGTCTCCGTAACCGGCGAGCGTGTATGAGACGAACTATGAGAGTCGAGGAAGCCAGAGAGGTATGTAAGGAAAGAACCTGTTGGAACTCTGTACTCTCTGCCTACCCCGCAAGGGATCTGGCGTGAGGTTATAGATAGATAGATAGAAGTTATATAATTAATAAAATGTTTACAGTCCGCCATTCTGAAATAACAGAGTCCTCTCGTAATGTCTTGACACATTAAAACAACCTTTTTAATGACACATTCAAGCAACAAAATACTTATGTACATAGGTTTAACAATTTTTAGACTCTACCAAACTCCGAAGATGCCTTGAAGAAACTAAACAGAATAAATCAGAATTATGTCGGCACCATTTCTTAATAATTTGAATTCATAAAAACATATTATTTTTGCTAGCCAAAAGACAACATTTCTTGTTCTCTGTTCAAATATACAAGGTGTAACATAATAGACGCAAGACCTCAGACACCCCGATTAGAAAATTGCTTTATAAATTCAAAACGAAAACCATATATCCAAATTTAAAGGTATTACCCCTTTTTTTAAGCACTTTTATACCCCAATTAACAATGAAACTTGTACGTGTATATGTGCATTTTGAGAAATACGGGTTAGGAATGCATTTGTAATCTCCTTATTGCTATGAATCAAGAATAAATTTAGTTTTTTATAGCGCACTGAAGAAGTTAAAGCATTTCTTGCAAATTTAAAAAAAATGTTATATACATTAAAAATAGTTGAAATCAATTCAGTAATCGATTAAAAACAAACTACTTTCAGGTCTTGCGTTTATTATGTTGCAGCTTGTATATTCTAATCAAATTCAATTTATAAATACATACTATTTTTAATAACCAAAAGCAACCTTTGTTTTTATTCCATTTTGAATCAAATCTATTCTAATCAACACGTTCGGCCATCTAACAAATTAATTGTTCCATCAATTATTTTTTTAAATACAATATAAGATGAAGGAACAACAACTTGTACGATTACAATATGAACAAAATGTATTGTTTGTTAAATGTATTTATGCTTTATTGCTGGATCAATAGCTTTCTTGAAATCTTATTAAGATTGAATTCTCTTATGACTCCTCCGTGTAAAAAAATTTACCAGCAAATTCACTTAAGATCATTTTAATACAAGTAGTTACAATCCCAAAATCAATTAATAATAAACATATTTTTTTTGGAAAAAAACATCACAGAGGCATTAAAACTCATCATAATATCAATAGTATTAATAATGCACTAAATCAGAGAACACCTTCACCTGAAGTACTCAGGCAGTTTTGGGCTGGGATATGGGAAAATCCGGTTCAACATAATGCGAATGTAGAGTATATAATCACTGCTAAGGAAAGCACAGCGCACGTTTCAAATATGCATTTCGAACATATCCCAAGAGAAACTTTCACACAAGTTCTCAAATGCACACATCTGGAAATCTCCTGTATCTGAGATAACATCCATTATTTCTGATATAAGAAATTTACACCCACTCACTCGTAACTGCATAACCATTTAAACACGTTTATTCAGACACCACATACAATGCCAGAGTTCATCATACACATGGAATAACTTTTATACTACCTAAAGATACTAATATCGCGGATCCATCTAAATATCGATCTATTACTTGCCTTCAAATAATAAATAAAATACTCACAGCATGCATAAGTGAGATAATTTACAAACATCTTTCCGAAAATCATATACTTACAGAACAACAGAAGGGGTGCCGGAAAAATAGCAAAGGTTGTTAAGAACAACTTATAATAGATGCAATCACAATGAACTAAGCATATAGGAAGAAACATAGTATCTGCAGCATATTCATTGATTATAGGCAAGCCTTCGATTCTGTTCCACATAGCTGGTTTCTAGAAGTGCTTTAGCTGTATATAATCTACCCCACCATTACTATGTTCTTGAAATCATCAATGCAAAATTGGCATACCAAACTAAAATTAAAATGTTCTATTCCAATTAGCTTATACCGCGTGGTTCCCGGCTTAGAATAGGACCAACCCATCTCATCCCATCGGGTGTCGTACAAGGCGACTAAGGGAAAACTAGGGAATGGGCAGCAGCGTTCCCTTAACACTTCTACCATCAAAAACTGCGCTCGCCAACCCGCCTGCCAAGCGTGGCGAGTATGGCAAACCCCCCCAATTTATTAAAATGGAAGAAAAAGACAAAACCAGGCCCCTAGTCCCCGGCGGTCCTGTTCGTCCTGGCCACGGTAGCAGCTATGGTAACGACAGGACAAGGGGTGCTAAGAATCTACGGCAGAGATTCGGCTACCACCAACTACGAAAATTGGCCCTGGTGACATACAACGCACGCACGTTAAGGACAGATGAGAAGCTTGTTGAACTGGAAGAAGAGATAAACAAGTTGCGGTGGGATATTGTTGGTTTATCGGAGGTCCGAAGAAAGGGCGAGGACACGATAACCTTAAAATCCGGCAACTTGTTTTACTACCGGGAGGGCGAACAGCAGTCCCAAGGTGGTGTCGGATTTATCGTCCACAAGCCACTCATAGACAACGTTGTGTCCATCACTAGTGTGTCGAGCAGGGTAGCGTACCTGATACTCAGAATATCCAAAAGATATTCGCTGAAGGTCATACAGGTCTACGCACCGACCTCGGCATACTCAGATGATGACGTCGAAGTAATGTAAGAGGACATTAGTAGAGCCATACATACTTCCAAAGCACACTTTACAGTGGTTATGGGTGACTTCAATGCGCGGCTGGGCAAACGGGGCTATAATGAATTGAGAGTGGGGCAATTTGGATATGGGCAGCGCAACCCCAGGGGTCAGAGGCTGGCCGAATATCTGGAGAAGGAGGGACTCTTTATGATGAACTCTTTCTTCCGGAAGCCGCCTCATAGGAAATGGACCTGGATGAGCCCTGATGGTTCCACAAAAAATGAGATAGACTTCATCATGAGCACCAAGCGACAAATATTTAATGATGTCTCCGTGATTCACAGGGTAAAAACCGGCAGTGATCACCGAATGGTCAGAGGCACATTAAATATTAATGTCAAAATGGAAAGATCGCGTCTGATGAAGTCTACGCTCCGACCTTCTTATGCACATATCCAAAACCCCGAGAACTTTCAACTCGAATTGGCAAACCGCTTCGAATTGCTAGACAGCAGCGCATCAGTGGACGAAATCAACAACAGGCTGGTAGAGACTGTCCATACGGTCGGGTCCAAGTATTTTAAGCCCCACCGTAATAATAGACCTCAAAAACTATCCAACTACACCCGAAACCTCATGGCTGAGCGACGTTCCATGACACTCCAAACCTCCGATGATGCTAAGTCCTATAGGCAGCTCAATGGACAGATACTGAAGTCCTTGCGACACGATTTACGGTCCTTCAATACAAGGCGTATTGAGGAGACCATAGCACAGAACAAGGGCTCCAAAGTGTTCGCAAAAGACGCGTCTATTGGGCAAAGCCAGTTGACGAAGCTGAAGACGGAGGACGGAAACGTAACGTCGAATAGGTCAGAGGTGCTCAGGGAGATAGAGAGGTTCTATGGGCAGTTGTACACCTCAGTAGGTGAACCTGTTGTTGACTTGGTAAAAGACCCAAGAGCCAAGCTAACCCGACACTACACTGAAGATATCCCGGACATCAGCCTGTACGAGATTAGGATGGCTCTCAAACAACTCAGAAATAACAAAGCGCCAGGCGAAGACGGAATTACCGCAGAGCTTCTGAAAGCGGGCGGAACGCCGGTACTTAAAGTCCTTCAGAGGCTGTTTAATTCCGTCTTGCTCGAAGAGAAAACGCCGGAAGCATGGAACAGGGGTGTGGTGGTACTGTTTTTCAAGAAAGGTGATAACACTTTACTGAAGAATTATAGGCCCATCACACTGCTGAGCCATGTTTATAAGTTGTTTTCGAGAGTCATCACGAATCGTCTCGAACGCAAGCTTGATGACTTCCAGCCTCCCGAACAAGCCGGTTTCCGGAAAGGCTTTAGTACCATAGACCACATACATACGCTGCGGCAGATTATACAGAAGACCGAGGAGTATAATCGGCCACTATGCTTGGCGTTTGTGGACTATGAGAAAGCCTTCGATTCGATCGAGACTTGGGCGGTTCTTAGATCTCTCCAGCGATGCCGCATTGACTATCGGTACATTGAAGTGTTGAAGTGCTTGTATAATAACGCCACCATGTCAGTCCGAGTACAGGGGCAGTGCACGAAGGCGATCCCCATAAAAAGAGGAGTAAGGCAGGGAGACGTCATTTCTCCGAAACTGTTTACGGCCACCTTAGAGGACGCCTTCAAGCTCTTGGAATGGCAAGGACTTGGCATCAACATTAATGGCGAATACATCACTCACCTTCGATTTGCCGACGACATTGTGGTCGTGGCGGAGTCGCTGGAAGATCTAGGACGAATGCTCGGTGACCTCAACAGAGTATCTCAACAAGTGGGTCTTAAAATGAACATGGACAAAACGAAAATAATGTCTAACGTCCATGTCGTACCCACCGCACTCACCGTTGGGAACTCTACTCTTGAAGTTGTCGACGAATACATTTACCTGGGACAGGTAGTCCGGTTAGGTAGGTCCAACTTTGAGAGAGAGGTCAATCGACGAATCCAACTCGGCTGGGCAGCGTTCGGGAAACTGCGCAACATCTTCTCATCCAAAATACCTCAGTGCCTAAAGACTAAAGTTTTTAGTCAATGTGTGTTACCAGTGATGATATATGAATCAGAGACGTGGTCGTAAAAAAGCTCAGAGTTGCTCAGCGAGCTATGGAGAGAGCTATGCTCGGCGTTTCTCTACGCGATTGAATCAGGAATGAGGAGATTCCTAGAAGAACCAAGGTCACCGACATAGCCGTTAAGATTAGCAAGCTGAAGTGGCAATGGGCGGGCCACATAGCGCGTAGATCGGACGGGCGTTGGGGCAGAAAGATTCTAGAGTGGAGACCACGTATTGGCAAGCGCAGCGTGGGACGACCGCTTGCCAGATGGACCGACGATCTTGTGAAAATCGCAGGAAGTCGTTGGATGCAGGTGGCATCGGACCGGTTACGCTGGAAAGCGATTGGGGAGGCCTATGTTCAGCAGTGGACAAGTATAGGTTGAGATGATGATGATGATTCCAATTAGGTACTACCGAAACGATCCGCATCTTTCAAGGGGATGCTCGATCCGCATCTTTTAGTCCTCTTTGGTTTTGTTTGGCACTCAATCCTCTCTGTTTTTCTCGACAATAGTAATCATAGCTAGAATTTGCATGGACTCGACTCATCATTTATTCATTCTCACCAATTTTTTTCATGGATGATATAAAAATTTATGCTGGCAATAAATCACTTAGAAGATGGCGATCTATTTCACTTAGAAGATATCACCCCAAAATTCTTCCTGCAGTTAGTAATATAGTGTATACAAATGTTTAAGATTTAATCAGTGTCGAAAAATCCAGCAGAAGGAAATTAGTTTCCTAAAGCCAGAACTTACACGAAAATTTTAATATCGCGTGAATCAGATTCCAAAAACATGCTTCAAATCTAGAAATATAATAAAGACCAATAATACTTCCGCCATCCAAATACTCACTTATTTATTCGGAATCATAAATTCAGGTCAAACACAGATCTTAAATAACTAAAGCGTATAATAAACAGAATTATGGCAACACATCGGAAGCATCACACAAAATCCTCCATTGAAAAACTTACAGATATGCGTGGCACAATAGAAAGATAGGCTCGGAAATTTCTTTGCGGGAGACACCGATCCGATTTGGGTCAAAGACACGTGGATAATATAGTCGAACGAATGGTTTTAATGAAGACAACTGTTTCCAGAGACTAACAGCTTCATTCTTGCAATACAAAACAAAATTATTGCCACTCGCAACTATAAAAAGCATATTATCAAGGACTCAAACTTACCGACAGATTCATGCAAACACTATCATTCTGCCTCCGAAACCATACATCAGATCACCGGCGCAAGTAAATCCCTCATCCAAACTGATTACAAACACCGCCACGACCGAGTGGCAGCAATCATTCCCCAATATATGGCTCACCAATACAATTTACACATACAATCCCTTATTTTAAATACAAACAAGATACAGTGCTTGAAAACAAAGACGTAAAAAATTACTGGGATAGAACTATAATTAAAAATAAAGCGATCCATTATATTAGACCAGACATCTCTTCACGTTTAGGACAGTAACATAGTATACATTATTGATATAGTCATTCCTAACCCCCATAATATTCAATCAACAACATCTGATGAGCTCACATTATACCAAAATCTTGCATTAGAATTAAAAACACAGTGGAAAGCAGACATAGTGCATATTGTTCCAATAGTACAGTAATCAACTGGTGTAGTCTCTAAAAGTCTTCTCCAATGCCTCAATATATACATTCAATTTAGTACAGATAGCCATCATTCTAAATACTTGTCGCATCACTAGAAATTTTTTATCATCGTCATCCATATTAGAATAAATTATTTAGCCTGTCACGCTTGGTTTAAGAAAAAAGAGAATAGAATCTTAAAATAATAATAATAATGCACAATGTTTTCCCTTAATTCAATTCTCCGGATTTATCTCACTCGCATTTGTCTTATGACTCTTTTGAGAATCGATTCCTTTAATAAATTAGCATCTCAGAAATTATTTATTAATAATTATAAAATTATTCTATAACATATCCAATTCATTGAAAAACAATACACTCATGTTTGTCTTACAACCCCTTTGTGCATGTACTTCGCCAGAGGACTTATACCTTTGTCCTAAGTTTATAACAAATTTCAATTCATCAACAATGCGCAGATCCAATTCATTGAAATACAAGACACTCATAATTGTCTTAGGACTCCTTTGTGCGTATATTTCTCCAGAGGAATCATACCTTCATCATAAATGTATAACAAATTTCAACTTACAAAAATAAGCAAATGCAATTCATTGAAACACATGACACTTATAATCGTCTAACGACTCCTTTGTGCGTGTACTTCTCCAGAGGAATCATACCTTCATCATAAATGTATAACAAATTTCAACTTACAAAAATAAGCAGATCCAATTCATTGAAATACAAGACACTCAGAATCGTCTAACGACTCCTTAGTGCGTGTACTTCTCCAGAGGAATCATACCTTCATCATACATGTATAACAAATTTGGCCGTGTCGTGCCGGCAGAGCAGAATAGCACCACCCCATATCTTCCCGTGGGTATCGTAAAAGGCGATTAAGGGAGTGTGAGAAAATACTGACTCCTTGTATCTTTCTCACCGTGATACTGCTCCGTCTGTCTGAGTCCTTCTCCGGTCGTAACGGTCTCCGTTCCACTGGGCCCAGAAGGATAAGGATGGGTATGTGCACCTGTGTCTCGCGCGTATACTTGTGCACCTAAATATTTCCTGCGCATCTGACCGCTTCCGTTACTGGACTCCGAGTACGCAAAAGTCCTGTGGCGATGGGTAAAAGTAGAGAGGTCTAGCCTGATGCAAACTAGGCTTTGTCTGATATCTGCACGCAGGCGGTCCCGGGGGCGTGAGAACACGCCGTGGTCGTTTCCGCGCTGCACATTTGGGACGACAGCACGGGCTCGGCAGCACTTGGGATGTCAAAGCAGCCCTGTTTAGGGAGGCACTGCTTTCCCCGCTCAGCTGGGGAGGGGGCTAGAAAAGGTGCCCTAAAAAATGCTCGTCCCGACATGGCAGATGGTAGTAACCGCGGCTATCATCGCATCATTCAAATCGTGGTCGACGCCGCAAAGGAAATTTAAAAAGAACACCTGTTATGACATTCGGCGCGTGGAACGTAAGAACGCTTCTTGATCGAGATGTCAACGCCTGCCCCGAACGTAAGACCGCCATAGTAGCTCGGGAACTTCATCGCTATAACGTGGATGTGGCTGCTCTCAGCGAAACACATCTCCCCGATGAAGGAGAGCTGGTGGAAGCAGGTGGCGGCTACACTTTCTTCTGGAAAGGTACCGCTGCCTCCGAAACTCGACGATCAGGGGTAGGTTTTGCCATCAAGAATCACTTAGCAAAGCATTTAGAGGAGTACCCTGTACATATCTCAGACCGCGTAACCACACTGCGCCTTCACCTGGACAAAGACAACTACCTTAATGTCATCAGTGTCTATGCTCCAACGTTAGACAAGTCTGATGACATCAAGGAAAAGTTCTATGAGGAAGTGACACATTGCCTCGATAGCTTCAACGCAAAAGCTCCCTGGGAGCAGGTTTTATTGCTGGGCGATTTCAATGCCAGGGTTGGACGGGACTATGAGGCTTGGCCTGGAGTTCTGGGTAGACATGGAGTTGGCAACATGAATAGCAATGGTCAGTTGCTGCTCAGTCTTTGTGCTCAATACGGTCTGGCAATTACGAACACTGTTTAGACTTGCCGCCAAGTACAAGACAACATGGATGCACCCAAGATCTAAGCATTGGCATTTGATTGACTATGCTATCGTGAGACAAAAAGATTTCAGCCAAGTACAGGTCACCCGCGTCATGCGTGGTGCGCACTGCTGGTCTGACCACCGACTTATTGTCACTAAGCTACGAATCCGCCTCCGTCGCCCGCGTAGATCTCTTATAAAAAAGCTTGCTTCTTTGAACTTGGATAAGCTAGAAGATATCGCGGTCAGGGAGAAATACGCTGAAGCCCTGTCTGAAAAGCTGATGCCAGCTAATGAGGTAGGTGATGTTGATGCTGCCTGGGGAACTATGTCATCTCATATCATGGATACCGCTTCAACTGTACTGGGTAAAAAAATCCGTCGCAACGAAGACTGGTTTGATGGAAATGATGAAACCCTGCGGGCAGCATTCGACAAACACCGAGATCTCCTGCGACAGCACAAAAGGCAGAGAGGAAGCGTTGCGGTTGTTAAAGCTAGTAACCTCGAATTGCGCAAGCTGTCTCGACATATGAAAGACAAGTGGTGGCAGGACAAAGCTAGTCACATGCAATGGCTCACTGACACAAACCAGCTGGGTGAGTTCTACAGTGAGGTACGTAAGCTGATTGGTTCATCCTACCAAGCTCGGGTGCCTTTAAGGTCTCTAGACGGTAGTCACATGTTGACAAGCAAGGAGGATATACTAAACCGCTGGGCGGAGCACTTCAACATTCTGCTAAATGTGGATCGATCAGCTGATCTGCAAAGTATCGGTTTAATGCCTCAGCTCCCTCTCGCCTTTGAGCTGGACGAGACTCTATTGCGTGACGAGGTTGTTACTGCCATCAGACAGCAACAAAACAAACGGGCGGCTGGCATTGACCTTATACCGGGAGAGCTGATAAGATACGGCGGAGAGGAGTTGCACACGTTAGTGTGGGAACTATTTGTTCGCATGTGGGAGGAGGTGCGCGTTCCGGATACCTTTAAAGTATCGCGCATAAGTGCTCTTTACAAGCACAAGGGTGACCGATCTGACTGCAACTCCTACCGCGGTATTTCGCTCCTTTCAGCCCCCGGAAAGGTCTTTGCTAGAGTTCTCTTAAACCGCCTAAAGAACTTGTCTGAAAAGATTCTGCCTGAAACCCAGTTTGGCTTCCGACCGGACCGAGGGACATGCGAAGCTATATTCTCTGTGCGTCAACTGCAAGAAAAGAGCAGCGAACAGGGCTGTCAGCTGTACCTTTGCTTTGTTGACCTGGAGAAGGCTTTCGACAGTGTGCCTCGGGAAGCTCTATGGTTGGTGCTAGGTAAGCTCGGGTGCACGGAAATGTTTGTGAGACTTCTTAGACTCCTGCATGACGACATGCAATGCTGCGTTGCCGTAGACGGTGAACAGACAGACTTCTTCCCCGTTACCTGTGGGGTGAAGCAAGGATGTGTCTTAGCGCCTACTCTGTTCGCCTTATACTTTGCGGTGGTAGTTAGAGAAGTCTTACACACTGTTTCTCAGGGAGTCCGCATCCGTTTCCGCACAGACGGCAGCCTTTTCAACTTGGCTAGACTTAAGGCTCGCACTAAAGTCTCTTACGCACTGATCTCTGAGATCATGTATGACTTGTGCTTCCTATCAGAATCCCTAGACGGCCTGCAACAGCTGATGTCCGCATTCCACCAAGCCTGCCGTAAGTTTGGCTTAAAGATCAGTGTCAATAAGACGGAGGTGATGTCCCTGGACATGCACGGTCACGAGACACTGACCATAAAACTTGGTGAGGATGTGCTAAAGCAGGTGGATAGATTTCGCTATCTGGGGAACACTGTAACATCCAAGTGTGACCTTGATGCTGAGATCAATAGCAGGGTGGGTACCGCAGCTGCGGCATTCGGCAAGCTATGTACCAAGGTCTTCTGTTCGCATAACCTTAAGTTGCCCACTAAGATATCGGTGTATATGGCAATCGTGCTGCCAAACCTCCTATACTCCTCTGAGACGTGGTGTGTATACCGCCGCCACATTCGCACTCTGGATCGCTTCCACCTTAAATGCCTCCGTACCATCATGAGGATCAGATGGTCCGATAGAGTGCGAAATACCGAAGTTCTGCGACGAGCCAATGTTGGTGGCATTGAGGCCTATTTAATGCGTCGACAGCTTCGGTGGTGCGGTCACGTATCTCGTATGGCGGAGGAAAGAGTGGCGAAGCGCATCTTCTACTCTGAACTGGAGAAGGGCAAGCGGAATCATGGCGGTCCCCTCCTCCGGTACAAGGATGTCCAAAAGCGACATATGAAGAGATGCAACATAGAGCCCTCTCGTTGGGAACGTTTGGCAGCACAGCGGCCAGAATGGCGCAGGATGGTGAACAGCCAAGTACACGAGTTCGAGGCTCAGCGTAAAGCTGACCTTGACGCCAAACGCAATCAGTTAAAGGCCCGCCCACCTGCTGCCATATCATACAGCTATGAGAACGGCGTACTCACGTGCCCTCAGTGTGCACGGAGTTTCGCCGCGAAGATAGGCTACATAAGCCATCTTCGAGCGCATCAGCGGCATTACTCTGACTAGGGGTCAAAGTGGTCGCCATGGCCGAAATCGGTCGGATCAATCAATCAATAACAAATTTCAACTTACAAAAATAAGCAGATCCAATTCATTGAATTCAAGACACTCATAATTGTCTTAGGACTCCTTTGTGCATGTACTTCTCCAGGGGAATCATACCTTCATCTCAAGTTATAACAAATTTCAATTTATCAACAAAATATTCATTATGATGTCTACTCAACCTCCTTATGTTCCTGATACGACCCACGGCCTACAACACGTCTTCACGCGCTACAGCGCCCTTTACTTCTGCCGCACAACGCCTCCACTCCGCCGCAGAACGCCTCCACTCATGCCATGAAGCGCCTCCACTCACGCCGCACGCCTCCACCGACGCTGTACAGCGCCGTGACTGCGCGATGATACCAACGTACTGTTATACCCTATAATAATTCGTAGAAATGTTGACCACCAACCCCGATCTGCTATGTCAGCATCTCGGGGTGGTCGGAACACTGAGCGTAGGAGCGCAGGCCAACAATGGGCAGTCTGTTACGAAACTCCAAACGGGTCGGTTCAAATCCATTTTATTCTGTTTCTATTTCTAATACACCCTTTCCCAGTTAAATATCTTTTTTAAAAAACCCGTTGACGAACTCTCTTATAATATTTGGTGGCATTTGGTGGGATACCGATGGTGAAGGTATCCCTGGTACGTCTCCGTTCAGACTCATAACATGTGAACATTTTAAACAAATCCTGTGTATAAATAGTTACATTACCCTTGTGTGTGTAGTGAACAACTTTGGAAGTCAAGGTCGTTGTAACCTTGAAAATTTTGTGTCTCGTCTCTGTGGAGAACACACATATACAGAGACCCTTATTCCATAACCTTCGTGGTAAACCTGAAAACAAAATCTTGAAAATTACAATACTTACCGTGTCTGAAAGCCGCGGTCCTGCTCCATTTCCTGTGTATCCTGAAAGAAAAATCGTCGAAGTTTGGCTACATCGTGTTCCTGAAAAGTGATCATGTTCCAGTACATACTCTGCGTGTTCCTGTAAGTCTTTTCCATGATAACTTTTTCTGTGTTGGTGAAAGTGCAAATCTAACGTAACTTTTACTAAAATAAGTGTGTGGTTTCAGTGAAAAAGTTTACAGATTTAAATTAATTAATTTTATTACCCTTCTAATAATTGTCATTGTAACTTTCCCATATGAATTATTTTTTTACCATAAGATAGTTCTAAGAAATATCTCGGTGCCTTATCGCGTTCGCGGTAATCAACACCTCACAGTAGTGAACAATAATAAGTGGCCGTCTATTACACCGAATCGTATCGTGTATCGCCATACCCTTACATGATAACGACTCCCTTCCTATATCCAAGGGCCACACGGGTAACCAGCCCCAAACAAGTGTCCGTAGTTCTATATCCATGGGCCACACGGGTAACCAGCCCCAAGCAAGTGTCCACTCTACTATATCCAAGGGCCACACGGGTAACCAGCCCCAAACAAGTGTCCGTAGTTCTATGTCCAAGGGCCACACGGGTACCCAGCCCCAAACAAGTGTCCGTAGTCAATCAAAATCCAATACAATTCAATGCAATGAAGTATATGAAATATCATGTAGCCCTAACAAAACATCCTTACCTAATATACTCGTTCAAACTTCAATATCTAATAAACCACTCAGGTTTCTCGTTGATACAGGATCTTCTGTGTGCCTTATCCAAAACTCTTCCATCCAATCTTACTCCAATCTGAAACTAAGGGGTAACATAATAAAATTAAAAGGTATAAACAGTTGTGAAGATACTATGCCCACTCTAGGAGATTTTGATATGAATCTAATATTCGGGAAAGAATCTATCCCTTTTATGTTTCACATAATAGACCTACAACACATAGACCTACCCTATGATGGTATTATAGGAAATGATTTACTTACTGTCTTTCAATGTTCTATTGACTATAACCGACAAATCCTTAATCTAAACAAAAATAAAATTAAACTTAATTTTACTGACCCAACTTATTAAATTCCATCTCGTTCTGAAATCACCGTAGTATGCTCGGTTACTAATCCTGAAATAGGTGAAGGTCTCATTCTTGATCAACACTTAAGTGAAACATTATTGATAGCTAACTGTTTATTTAAAGTAAAAAATAATAATCGAGTAAACCTTACAATCTTAAATACATCTGAAAAACCAGTTACTTTAAATTCTAACCTTCAACTTACCTTACACCAAGTTGATCGTGGATCTTACCAATCATATGATAATAATAAATGTCATGTTTAGACAGAACTAACGAAGTCCTTCAACTCCTCCGCGCTTCTCATTTAAATTACGAAGAACGCGAAGCCCTCTACGATATGTGCTCTAAATATTCAGATATATTCCACTTACCTGATGATATACTTACCTCAACTGATGCTATCCAGCATGAGATCCGAACCTCCTCTGATCAGCCTATCAACGTTAAATCCTATCGATTTACCGAGGTACATAAACAAGAAGTAAATGCCCAAATCCAAAAAATGCTCGATCAAAAAATTATCCAACCCGCCTTATCTCACTGGTCTTCTCCAATATGGATAGTTCCCAAAAAGATTGATGCCTCTGGTCAGAAGAAATGGCGCGTTGTAATAGACTACCGAAAATTAAATGGCATTCATCATCATCATCTCAGCCTATACTTGTCCACTGCTGAACATAGGCCTCCCCAATCGCTTTCCAGCGTAACCGGTCCGATGCCACCTGCATCCAACGACTTTCTGCGATTTTCACAAGATCGTCGGTCCATCTGGCAGGCGGTCGTCCCACGCTGCGCTTGCCAATACGTGGTCTCCACGATAGAATCTTTCTGCCCCAACGCACGTCCGATCGTCGCGCTATGTGGCCCGCCCATTGCCACTTCAGCTTGCTAATCTTAAGGGCTATGTCCGTGACCTTGGTTCTTCTACGAATCTCCTCATTCCTGATTCGATCACGTAGAGAAACGCCGAGCATAGTTCTCTCCATAGCTCGCTGAGCAACTCTGAGCTTTTTTATGAGACCTATAGTAAGAGACCACGTCTCTTATCCATATATCATCACTGGTAACACACATTGACTAAAAACTTTAGTCTTTAGGCACTGAGGTATTTTGGATGAGAAGATGTTGCGCAGTTTCCCGAACGCTGCCCAGCCGAGTTGGATTCGTCGATTGACCTCTCTCTCAAAGTTGGACCTACCTAACCGGACTACCTGTCCCAGGTAAGTGTATTCGTCGACAACTTCAAGAGTAGAGTTCCCAACGGTGAGTGCGGTAGGTACGACATGGACGTTAAACATTATTTTCGTTTTGTCCATGTTCATTTTTAGACCCACTTGTTGAGATACTCTGTTGAGGTCGCCGAGCATTCGTCCTAGATCTTCCAGCGACTCCGCCATGACCACAATGTCGTCGGCAAATCGAAGGTGAGTGATGTATTCGCCATTGATGTTGATGCCAAGTCCTTGCCATTCCAAGAGCTTGAAGGCGTCCTCTATCGTGGTCGTAAACAGTTTCGGAGAAATGACGTCTCCCTGTCTTACTCCTCTTTTTATGGAGATCGCCTTCGTGCACTGCCCTTGTACTCGGACTGACATGGTGGCGTTATTATACAAGCACTTCAACACTTCGATGTACCGATAGTCAATGCGGCATCGCTGGAGAGAACTAAGAACCGCCCAAGTCACGATCGAATCGAAGGCTTTCTCATAGTCCACAAACGCCAAGCATAGTGGCCGATTATACTCCTCGGTCTTCTGTATAATCTGCCGCAGCGTATGTATGTGGTCTATGGTACTAAAGCCTTTCCGGAAACCGGCTTGTTCGGGAGGCTGGAAATCATCAAGCCTGCGTTCGAGACGATTCGTGATGCCTCTCGAAAACAACTTGTAAACATGGCTCAGCAGTGTTATGGGCCTATAGTTCTTTAATAAAGTGTTATCACCTTTCTTGAAAAAGAGTACCACCACACCCCTGTTCCAAGCTTCCGGCGTTTTTCCTTCGAGCAAGACGGAATTAAACAGCCTCTGAAGGACTTTAAGTACCGGCGATCCACCCGCTTTCAGAAGCTCTGCGGTAATTCCGTCTTCACCCGGCGCTTTGTTGTTTTTAAGTTGTTTGAGAGCCATCCTAATCTCATACAGGCTGATGTCCGGGATATCTTCAGTGTAGTGTCGGGTTAGCTTGGCTCTTGGGTCTTTTACCAAGTCAACAACAGGTTCAGCTACTGAGGTATACAACTGCCCATAGAACCTCTCTATCTCCCTGAGCACCTCTGACCTATTCGACGTTACGTTTCCGTCCTCCGTCTTCAGCTTCGTCAACTGGCTTTTCCCAATAGATGCGAACACTTTGGAGCCCTTGTTCTGCTCTATGGTCTCCTCAATACGTCTTGTATTGAAGGACCATAAAATCGTGTCGCAAGGACTTCAATATCTGTCCATTGAGCTGCCTATAGGACTTAGCATCATAGGAGGTTTGGAGTGTCATGGTACATCGCTCAGCCATAAGGTTTCGGGTGTAGTCAGATAGCTGTTGAGGCCTATTTTTACGGTGGGGCTTAAAATGCTTGGACCCGACCGTATGGACAGTCTCTACCAACCTATTGTTGATTTCGTCCACTGATGCGCTGCTGTCTAGCAATTCGAAGCGGTTTGACAATTCGAGTTGAAAGTTCTCGGGGTTTTGGATATGTGCATTAGAAGGTCGGAGCGTAGACTTCATCAGACGCGATCTTTCCATTTTGACATTAATATTTAATGTGCCTCTGACCATTCGGTGATCACTGCCGGTTTTTACCCTGTGAATCACGGAGACATCATTAAATATTTGTCGCTTGGTGCTCATGATGAAGTCTATCTCATTTTTTGTGAAACCATCAGGGCTCATCCAGGTCCATTTCCTACGAGACGGCTTCTGGAAGAAAGAGTTCATCATAAAGAGTCCCTCCTTCTCCAGAAATTCGGCCAGCCTCTGACCCCTGGGGTTGCACTGCCCATATCCAAATTGCCCCACTCTCAACTCATCATCGCCCCGTTTGCCTAGTCGCGCATTGAAGTCACCCATAACTACTGTAAAGTGTGCTTTGAAAGTATCTATGGCTCTACTAATGTCCTCATACATAACTTCGACCTCATCATCTGAGTATGCCGAGGTCGGTGCGTAGACCTGTATGACCTTCAGCGAATATCTTTTGGATATTCTGAGTATCAGGTACGCTACCCTGCTCGACACACTAGTGATGGACACAACGTTGTTTATGAGTGACTTGTGGACGATAAATCCGACACCACCTTGGGACTGCTGTTCGCCCTCCCGGTAGTAAAACAAGTTGCCGGATTTTAAGGTTATCGTGTCCTCGCCCTCTCTTCGGACCTCCGATAAACCAACAATACTCCACCGCAACTTGTTTAACTCTTCTTCCAGCTCAACTAGCTTCTCATCTATCCTCAATGTGCGTGCGTTGTATGTCACCAGGTGACATTACCATCGGCGAAACTTATCCTATTCCCAATATCGTCGAAATTCTCGATCAATTAGCTAGTAACTCCAAATACTTCTCAACGCTTGACCTTGCATCAGGATTCCATCAAATTAAAATGGCCCCACAAGATGCCTGCAAGACTGCATTTAGCGTCCCTCAAGGACATTTCGAATTTACTCGCATGCCCTTTGGCCTAAAAAATGCTCCATCAACTTTTCAACGCCTAATGAACAATGTCCTTACCGGTCTCCAAGGAGAACGATGTTTCGTTTATTTAGATGATATTGTCATATATTCTCATGACCTTCGGAGCCATATCCAAAATCTAACTGCAGTTTTCCAAAAACTTCGATCATTTAACTATAAACTACAGCCTGACAAGTGTGAATTCCTTCGAAAGGAAGTCGGTTACCTAGGACACGTCATTACTAAAATGGCTTAAAACCCGATCCTAGTAAAATTCATGTCGTACAAAAATTTCCAGTTCCTAAATGTCCCAAGGACATGAAATCATTTTTAGGGCTTGTATCTTATTACAGACGTTTTATCCCAGATTTTTCAAAATTATCTAAATCCCTTACAAGCTTATTGAAAAAGGATGTTCCTTTTGTTTGGACCAACGAACAACAATTAGCTTTCGAAACGCTCAAAGAAAAACTTGTCACTGCTCCAGTCCTTACCTATCCAGATTTTACCAAACCCTTCAATCTTACTTGTGACGCGTCTAACTATGCGGTATCCGCTATCCTTTCTCAAGGCCCCATTGGAAAAGATCACCCTATAGCATTTACCTCCAAAACCTTAAACCTCAACTATAGCACAACTGAAAAAGAACTGTTAGCTATAGTCTGCTGCAAAGCCTTTAAACCATACTTCTTTGGCCGCAAATTTACTATTGTAACAGACCATCGTCCTTTAAAATGGCTCTTTAATCACACTGATCCAAGTAGTAAATTACAACGTTGGCGTCTCCAACTTCAAGAATATGAATACGAAATTGTATACCGCAAAGGTAAATTAAATTCAGCAGCTGATGCGCTTTCTCGTTACTCCAGTTGTTGTTAATCCAGTTTATCCTGAAAACCCTGCAAACTTACCTGATACTGACCTAATCGACCTTGGTCCCCTAGATGTGAGCCCTTTCAACACAGAGGTTAATGATTTTAGTCCTTTCAATATCCCAAGTCCAGAAAATCTACCTGATCCTTTGTTAAGACAAGGTCAACAATCTTCAAATCCTCAATTAAACCCCATAGACTTGGGACAACTCGAAACTAGCCCTAGGAGTGCAGAACCCAACCTTGATTTCGATTCATTATGAACTCCCTCACCTTCTAAAATTACGCCAGACCCAAAATCAAATTTAAATAACGACGATTATTCCAAATTCTTGAAATCTATCTCCGATAAGGAGGTCACACGCAACACCGTCCTAAAATAACACAACGAAAACTTACTTAAGTCTCCTTATAAAATAATCCTTATTCCTACGTCTATAGATCTTGATGAATCTAATCCTTATATCCCAGAAATCTTACTTAATGCTGAAAATAAAGACGAAATCTTAAATTCTGAAAAGGAATTACATTCCTTTCTGAAAGTAAACCAGGATAATAAAATCGTGTACCTAATATTCACCAAAGTTGATCACTTTGATGAATCATCTTATCCCGATATTTATAATACCCTGAAACAAGTGAGGGGGGAAATCATGAAATCTGAAGAAGTAACAGATATTGCAATATCTGATTTTAAGAATCCTTTTGATCAACACTCATATACAAAAATATTTAATGGAGGACTTTGTCAAAAGGTGTATACAGTGTCAGGAAAACTTTTAAGTGGGGATATCCTCTTGGATACCCGTTAACGACGGGGACGTTAACAGGTTATGTGGGACTACTCGCTTCAGCGACGGTCGGCGTATATCCGGCCGTCGCTGGAGCAAGTCCTACCCACTAAAACCCCACCGTGTTCCATCGCCCGCTATAGAGGCGAGTCACGGGGATGCGGACATACTTCCGCGACCCGTCAGCGGCTGTCCGTTTTTCGAACTCGACTTTATCGGGGTATCCCCGCCCTGGTCCTTCTACATGGTGAGGGCGCACCGGAACACTTGGCGCGTCCTCCAACCTCGGGGGCCAAATGTTCTGCGTAGACGTCAGCAACCCCCGTTGCTGTCGTCCGCCGGCCCCCATCACGGTGGCATGAGGTCAGGAGCAGCGAGGGGATCATTTTCCCTGCTCCGCTCCGCCGCCTCCTTCCGCGAAATAACTTCCTCGCAGAAGGGCTCTACCGCCAGCCAAGACCTTTCGCTGCCGACCATTGCTCTCACTACAGTGGGCAGCGTGATATCTCTCCCTATTACACCCGTGAGGACACCGCGCTGGGCCGCCCAGGCAGGGCATATTTCCAGCGTATGTTGCGCAGTGTCCTCAGTGGCACCACACTCATGGCACCTTGGGGTGACTTCCCTCCCGGCTACCTTCCACAGGTACCTGCTTCCACAGCCCCATTCCAACGAATAGCGTTGGATATCGTAGGTCCTCTGCCGGAGTCTGGACCTGCTAAACTGAAATATATCCTTACCTTACAAGATGACTTAACAAAATACTCCGTCGCTTACCCCATACGTAGCACAACAGCTGAAGAAACTAGCGATTGTCTCATACGTTTTATATCCCTTTTTGGGATTCCTAAATCAATCTTGACAGATCAAGGCACCAATTTTACTTCCGATCTTTTTAAGACTACATGCCAATTCCTCAAAATCAAACAATTGTGGTCGTCGCCTTACCACCCACAGACACAAGGCGCTTTAGAACGTAGTCATTCAACCCTTAAGGAATATCTAAAATCATTTATCAACGAAAATCAGGACAACTGGCCCACCTACGTATATACTGCTATGTTAACTTATAATACTACGCCACACTGCACGACAAAATTTACACCCTACGAATTAGTCTTCGGACATAAACCTTACCTACCAAACTCCATATATGAAAGTGGTCTTGGAACAACCTATTCAGACTATATTAAAATGCTACATCATAAGTAAAAATACTCAAGAGAAAAAGCGTTAGAGAATATTATCCGGTCCAAAGAATCTTCTAAATCTTACTATGATAACTACGCTAAACCGCCACAATATAAAGCCGGTGATTATGTCTATCTCAGGAACCATCTTAGACTTAGGAAAGCTTTGTCACCCGTCTGGAAAGGACCGTACAAGATAGTAAAGGTACATAAAAATCATACAGCTACTCTCCTCATCAACCGAGGCCATGTGACTCATCATTTCGATCAGTTTAAACCAGCAGAAGTCACATATCCTTCGTAGGCTGTAGGAACTTAAATACATGACTTATCCTATTTATGTTTTAATTAGAGTTCATTTCTATATAAATTACTATTTCACCTTATTTCCCCGTCCTAATCAGTGCAGAGCCGGATATTGTTCAGCCACTTCCCTCTAACTCTGGTATCTACTTCGATAGCCTAGGAAGACTTAAAATAATTAACGGCCAGTTAAATGTCGTAAGTCATAAAGATATAACCTTTATAAGTCCTCACCTTGCGAATCTTAACGAAGTACTTGGTACCGTTAGATTTATATGTCAACAATCGAGTATTCACCAGTGCCTGAATACGCTCTCCCCGTTAACAGTTCGCTATAATGATATAACTCGTGAATTCGAATCTATATCTCATTTGATTACTAAACGAAATCGGCGTTCAGCATGGTTCGGCGCAATAGGCACGGCTGTCAAACATATTTTTGGCACTCTTGATGAAGACGATGCACAAAAATATGACTCAGTCATAGAAGTCATTCAAAACGATGAAAAGAAATTAGCTCAGATGATGAAAGATAGTATTTTGATTACTACTTCTACATTAGACTCATTCAAAACTACCATAAATAAACTAATGAATAACCAAAATTTCCTTGATGTTGAGATAAATATTCTTCTAAATTTAACAAGTAATATTACGAAGGTCTCGAATTCTTTGATATTGGAAACTAAGGCTTTAGCTATACTCAGCAATTTGAAAAGTTCTCTCATGACCCTCTCGTTCCAACTCGAGGATTTGATAAATGCTATTATACTGAGTAGTCAAAATATCTTACATCCAAACATAATTACTCCAGCTCAACTTTATCGCGAACTGGTTAATAATGATAGGCACCTTCCAAGGAACTCCAGAATTCCCATTCTAATTAGTATACATAATATACATTTAATTTTAAGTATATCCAATGTAGCATGTTACTATTTTAATAATAAGCTCGTATTTGTTCTACAAGTTCCATTGGTTACGACTGACGAATTTATTTTGTATCATAATCTAGCACTGCCCACCCCTCACGGAGTGGACAATCCTAAAACATTTAGTATGATTCAACCTTCCAGTACGTATACTGCTATTTCTAAGGATAAAGTTAGTTTTTGTAATCTAGATAGTTTAGATAACTGTAAAACGATAAACTCTGAGTTCTTTCTATGTCAAATACCCACAGTGTTATTTACGAGTAGTAGCCCTACATGTGAAAGCGAACTGCTTGTAAAAACAATCAGTGCTATTCCCGAACAGTGTAAAACTAAAACTATTATCGGTAACCTAGATATTTGAAAACCACTCGTAAATAACAAATGGATTTTTATACAATCTCATTCAAATAAGATATACATAGATTGTGGTATTCCAGAAATACGCCAAGTAGTAGTATATATACACACCCCAGGACAATGTACGGTGTATACCAATAGTATAAGGCTTATATCGTCTGATAATGTTGTAGAAATAAATATCCCAGCTCCTAAGTTAGAGTATAGTATTATTAATGATTCCTGTTGTAAACTAGAAAATAAGTTCGATTCCGTCGATAACAATGTGTCTCCTATTATACTTCAGAATATTGATTTGGACGATTTAAAGTTAAACAATCAAAATGATGGACTACTTTCCAATTTAAATGACATTATTAATAAAGAACCTGTCCTTGTAAAATATGGGACACACTATTTTATATTCAATTCTTTGGTCATACTAATTCTTATAATTGTAACTTGTCTTATTATTTTTAAACTATTTCATGTTACTCCTAGACTTAAGAAATTAATTGTAAAACCGACCCCTATCGAGAATGACGTCACAGACATACAGCTTGAAGACCTAAGTACTTCAGCATCTCGTTTAAGAGAAACCGTTTAACTTGTATTTACTGAAATTCGGCATTTATCCCCAAATTTCAGTCTTACACGGGGTGTTGTTATACCCTATAATAATTCGTAGAAATGTTGACCACCAACCCCGATCTGCTATGTCAGCATCTCGGGGTGGTCGGAACACTGAGCGTAGGAGCGCAGGCCAACAATGGGCAGTCTGTTACGAAACTCCAAACGGGTCGGTTCAAATCCATTTTATTCTGTTTCTATTTCTAATATACCCGTTCCCAGTTAAATATCTTTTTTTTTAAAAACCTGTGACGAACTCTCTTATAATAGTACGATGTTTCTACAAAATCTATTGACATCGTGTCTGAAATCAGTTTGGCTGGATACGTTAGTTATCAAATAAATCTATAAACATACCATTTAGTAGTGATACTACATCACTCAGTAAGTAGGCAATTCAGATGAATAATTTTAATTTACAAAGATCTTTTATTTTTAAGCAATCTATTAAAGCCACATCATAAATGGGATATCTCCGATCCTTAACTGCTTCCTTAATTGAGGAGATTCTTGTTACTGTTGGCTCGATCATGTGGCCATCTCTACGGTACCATATTGCATTGTCACCATACTTCACTTCATATGCGTGGCATATCTCAGCTCAATCAGCCACCCACGTACTTGTAAAATAGGTCAAAATAGACAAACAGACGCACGAAATGAACAGTGCAAGTTAAGTAAAAGCTTGCAAAACAGAAATAAATACATTTATATCATCGACTAAAATGTATATATCGTCTGTATGTATCGTCTTTTTATTCATTGATTCAGAATCAGATTTTTTTTTTTATTCATGTAAACCATTATAGTATTTATGAATCGTCAGTAAAGTAACAATGACTCCACCACCACCACTTCGGAATATTATTCCTGTAAAGAAAATAGAGAAGAAACTCCACGGTTACTCATAAAATAAAAATATTATCAATCTATGTAGCAGAAGTTAATGGTTCAAAAAAAACATTAGTTAATTTAAAAGAATAAAACTCGAGAGTCTGTCGCTGTACCATGTTTTTTCTCAAATGTTTTTTTGATGTTACCATTTACTACTCGTTTTGTTCTCGACTATTTACTTTCAAATCTACGATTGAAATGTAGTAAAATCCTGACTGTTTGGGGTTTTGCATATACACAATAATATGCTTATCCAGCTTAACACAAATAAATTAATCACACTGTTCAAATAAAAGCCCCACTATATCACTATGTTCTCTCGACATTTTTTTAAGCAAAATATTGTAGTACCTCCATGAAGCCTGCATGTCATAATCGATTAATATTCCGTGTGATTTAAGCCAATGTTCACATATGCAAACATTATATTTCGTTTATTTCTTCAATTATAAGTCAATCTCTAATGTTTTTGAAGAGAATCCATCCATATTCTGATGATTAATATCAAATTACCGGGTTTCTCTACCACCTTATTTAAAAGATCTGAAATGCTAGTGGTACCAAGTAAAATGTACCTCTGTTGTTAACCTCGGTCATTTAAACAATTTATTACAGTATTATCATAAAACCGATGCTATACTAACTCGTCTCTTATCATAGTCTGCATTATTTTACTTTTAACATTACATACAAATATACCCAAGAATATTTAAGATAACTACATCAGTTTCATTTGGCATCATGTACCGTCTTTATACATTTTCGTCTTTATACTTTATACATTAGCACAATAATTTCTCAAACACAAGTACTTAACTGTTATTTAATTACTTATTCGTCCCCACAATAGAAATAAAATGTATATAATATATTCCTGCACTGGTGCACAAATATTAGGTAGATTATATTTAATCATTAATTACTTGACCAACCCTGCAAGGGATCTGGCGTGATGATAGGTTAAAATGGGATCCTACATCATCATTTTTGAAGTAACTATCTTACATACCTCTCTGGCTTCCTCGACTCTCATAGTTCGTCTCATACACGCTCGCCGGTTACGGAGACTCTTGACTTTCAATCACAATCACTTCTTTCTGATTAACCAAGATGCGACTCACATGTTTTAATCGATTTTTTTTACTATATTTACCTTTACCCTTTGTTACCTGAAAAGCCTTGTGGGCGTGATGTTGATAGTAATATTTCTATCCGAATCCCACTTCTGAACTAAAATAAAACTAGTTCAGAAGTGTAGATGTAACGTAGCTATATTATTTCATAAAAGCATTCCAGTTACTCATAACAATGTTAAATATTAATAAGTACGCTATTATTCAAATCCCGCCATAATCCAATCGTCACTCCAGACCAGCCAACCTCTTTCTATGCACTCCCGTGCTGCCAACGACTCAATTGTTTATTATGCCAAAAGAACCACAGATAATAAAAATAAGTTATGTAATTAATAAAATGTTTACACATGCGTGGATTGAGTTGACGAATAGGTATAATGCTGCCTCGGAAACTGGATTTAGGACCGAAAAACAGTTACATTCCCTATATGATAATTTGAAGAAAAAAGAGAGAAGAAATATGAGTGACGATAAGGTGAGTGCTTGGAACTATTATATTTTTAACCATTTGATTCTTGTTATATTACACATCAGTACCATATAGATTTTTATTGTATTCATTGATAACATTTAATTTTAGTCTGAATTGTACAAGACTGGAGGTGGAACTTTTTATCCTAAGAC